>OY734946.1:20681194-21281194 GCA_963457585.1 Spergularia bocconei
TTGGATTTAGAATTAGGGTTCTTATGATTAGGTTTATGATGATTTGATGAATAGAATTGCGTAGTATTTGGAGGGATTGTTTGTTATGATTTGTATAGCATGTGGTTTTGATTTGGGGATGTTTTATGATGTTTTGATGGTGAAAAATACATTCTGTCCAGATCTGATCTTGCCCTAACTTGAGTGTTATTATGGATGTTTTGATGATTTGATGATGGGATTATGTTGTTGGTATGATTGGGAAAGTGCTGTGCGAATTTGGTGTCGTTTGGAGATCATTTGAGTATGCTAGTGATGCCTTGTTTGTGCTAGTGTAAGTGATGGTTAGTAATTGGTGTATTGTTAATGGTTTTAGGTTGTGTTCAAGGAGATACCGTTCTAAGCGTTGAGTTGATCTTGTGACTTTGTTAGAAAGGTAAGAACGTTGGTTACACTCCCAACCACGTAATCTAAACCTCCAAAGATTGTCTTTTTCTTGATATTAACCTTGTTTCTGACAACCATTGTTCACTGATTGATCTTATCTTTTGTCCTACTACCCTTGAATTTATCTTGCTCGAAATTAACCATGCAGCTTCACGCCATTTGGCTCAAAACCGGCCCTTCGGCCTCCTCGGTTTCGCCCGGTTCGGCCGTCGGCCGGTTCGGTTCTTCTCGGCTACTCGGCCTCTCGGCCGAGTATGTCTTGTTGTTGCTTCTTGTTGACTCGTTAACGTGATTTATGTATGATTAATGTTGTACTGTCAATTGTATAGTATGTTGTTTATGCGCGTATGAATGTGTACACTAACGTCTACCATTTCAAAAAAAATAATAATAATAATGATGTTGATGATGATATTTACCTCTTAGAGTAAGATGACGCGACCCGGATCGGTCACCTCTGAACCTCTGATCAAGGTTGTTTGGGTTGGATTAGCTACCAACCTCCTAATTGGCTTACCTCCTAGAGGCTTCACATCCTACATGACCCTCTAGGGAGGGGTGTGCACACTTCAAGTCGTTAGGATCTGTTTTCTAGTACTGTAACTCGCGCTGGTTCGAGATTGTGGTGGCTGTGGGGGTAGGAGCTCAGCCTTGACGTAATGAATGTGACGAGACCATTGGATCATGTAGCGATATGGCGATTATCGCATTTGTTTTATTATTGTATCGTTTGCTTGTTATTTGTTAGCTACGCGCCTCAAGGCACGTATCTTTTGTTCTCTTGTATTTTTGTGTTTCTTACTTAGCATGTATGCTGACGTTCTTCCTTCTGATTCGTTCCCTACCATGTTTTGGGGCCTATGTCATTCTTTGATGGCATAGTTGACAAGTCTTGATGCTTTGGATGCTTGCTAGAAGAGTTGTGGTGCATGCTGGGGAATTTATAAACACTATTTAAGTTTTGATTTCAATTGAATTATGTAATATGAGTTTAGTTTTGAGAATTGTAGTTCGACATTGTTTAAGACCCCTGCTGTTTCATTTCCGTTTAGTTGTTGTATTTGAATATCTAGCCTAGCAATTGACTTGGTAGTCAATTGTGTCGTGACAATTCTAAATTATTTCTAGTTATAATTCAGTCAAAAATTTAGGGTTGTTACACTATGGAGGTTTGTACCATGTGGGTGGGCTCAAGTTGAGATATGCAGATGAGTGAGGAGAGAGAGGGAGAGATAATAATGAAGTATGCTCTTGGAGTCTTGGTTGTATCGCTTAACAGAACTAGGATGTGTGATCTTATTAAAAATGAAATAATAATAAAGAATGTTGCAAGTATGAGAAAATTAAATCAGTTTATAAAATTGTAAGATTATAAAACAAAACCAAATTTCAGTTTTTGGAAAACCAAAAACAAAAAACCACAAACGATACCGAACAGACCCTAAGGTTTTCCCTGAGTTGCATCATAAGGTCTTATCGACGGATGCAAACATACGATTTTCCCTCAATGCAATGTAGTAGATCATGTGATCATCACTCTTTTCCCAATTCTATTTAATTTCTGGGTGGATGATTTGATTTATGAGTGGATGAGTTGATGCATGCAATTAATTATTTGATTTTGGGGCTCTCTGGGTTTGTATGTACAATTATAAAATTGATTTGGGGATTTCTGGGTTTGCATGCAATTGATTAATTGAATTGAGGATTTCTGGGTTTGCATGTAATTGATTAATCGAATTGGGGATTTTGCTAGTTGGGATCGTAGTTAACAATCAACCTTTTTGAATTCACGAAATTAATTGGGGATTTTTTGAATTAAATTGGCTAAGTAATCGATTTAATTGAATTGGGGATTTAACTAATTGGGATTGTAATTGACAATTGACGATTGTAATTGACGAAATTAAATGGGGTTTTTTGAATTGAATTGGCTAAGTTATCAGATAGGAATTGTAATTGACGATATCTTTTAAGATTCGGTTTAAGTAGTAATTCATGAAATTAGTTGAGTTTAGATAGCTTACGTGGTAGGTTGGCTTGCATGCAAGGGTTTGTGGGTGTTATGATGAGTATTACCTTAATTAAGGGGTTCATATCTGGGATTTTAAGCTGCTATAGGTCTAGATGTCACCCTTAAGTAAATGTGGAGGCACTATATGTATAGAGGGTTCAGTTCTCATGAAAACACTCATTCCCATGAGAACCATGAGAACTCCTGTGTACCATCAGATTATAAGAATTAAGGGTCAAGATTAGACCCCCAAAATAAAACAAACCCAATCACATTTTCTCTCTCTTCCTCCCTCCCCAAGCCCCGATCACTAGTAAACCACCCAACCCCCACCGCCACCGCCACCATCCCAACCACCGGAGACCAGGCCATCAGACTCGCCACCGTCGGCGAGCCCATCACCAGCGCCCCCTGCAACACCTATTTTCTCCCATTTTCCTCAATTTTCCTTCTTCCACATTTCTCTCTCCTCATTTTTCTCCCTCTGCGGCAACAGTGGAGGTTTTTACGGCCGACGTCAACGCAAAATCGGAATGCACATTCAAGTATATTCAAATGCACAATCAAAAGTATAATGAAATGCACAATTAGATGATGTGTAATGCACATTCAACAACTCGAAATTGTGCAATCCAATCAAAGAAATTAAAATGAAAATTTAGATATGACAAAATGCACAATCAGGATTAATTACTAGAATGCACAATTAGATGTTGTCGAATGCACCATGAACATCAAACTTTAAAATTGCACAATCAAGTAAGATAAAATGTACCTTCAATGATTATAGATTGTACAATTGATTTTGAGAAAATGAACATTTAGGTCAATTAGAATGCACAATTTGAGAGTTTAAAGTATAATTAAAGTAGAATGCACCGCCAGACCCACCGCAACTACCACCGCCGCCTTGCGCCGCCCATGACCAATATCGACGCCACAACAACCAGTAGCACCACAACTGAACTAGCCCACTTCTTTCGTTTAGCCTCGCGGTGGACTGACTTGGGAGGTTGTCATGGCCGGCCAAATGGGTGGCAGTGGGGTGATCTAAGGTTGTTGATGGCGGTGGTTGGTATGGCCGGAGGCAGGGGACGTGGGAGCAAGTGAGGGGAAGAGAGAGAGTGTAGTAGTCGGTGAAATGGTGGGTGAATGAAGCAGGGAAAAGAAAGATACAGAAAAAGAAAGCATAATAATCACATTCATTCATTATATAATCTAATGGTCAACATTGGTTCTCAGGGTTCCTATGGGAGTAAGGACTCCCATATGAACTTTACTCCCATAGGAACCTAATCCTATGTATATATGCCACCCATGGACTTAAGTTGGAGGCCTAGTTCTAATGCACTCCTACATATCAAACCCTAGTTGCTCGGTGATGATAGGCGTTTTCACACCTGATCTGAGAGTTGCCTTTTGGTTTTCAAAGTGATTTCAAGTGTTTTGATTACCATAAGATAGGATGCAATGGGTACTAACGTAGACTTTGTGCAATACAATTGATTGTTTAGTGTTAACGACCATGCAATACAAAATGGGACTAATAAACTGTTTTTACACAAAACATTACAAGCATAGTTTGAATCATGTTCATGCCTCATACCTCCAAAAACCTGATCATCTTCAAACTTGCTTTATGTCTTCACAACTAGTTTTGGATTTCATCATTTTTGTTGTTATTTGCTCTTGATTTTGCTCTTGATGTAGCTCCTGCTATTGCTTAGCTATTACTCTTTCTCTTGGTGCTTATTCTTTTTCGATTGCTTTTGCCGATTCTTGTCTAGCTTGTGCTTTTGCTCTTGTTGCATCTTCTCATTTGATGTTTCTTGCTCTTGCTGCTTGTTCTCTTTTGAATGTTTTGGCATTTGAAACTTGTTCTCTTTGTATGGCTTTGGCTCTTACAGCTTCTTCCCTTGCTTCTGCTCTTACCTTTGTTGCTGCTTCTTTGGCTCTTACAGCTTCTTCCCTTGCTTCTACTCTTACCTTTGCTTCTGCTTCTGTGGCTGCTTTTAAATTGCTTGTGTTTCTGTTGCTGCAGCTTCTATTGCTGCTTTCGTTGCCTCTGCCTCTGCCTTTGCTTTGTTCACTGTTGTTTGATGTATGACTTCTTCAACACTATCAATTTACAATTTTTGGTCTATTCGTATCTTATTTCTTAGTTTGCCCAGCTTATCTAACTTCTTCTTAGACATGCAAGGCAGTATGTAATTGTTGTTTTCCTTTGCTTTGAGGACTTCTTTCATGCAATTCATATAACTTAGGAAAACATACTGGTAAACTCTTCACCTTTGTTTCATCATATGCCTTTCTGAAATTGTGACTACTTGAACAAGTTGTGACACAGTTTTTGTTTGCTTTTTGTGTTGGAGGCTTTTGAATAACTCTGAAAAAACCTAAATCAAGATAATTCATGTCTAGACTGTTTGGTGACTGGTTCTTCAGTGTTATTTGCCATCCCCCCTCCTCCGCTGCTTTTCAGAAATCCGGATCTGAATCTTCTATGTGTGGCTTAGCATTGTCTTGTTGGATTGTTATGATCTTCCCATATCCTTGTGGCCACTTTTCTTTGATAGCTGGAAGTATCTTTTAAATCATACACAGCTCTGTGACTTCCATGTTGATACTTTCAATTAGCTTTTCCTCCAATGTTCCCCTTGGCCTGTTAATTGAAGTCTTCTGACTGGAATTTTGACGGTAAATGTCCATATGCCAATATTACCATCAAATAAAACTTTTCGTACATCATCGAAATACGTAATTACTGTTGTATTCTTGTAATACACTATACTCCGTATATAGTAAGAATAGTGCGCTTTAAGGAACTAGTTAACATGTTTGGTGGCCTTGGTGGGTACTACTATATCTAGTAGTTTTTCATTTGCATTCTAGTTATCATTTTGAGTTTTTAGCTTCAACACTTATACAGTAATTATCACTCAACATATTTCCTCCCAACCACAAGGAGAAGCGACATAAACATTATTCATCATTTTCACAAAATCATAATACTAGCATGTGTGTAATCATATGACAGACGATTAGCACTTGAAAGTAGTAGTGAAAGTGAAGTAATTTGTGTTCATATCGAATGTTCAACATTTTTGCATGCGTTGAGATCGATGCTAGCTTTTCTCCGCCCTCGATCATGTTAGGGACTCACGATGACACCAAGAACCAAGTATGTACGGAGTATATGACAGATTTTTGTATAAGTATCTGAGTTTTCATTTTCGTTCATATTATGCTAACAAGATGTGAATTTTACAGAATGAATATTGCGGTTGGTGTAGTTCTCCTGTTGAATGAGTTCTTTGGAGCGAGCATTGAAGTAGCAACGAAGTTTCTATTGAAACTAAAAAGGCCGGATCTTTTAGTGTATTGAATACGTTGAGTATATCAACAATATATAATCAATATATCATCTTGACCCCTCATCACATTTCCTATGACTTACATGAAACCGAAACAATAGATTAAGTTTTGCATGTATTAGTTAAACAAATCATAGTTCATGTAGACATTGGGGTCTTGTTATAGATTTCTCAAAAAATAGACATTGGGCTTCGTGCGGTTTATGTCATCCCCAACGCTTTCCTACTTTAGTTGTTCGGGATTCTAGATCAACTAGACATTTGTTCATGAAATAAGGCGTACTTCACCTAATTGAGCTTATTTTACTAGACATTTGTTCATCAAATAAGGTTTATTATTTATTACGAATTCAATGAAATGTAATATTTGTGGAGGTTATTCTTTTGCAATTAGGATACACTTCGGTACCGAAAGGAATTGGATGGTCTAGTTCGCCAACCTTCGCTCTTACATCCCAATAACCACGCTATGATTGTTTCACGACAAAAATCACATAATTGTTCTTATTTTCTTATTTCAGAAAGATGAGCCCAATGCCACATGTTTCCTGGAAAATCTTTTGGTACGGTTTTCTGTGTGCGATTCGCAAGTAAGAAACTAAGAATCATCATAAACTTCATATGTTACATTTGTTACATTTGGGTTATTTTTGTTACATTTGTTATTTGCCATTAAAACATCATTTATGAACACACTTATGAGTGCAATAATTTTCTATGACACACTCCTTAAATACTTCATAATTTAAACAAGTTATCATATTAATGTCAAATTGATTGAATAGGTATTTTAATGTGTTCTTCAAGAACTCTGTGTCGACCATGGCAGAGTCGTCCTTGATGTTCATGTGTCCAGTCTCCGTATACGTTCTTGCGGTTTTATTTAGGTAACAATGTTTAATTTTTTATTAAATTCAAGTCATATTTCAAGTTTATTTCATGTTCAAATTAGTCCATATTTTGTAGATAGAAGAAGAATATATTTGTGTTATAACCTGAAAGTAAAAGTGAACCCCCAAATTAGTTAGGAGAGACCCATACCCCAAACCCCCAAATTTAAACTTGATTTTTTATTAGTAAATACAGACTTGATTTGTATTTGTTCCAAGCAAAAGATAAAACCTTGCCAAACTTTGCCCCCTTAGTACTTACCAAGGGTAGAGCCAAAAAAGGTTCTGCATTTTGAGTATTCCATCTTGCCCCTTACACCATTTTGCCGTGGAAGAGTATGATTTGGTAGTCGCATTATGCCCTCCCTAGAAAAAAGTAACCAAATATAGGGTAGACGACTAGAGATCCTTTACATTTTCACATTTTCACAAGTGGCCTAGTGATCGTATCACCCTAACTACTTTATGTCGTGGAACAATATTTGGTTATAATATGGGTTTTTTAGGGTGATTACCTTCCAGTTCTTCTAATGAGAGATAAAGTAATAAATAGAGGGGAAAAAATGGACATTCTGATCTAATTGAGTACCTTTTATGATAGAGAACCTCACACAGTCTCAGTGAGGAAAAGTGGGAAGAAGGAAGGAAAACGATACCTGGCATAGACGACTAGGCTAGACTATTTACGGAGAATTTATTCTATTTTTTGGGTCAAACTCATCAATAATCTGTCATGATCACAATCAAGATCCTTGCCTTCTATTGTGCATTCATGACACAATTATTTCATTCTCACTTTTTAATGGTTATAAAGTCTTATATTAAGACAAAATTCCCAATTTACATGTGAAATCACATTAGAAAGACGGTCCCAATAAAATGGTTAACCCAAAACTCCGGTAAACCTGCATTAGTTCCAATATGGGCGATATTACCCTTAATAGTAAGGTGATGAGTTCTAAAATTATTACAAACTAAAATTCTACAGAAGGAAATAAAATGCTAAAAATATCTTTTTGCAATACAAAACTTGAAGTCACCCAGTGGCACAAACAATACTGAAAATGACAAAATATCGTGTCATTGTCAGTAGTTTACCCAAATTTGGTAGCACCATACGTATTTTTTGTAAATTAATAATAGATGAAAAATTATATTTCTACGTATCAAAACTTTAAACATAACTAGAAAGGCAATATTATTGGATGATTATTTGACCCCAGAAGTATATTGTACAATTTTTAGAGATAATTTCTATGGTTTCCATGCGATTTTCGACGTTTTCTAGTGGTACCTTGGGGGTTCTCAAAATTGCGGTGGTACTCCCAAGCTTTTCATTTACCCAAAAGTTGTAACGAAAGTTAACTTAGTCGTTTAATTATAGTATTCACAAATTTAGTTAATACAATAACCTATCTAATCAATGGCTACCAAGCTATGGTAGCCATTGTACAATGACTCAATCCAACCATCCAATTCATAAAACAAAATCACAACAATCCAAAAGTTGACCACAAAAAACGCCCTCATCTGCACCTTAATATATTTTTATGGTCAACTTTTGGATGGTTGAGATTTTGTTTTATAAATCTTAACCATCCAAAAGTTGACCATAAAACTACCATTTGAGGCCCTCCGGTGGCGTGGTGTTGGATGACGAATTGACGATGAAGTAGCGGTTGGGTCCCCGGACGACGGTGGCAGTGGTTGTTGGGCTTGTTTAGGATATTAGTTTCAAACTTTACTTTAGTAACAGCCCAACATGTTAAGCTTGACCCATTAGCATCTTTGAAAATGTTGTGGACTTGGCAAAGATGTCAAACCCAACATTTTCAACTAACAAGAAATTGGGCTCAATTCTAGCAAAAAGAAAGCCGGATTGGACATGCAAAAGTTGTAAAATTATAGTTGGTTCCTTTCAAACCCTTTTGTTAATCAGCTTATAATCTGTATAAACCTAATGACGGATTAATGGTTTCTAATCAAATCTTGTTGTTTATATGTTTGCTACTATATAGTACTATATACTCCGTACCTTTTTTAGTCAATGGGTTTTTCATAACCGTATGAAAGGTTTGTTAACGAACTAATTATATGATTGTACCATGTATCAATGTAGACATGAAAAACGAATACCGATCCGAACTCGAGATGGTAGGCTCAAAATAATTGGAACAGTGATGACAATCACTGGTTGGCCATCACTGGTTCCATGATTTTGACTTTCGTAAAGAGCCCTGAAATTTTCATTTGGCCGGAAAGGTTTATAATTCCATTTACGGATTACATCCCGCATCCCAAACATAGGGTTGTGGATAATCCTGTAATAGCCTTCCTCTTGGCGTTCACAAACTCTGTCCTACTGTCTTTGTATACGGTTATAGAGGTAAATATTCACTTTTTTTGAGGTAAAAATTTCACTTATTAATAGTTTCCCAGAGTTATTTATTTGTGCAACCGTTATGTATGAACTCGTAATTGGAAACGGTTTGATTTAGGCCGAGATTTTAGAGAAATATCTGCCTAGCACTGCGAGTTGCGCTTTAATAGTCACGATGGGTGCCATTCAAACTTTGATGATCGGTTTGTTAGTTTGCCTCCGTTGGAGGATGTAACAGACGTTAGCTAGTTGTTTTGTTGTCATCTTTGTACCCAAAAAAAAAAGGGAGGTTTCTTAACTTGAAAACTCAAAATTAAGGAGCTCAAGAACCTTCTTTGAAGGTGTGGTCAAAATTCCTTATAATTAAGGTATAAAAACTAGTTTTATACACTTTTTCATGCTTTAATCTTACACGAAAACTAAAGATTCTAAGCTAAACTGAATTAGGTGTAATTAAGTGACTTGGAGTCTAATTAGAGGCTAAATAACTTTCATGTATTACACATATATTGCACATCAACCACACATGTATTGATCTTTGATTACAAATTTGCAGGTAGTGGAAGTTAAGTATGGTGGTGAAAAACTATATAAAGTCCGAGTTTGTTGCTCTGTCACACACACAATTGTAAAGATACATCATATATAAACCTTAAATGACTAGCGTCGTTTAAGTACACTTTAGATTATTACTACATTTGCATATAGCTCAAGTATGAAATGTCTTTTTCTTCTTTTGAAATAAGAGAGGTCTATCTATTTCTCACAAATTGGCAATAGTATGTAATAGTCAACATGTACGTTTTATATCTGTACTTAATTATTGCGTTCTTATATTTTAGTTCAAACTATGAATATACAAACTTTAAGATGTGAATTTTGCAGAATGATATTTGCAGATGTAGTAGTTGTGATAATTTTCCTAATTAATCGGATACTTGAAGCAACAACAGAAGTTGCGACAAAGTTTGTCGAGATGCGTGGATTGCCGGCTAGGATACTTGCGGGATATCGGCTTGTTCTTGCGACTATTATTCTTTTTCCAATCGCCTTAATAATCCAAAAGTGATGAACTGTTTACATTGTTTATAGTAGTACAATTGTTTAATACATACAGATACACAATATGATTTTCAAAAGCATAAGTGAGGTACTGATTGAGAAAAAGACACTCACAACACATAAACTTATTATGTCAGATAGCCTAACTCAAGCTATTTTCTTATGTCAGAAAACTGCACCCTAGGCCGAGGCTCACGTGGAAAATCGTTTTCCACGGCGTTGTGTGTTCGTTGTGTGGGTAAGTATAATCACATGATCATATATTTTATATCCATTGCTTTGTTTTGTTAGTCTATTTATTTAATGAATACGTTAAAACATGACTCAATTAATATATCCTTGTAAACACATTCATACTTCATGTAGAGTTTTTCTATCCATTAGACTCTTTAAAGATGTTTTTATTATAATAATGTTCATGTATATGTTAAATAGGAATTTTAATGTGATGTTCAAGAATTCGCCATCGACTATGACTTAGATATTATTGATGTACATGTCTCCAGCTTTCGGATTCATTCTTGAAATTATATTGAGGTAATAATATACTCCCTCCATTCATATCCAAATGCCCTAATTTCCTTATTGGGAAATTCTCATCCAAATGTTTATTCCCTTTAGTAGTAACATTGTATTGATAAAATTTTGTCCATTTGCACCACTATTGAATGGTTTTACCCTAAAGAATGTCCATTTGCACTAGAATTGAATTGTTTACCCCTAAATATTGTCCATTTGAACTTAAAATTGAATTGTTTATTTATAAGCATTGTCCACTTGCACTATTATTGAATTGTTTATTAATTTTCTTAAAAAGTGTGCAATGATGTCATGAGGCAATGAATGGAGAAAGTACTATTTGTTAGATAATAATTATTTTTGATTACATGTTCAAATTAGTTCATCTATCTCGAAATAGTATAAATAAATATGTGAGTTTCTGCACTAAAGTTAGAGTAGGTCATTACTTAAATATTTGGTTGTTTGGCACCAGAAGCCCCACAAGCAATGCATGAATTTCGGAACTTAGCCACTACTGTAGTATTTGAAATCCTATTTTATCTGAATATGCATAAAGAACTAGCCATATAGGAAAATCGGCTTTCATATCAAATTAGGGCAGTCACAGGCGTCGCTAGAAAAGTCTTGAGAACATTTAAATACTATGAAAAAAAAAATACCACCACTATTGAAGGGAGAAGTCACGTGTTCTCATAGCTAGACAACGTAATTATTTGGGACATTAAAGATACATGTTTGCTAGAGGCAAACTCAAAAAATATACTTGGACATTGTATCAGTATTTCATACATTCAACTCATTCAATCTTATAGAAGTCATACTCTTGTATCAGTATGCGGGAAAAAGCGACATTGTAGAACTGGCATAGACAGCTCTTGTGATCTCCGATCCCCACCTCTTCACTAGTTTTGTATGACCTTTACGCTTTGGTTGTCTTCTGTTAGAAAGCCAAAAGTTAGATGCATTCTTCAGATTTGTTATTCTGGTTTTTGCTAACATATTATGGTCATTGGTATAACTGTATAAGCCAGGAATAGGGAAAGGATTAAGAGAAAAAAATTAACTCATTCCTCTCCTTCTCACAGGTAAATAAACATCAGAGCCCGAACACTCTTCTCCTTATCACAAGTCTGTTACGCAACTTTGATTCTGTCTCCGCCACAAAAAGATTTGGATTTTTGCTTATTTTAAGGAAGACAGAGGAAATACCTTTCTTAATGGTTGTTGGTGTTGGAATAATGTGACTTATATGAGTAAAATTGGTCGTGCTTTTTGTAGTTGTGTTTACAATGTGGAAGTGGGCAGGGCTAGCTACTGAAGTAATGCCACCAAAGTTCGGGTAGATGCTGATTTAAAACTGAACCTAACTTGTGTCTCCACTGCTGCAACTACATGAAAGTGGATAGGTAGACTGATTTTTTACTGGCTCCTCACATTTCATGTTTTGTTTACCCAGGAAGCCATGACTTGTTTGGTTGAGTGCACGCGACTTTGTAAGTCTAGCTAAGTTTGAGTAAAAGCAAGGCTGCTTTATATTCTAGTAGCATTTTGGAATTAAATTGGTTGCAGGAAATCTATAACTTGTGTAGGACAACAAATTGAATTTAGGCTCCTCTATATACTACTTTATTAAGAGTTGTTGATGTACTTTATAATGTGCAAGATGAACTTTTCTTCTCTTTCAACCCACTTTAGTTAAAAAGTTTGGGGTTTCATTGCATCTAATCTTGCTAAAACACATTTTTGTTTATGTCCATCTCTCTCCTCATAACACCCCTTAATTTTAGTTTCGTGAATTTGCTTCATTGATGGCAATCTTCCGGTTTCTACAAATTATGTAGTATTAAGATCACTAATACAATAACATCAGTTGGATCTTTGGCATTCAAGTAGTTTCATTTTTCTCATCACATTCAATTTTTGAAGCAAAAATGCGTTGGAATTACACTCACCGAATTTCAGACTCAGAACAAGAGGAATACTCATAACTTCACAAGTCATATGACGCACTTGACCAAATCCAGTGTTGTCTTTGCGTGTCCCTCAAAAAAAGTCAACTATTGTCTAGTTTTCTAGCAACGTACATATACGATGAGATGGTCTCACCGTAGAATTACTGTTTATCAACTTATAAAAATGTACTCCCTCTTTCCTTTTGATGCATAACTCTCTTTCCCATGCAATTTTTTTGGTCAGCAACAATCGCCCTTCAGTTGATGACTTGATAAATTGATGATCACATGATGATGATGAGATGACAATCCCATGGAATTTGATGATTATATTGATGAATAAACCGATGAGTATGACCAACCACCAGTCGCCGCACAAACCACCACAAATGTTCTCACTGTCGCTGACCATTGGCTGATGACTAAGTTGATGGCTGAGTCTCGCCAACTAGGTTTTATACCTTAACATGCTCTCTTAAGTGAATGTCACTTGTGATAAACGCATGGAAATAATGCACACAAGTCTACCTCTATCACGTGCTTGAGAGGCCACTTGATAGAGAGAGAGTCTACTAAGATTTGCAGTCGATATCTCGGGACCAATGGGGATGCTTAATACTATATTAGTACTATCAAATGCAAATCGTACCAAATCCTTGTTACATTTGTTTATCCTACTAGTCGTTGGGCCACGTGGGATGCGTGCGTCCCCCAATATTATAAACTCTCGTGCTGAATCGTTATTACATCGCTCACGGTTCTTCCAAATTCATGCTATCATGGTGGGAGTGCATTCATAATTTCAAACATATAGCCACAACCTTAATCACAATATATGTTCAACAAAGCAAAGCAATAAAGTGTTCGAATTAAGACAGTAACCACATAATATGATAGAAAAGAGCTAGTATTAAAACATAGAGATCCCCGTCCTATAGCTTCTCAAATCACAATTCAGTATTCCTACGATGTGCTGAGACAAAAAACACACTACGACTACATTTCATATCACCACACCTAATGTGTATATTAGCAGCTTAACCTACTGTGAAACTGATGTGAATTTCCAACATATGTTAATTGTGCAAAAATACCTTATCAAATGATAATTGAGTCAAGATACCATTATGCATGATTAGCATATCTTTTAGCGATGCTCCAATTGTTCCCGAATCAGTAAATCGGCTACGTAAACAGGCTCCGGCCGGAAAATAATGTGAATTGGAACTGGTACACACACCTCGAACACCAAAGGTTCTAAGAATAAAAAGAGGAACACACGAGCTTGATGCTATGCAACTCAGGAAATGCACACTTCCAAGACGTTGGCTCCTACACCAAAAGTCAACTGCTACAAGTTGTGTCATTGGGGCTAACTCTCTTGTTCTTGTGTCTCAACAACCTAATCTTCTTGATACGGTCAAAATAAAATAATATCAACAGAACAATGTAAACCCCTAAAATCTCATCCGCCAATCAGTGAACTAATCCAGCCTTAAATATAGCATACATGACATAATTTTGGCATGTACTGTATAGGTTTGATTCAGCCTCTCCCTCGATTTCCGTCAATGTCATTTCTCCTTCCATTCCATTGCATTCCATTCCCTCTTCATACCCTTTATGTCACTGTACTCTTCCTCTCTCCCAGCTCCCTAGTGTAGCCAAATTAATACTTCAGGAGGTGGAAAACTAAAGGCAACGTATGAGTCCTTTCACGAGATCAGTTGGATTTCGTGCGAGAAATAATTGGCAAATTCAAGTTATTTGCTAAATCATTACCATAAGAATACAACTCAATAAAAGCAAGATCAACGAAATTGCATGTAGTTGAAGTATATGCTCGGGGGTCAACAAAATCACAAACTATCTGGATGGAAAGGAACAAGTGGAGACTACAAGGTCTTTTAACACATCCAATATCAGTTATGGAAAAACTGATTGAATAGGTTAGAATAAGAATTAGGAAATGTCAAGATAGGCTGAAAGCAAATGACAAAATGTGGCTAATTGATGCCAGGCTAGCCTAAGTAATTTTGTTAGGTGTTGAGGATGTAATTAACTACTGTAATGATTGGGCAATCTCCCAGTTTTTTTTTTTAGAGCGTGATTTATATACTTACATTTTACCAAAAAAAAAAAAAGAATTCACAAACAACGGAATCTCTATCCTTGCCTTGAGTCAATGATAGTAAGATAAACTAAACCGTAGGTAGTTAACCACTATCCGTGCTCTAATAAGCCACTATAAGGAAGGAAAATCCAGATTAGTCGTTCACTTTTGTTTATGTCCATCTTTCCTTTATCATCTTTGATTGCGTGTTTAGGTACACAGAAATGTCTAACAAAATACTCATTACAACATTATTAATCACTTGTACAAGTTAAATGTCTATGACAATTGACATATTGAAAAACATTGCTACCAACGTGCAAATAAACCATTTATATTACCTTATTAGCACTCCAAGACCAAGCTTAATGGTAATAGTATTTTTATTATATATCGTCCCATAGTTTCTACAAAATACTCAAACTTATATCAATAATGAAATTTTTTTAAATAACTCATAAACCAGCGGGTAAACCTAATGATACATCTATTATCGTCTTATCGTCATTGTTTAGCAAGTAAACATTATTGCACCTATAAATCGTCTTATCGTCATTGTTTAGCAAGTAAACATTGAGCCTATAACATTGTCGTTAAAAATCCTACTTGTATACTCTAATAACTTCGTACATTTCCTAAATAAACACTCCTAAAAGTCCTTTTTTAACCTTTAGCTATAAAACCAACGTACATACCTCACTTCAATCCCATTTTTTTTTTCTAGCCCTCTTAATAAACTGGGCTCCATCAATGGGAGATGCAAATTCGGAAAAACTTATGTGAAAATCTTCAACACAAAAGATGATGTTGCTATTGCATTGACTGAGTACACAGCTAACTTGTCTGACAAGTTCGTCAAACAGAAGGGCATTTTCCCTGTTGTTCTTTATGGGGTTTATCTCATTGACTTTCCCGGGTATATTTCTTATAACATATATATCTTTATTCCTGTTAATATGATTTCCTACGCATTTATTTATGTTGGGATTATGTTCTTTTGGGTATAAGTAATGAATGGTTTGATTATTACTCCAACCATGTGTTCCATTGGATATTCGACATTTGATTTAAATTTCGCTTACATATTCAAATCAAAAGTTAACAATCCAAAAGAACGTAACGGAGGGAGTATATGATTAGGAAATTATTGGAGGCACCATATGTAAATTCAGTTGATTGGTAAAAATGGCATGTGTTTTGATTGGTTGATGAGAGAGTTGTTCCAAGGGATCATCCGAATAGTAACTAAAATCATGCCTTTAATGATTTCCTTTCTAAGGTATGATCATCATCAATCTGTCTATATGTTTTAGTTTCTTCTTGTTTTTGTTAAGATCAGACTTTTAAGATTGAGTTTGAATATTGGATTTTTTTGTTCTGAAATTGGTAGAGTGTATATAGTTCATGTAATGAGCTCAAAATTACACTCACATAGCCACATAGATACACATACTCGTATCACCTATGTTGCTCGTACTCTTTACTTTCCCTTACAGTGAAAAGACATTGATCACTCAAAGTCTAGAACGTGTATGTGGATGACACCTTTTTTTAGAAAAAATGTAATAGAGTACGACATACAAACGTGTGCGAGCAACATAGCATATCACATACGCACGCCCCACAACTTCCACCACATACAAAGTCATGTTTCATCATCTAGTTAGGTGCCAAGGCTAATACACGGGGAAATGAAGGTGACTTATAACAACTAGTACAACCATACCAATCACATTGTCAACTTGTACATCTATTTCTATGTGGTCATAGGATCCTTTCTAAACAAATTAAAAGTTAATTTGAAATCCAGTTACATTGTAGTGTAGGAAATTACTCTAGATGATAAATTTTATTGTTCATGCATATTTTTATGTGATTTTGTTTTATCAATTGCTCTATGTATTTCATATGGTTCTGATGATCAAAATTTGAAAGAACACTATTTACATAAATTTCTTTTTTGAACATTGCTCATACTCAGGTGCCTATCCTAATCGGAAACGTTTATGCCGTCAATGATGAATTGTCCACAGAGGACACATCCATTAACTATGAAGCTCGTCTCAAAGAGCTTGTGAATAAGAATGTTGTAGCAGTCCTTAGGGGTTTTTTTGAAATTTGACCCGATTTTGTTGGGTATTGGTCTAGATGAGCATGTATCATCTTTGTTTCCTGGAAACCTTCAAAGATATGAGCAAGAGAAATGAGTTACATTCATTAAGGACTCTCCGAAACTGCCACCAAACTGAATCTGTAATAGCCTAAACCACCGTCCGTCGCAACACAACCCAATAAGATGGATAGTCACCTCTTAGGCCCGGAAATTCTCTTATGGGCTCTAAAAGGTGAACACCTTGTTGGTAGTATGATGGTAGGAATCTATTATAAACTAATCATATGAGCTTTTTTTCCCAATGTGGGACAAACCAACTCCATAAAACATTTTCCAAATTGTGTAGTGTTACAAACTCCCCCACTTAAAGCACGCGACGTTCCCGTCGCGCCTCAACCATTCCATACACAGATCCAAGATCTCCCCCGCTAGACGGTTGGTCTGGGCCTAACCCCAACACCCAGCAAGTGGTCGCATGGTTGCTCTGATACCATCTGTAATAGCCCGAACCACCGTCCGTCACAACACAACCCAATAAGATGGGTAGTCACCTCTTAGGCCCGGAAGTCCTCTCATGGGCTCTAAAAGATGAAGGCCTTGTTGGCAGTGGCGGAGCCAGGATTGAAACCTGGTCTAGGCCGAAACCTATTTATTCGAGCTGGGGTGGGCCAAATACTACAATTTCCCTAATTTTCACTAGTTTTACAGTAATTTTGCACAAAAAGTTTCGATTTTTCGGAAACCTGGGGCGGGCCGTAGCCGGGGTAGGCCACCCCTTGTCTCCGCCCCTGCTTGTTGGTAGTATGATGGTAGAAATCTATTATAAACTGATCATATGAGCTTTATTTTCCCAATGTGTGACAAACCAACTCCATAAACTACTTTCCAAATTCCGTAGTGTTACAAAATCTCATACACCTACCCTTTGATGAATGTCGCCTCATACAATGCTTTTGTGATGAGAAGGAGTGGGGAAGCTGAGGATGTCAATAAATTGCTTGCGCATAATTCGAGTGGCGAACCACTGCCTGGTCAAATGGTATCGGTCGAGGAGGAGGTGAAGTGGTTTCTAGACAAGGAAGCAGCGGCATTGTTGGGGTGAATTGAATCATGTTACTTGTAACTTGGAAGATGATCTTAATTTCACCGCGGAAGAAATGTTTAAGCAATGAGGCTCTACAACTAAGTTGATCTTCACCATTGTTATTATCGTATTAATGCTAAGAAAATAGAGAGTAAACAAAATCATGAGTTTGTAAATAAGACCTTCCCCTGATACCTCCTAACAAAAATATCAAAGCTTATTATGTAGATTAAGATTTGTTGGTTATGTAGCTTGATTGTCGGAAGGAAAATGGTAAGGTATCGCGGGTGTTCGATTTGATTTCCTCGTTCGTGCTCTTACACGCAAACAGCATCGGGTAAAGAGGTTTGCACAAACTCTAATGTAATATGTTAAAATAGTGGTACACAAGTTACAAATTCGACGGTATAACATTTAAAACCAATTATAAGCACTAATGGTCCACGATCTAAACTCTCTTGGAGTATGTTTGGCCCGGTTTTTTAAAATCTATTTCTATGTTTTCGAATCAGTTTCTTCAAAAACTGTTTTTTTTTTAAAACTAATGAGTGTTTGGTTCAACTTGCAACAAAACTACTTAATTTGTTTTTTATTTCAATTTTTTTATTTTTGTCAAATAAAAAAAGATCTCATAAATTGATTGATTCTAAAGAAACAAGAACATCAAATATGTGCTTCTGCTTTTGGGGGTCAAAAAATAGATTTCAACTTCTATTAAACAATTTTTTACTTCTAAAAATGTGTATGTTTGGCCAAATTTATAGTTTTAGTGGCAAAAAACACTTTCAAACATTAGGCCAAACACATACTTACTTCTATTGGCGTGAACTTAGCCGTCTTTTCTTGTTTCACATCATGAATTATTTCAAAGTAACAATGATTTTTTATTGAAAGACAATGACATTTACGACCAAATTTTCATTCTAAGAGATTTTCGACTCACCGAATAAGTGAATAACGGAACAATGATATTTTGAAAGATTACCAAAAGCTAAATCGAACATACCATCCACCGGACCACCTCCATAACATAGTCATCCAAATTTGTATTTTTGAATTCAATGTTTCATCTTGAAATGCATCTCTTCAAAATTCCAATTGCTATAACACTATTATATTCTAGCAGATTAGAGTTTTTCCAAACTTCAAATACAAGACACACAAGAGACAACAACCACGATTCACACTTTGACACCTTTCTTTCCAGCTGACTGACGAAAAAAAAAAAAAACTTTGACACCAAAAGGAACACCCCAACAAAAAGACACAAACTTAAATGACATCTTCCCTTTCAAAAAAAAAAAAAAAAAAAAAAAAAAACTTAAATGACATCTTCAACTCACTATGTTCAACTCAATCTCAACTCATCACTTTCATCGAACACCCCTCTTCTTCCTCAAAACCCCACAAATCCTCCTTCTCTAAACCCTCAAATTTCTCCATTAGATTGACCCATTTACCCCTCAATCTCAAGGGTTCCTTCAACTTCAGCCTACGAGCTTCAATGGCAGAAGTCCAGTCTCAGAAGGGCACTTCTGGGAATTTCGACGTCTTCGATTCTGAAGAGGAAGTTGCCATTTCTTTGGCTAAGTACACAGCTGACTTATCCGACACGTTTGTCAAAGAGAGAGGTGCTTTTACTGTTGTTGTTTCTGGGGGGTGCTCTTATAAATTTTGACCTTTTTATTTCATTTTAAATGTCTGATCACTTGAATTTGATTAGTTTCTGGTTTTATTATGTCAAAAAGATGATTAATTTGATGTGTTTGTGATGAAATTAGGAAATTGACAGAGGCGCAATGGCATGTATTTTGGGTTGATGAGAGGGTTGTTCCGAAGGATCATTCTGACAGTAATTACAAACTTGCATATGATGCCTTTTTGTCCAAGGTATGTTGTGCTTGTACTTGGTTTGACTAAAGTCGCGAACTTTGATGCGAATGTCAGCTAGTTTACCTAGTAAGGCCGATAACGATTGATAGGACTACGTATTGAATTCTAATTTGCACTGCCCTTAACTGCTCCCAATGAAAACTATAGAGAATAGGAATCGAGAACGTTAGTGTGTCTTCTGTGTGAAATCTATGGGGCTGTTAGTATGTGCTGACTGTTGGTTTGCTCTTTATGAACTGAGAATGTCAATGTGTCTCTTTGTACACCTCCACTGATGTAACTTACGCCAATGGAGTGTTTCCGCAAACAAGAAACTGAAGTGAATTTGTTAAGTATACTGTGAACCACTTGCTCTGATTCTGATAGGCTTGTACATACACACACCAGCTATATTTACTTCCAAATTGCAACACTATCGGGCTTTAGTACAGCTTACGTGTTCAAAGTGCTCCAAAATTAGCACTAGTGGTTCCCATTAATTAGGACTAATGGATTAGTGTGAGTGATTTATCTATCATGTGACGTCAGCTATTACATATGGTAAGTCTAGGTTACTCCCACTTTCTTGGTAGTTAATTTCGAGGTGTTAAAGGCAAGCACTATGTTCAAGATTAATGGCAAAGTTTTATTTCACATCTTGTTATCTCTTTTCAAAAGAAAGTGGGATGCTGGTATCAGAGTTCTTGAGATAAGAGAGTTGGCATGGCAGCTACCTCCACTCAAGTAAATGGGGTGACCAAAAAAAATGTTGTGAATTGGAAACAATAATGGTGAGAAGTGCACCATTGAGAAACTGAGAAAAATGCCTTACCAATTCTGTGGGGAGAAGTGCTCACAACAAACAAAAAAAAAAAAAATAAAAAAAAGTGCCAGGCTTGATGAAAAACGCAGTAACAAGATGGTGAAACGGTGAGGATAAGTGCGTAGCAAAGTGAAGATAAGGGCTTCAGTAGTAAGTGTGACAGGAAATATTCTGTAGTTTCTACCTGGACGTGAAGTAGCTAAGTGGAGTGGGCTGGTATAGTAGTAGAAGTTCCAGAAGATGTGGGACTGATTTCGGAAGGTGTTCCTAGTTAAAAGTTATCAGAAGAAATGATATTCTATGTTTCAGGTGAACAGGATGAGTTTGTTTTAGAATTTGAGATATTACTGAAACCAAGTCACAAGACTATGTAGACTCGGAGACTCAGTGAGGTCTTGTTCCAGAATTCTCAGAAAAGAGAAATGGGAGAATGGAATGTGTAGCCTCAATCTGCAGGGTGCCAAGGTTGGCTAACCAGGGTTGGCTAACCAGTGTCGTTAGCTTACCTCTGTTTTGCGACATAAAACTACAACTCCTTGTGCAATGAGCTCCTGCTGTTCCAAAAATCTTTTAAGACCACTTAGTCGGAAAAGCGCTTGGTCTCTAGAGCTTTGTATGTTTCTTACATAATTGCTAGTATCATAAAGGTTACCCTCTGAAGGATGAGCATTAATTCTACTTTCCAGCAACTGTAATCATTTCATCATGTTATCCGCACTTTTTCTTTATAAGGTTTTCATCATGTTGTCAGTTTGCCAACATTGAAGTGTATGAGGGATGGAGGGAGGGAGGGTGAGGGTTCTTTTTAAGGTAAAATATATCCGCCGCCAGATTTCTTTTTCTTTTTTTCTTTTTATACAAAAGGTTTCATTGAAGTTCCTTGTGTTTCTGGTTGAGATTGCAAGTTTATAGGTTTGGCCGTTTGGGGTTTGCTTGTTATTCTTCAAATAAAGCAAAGATATGGTAAGTATGGTTTGAAGATCAGGAGCACAAAGAAAAGGTATTGACGACGTGGTTGCCGGTTGTACCTACAGCAATGTGGTTCAATATGGCACCATTTCGACATGATCCGAGGTGGAAGATTACTGTTAATGTTCAATTACTTTTGTAGCGATTGGATGTGTTGACTTTGCTCCATAATTAGCATAGTGGTTCCTAGTAATTAGAACTAATGAATTAGTGGTTAAGTGATTCTAGTGGTTAAGTGGTTTTAACTGTGTGTTACTCCCACTTTCTTGGTAGGTATTGTAAGTGTATTTAAATGCAACTATTATGTTGAAGATTAACGGAAAATGAAAAATGTGTACCTCAATTTGTAGAGTTGGCTAAACTAGTATGGACATTGTTTTGAGGATATGCAGGAATCTTAGCTGCAACTTAGTTAGGGAACTCTGTCTCCTTAAATATAACGTATATGCCCATCTGAGTGAAGTAATGTGTATTTGGCCTCCTTGTCCAAATGGGTATCCTAGGAAACGTAGGATAGTTCCTCATGAACAGTATCTCCAAATGAACTTGGTGCTCCTGTATTAAAAAAAAAGCCATTGTGTCGATGCTAGTATGCGGTCACCACAGAATCTCATAGGATATTTAAGGGAAGCTTTAAAGCTCTCAGTTTCTACCTAGCATGGCTTGATGTTCCAGAGTCTGTGATGATTGAGACTTGAGTGTGTTCATCTCAGGTGTCTTTTTCTGAAGGTGTTAATGTTCTCTTTGGTACATTCTCTGTTGTGGAGTGTAGTTATTGTCCTGTTTTAACTTATAAGTACATTCTGTGTGGTGAAGTGTGGTCCCTGAAGGATGAATTTATTGATACTTTTCCGCAAATTATGTTGTCAAATCACTAAATCATGTTGTCAATTATTTTCTCTGTTAATTTACTGCTGATATACCTTTACTTAAGACACTCTTATCACTAATATCCTAGGAAGGATTATGCGGGGTATTAGAAAAGAAAGGGAACTCATTGAACTTACTTTTTGCGCCCAAACCCTTTCCTACCTCTCTATCTGTCGGTCTGTCCGACCATCAAGGATTTAGGGGATCTGTACACCTAGGCTAGCTACCTGCATCCTTCCCCTTTAAAGCAACTTCCTGTCTGGTTCATCTCCATGTATAGAGCTTGCCCCCCTGGGTAAGTCTTAGAGAATCAACTTTCCTAGGCCGTAGGGGCAGCCTCGTGATGAGTAGCATGCAGAGATGTGACTATCTCCCTCTTGGTTTCCAACTTCCCTAGTACCTAGTAGTCTATACATGGATTAGTCAGCTACCTGGTTCCAAGCTGCAGGGACAACCCGAAATTTGACCAACAGGAACTCCGGGGACCAAAGTACCAAACAGTACCTGATGACCAGCACGCTAGCCACAGAAATCATATCTAGCACGAAGTTGAGATAATCTATCATCAATGCACAACTTTCATATGAACCATAGAGTGCCCTTTCAGTCTTAAAAGGCAACGAAACAGTTTCCACACTACTAGCTTATCTGGATCAAGGCCTTTTAGGCATAATCTGCCAAGCTTAGGGAACCAAAATTCCCACTAAAAGCCTTTTCCCAAAATTATTTGGGTCTGTTAAACATGAATCATCAATCGTTGATTAAATCGTTAAAGTAGGGAGAACATGGTAGTGAAAGGAATAAATATATAAAATAATGAAATACATTATAAAGAAATATTTTACAATTGATCTCAATGTTATTCATGGATATGCAGCCATAAAATGGGGCTCTTTGATAAAGAAAGAGAATTGTCTGAAGAATATGTGAAGATGCAAGTGGCTGTCAACACCTTCTGAAACGAATTAAGTAAAATTAGCTGGATTGAACCTGGAGATGAAAATAATGATATTCTGATGCTCAAATGAAAGCAAAATCAATGAGTAATCAAGTCTTTAAATTTGTGATATGCATGGGCAGCTGCAGCAAGAAGAAAATGGCATTCAGAATGCCTTCCGAGAGTATTATGTTCATTTACTTGGCAAGGCAAGGGATATTCAGGCAGTTAGTAAAATCATTGTGAGAAAAGGACCTGTTATTGATAGGGTAAGTGGAATATTGCTGAAACAGTGAAACAAGTTACGGGGAAGGAGCTAAAGGAGTGCCTGTTCCAAGTTCTAGATAACAAAGCTACAGGCTCTGATGAGTACCCGAGTTCATTTTTCAAAGACAGCTGGGCCTTTATTGGGGATGATATAATTGAGGCAGTCATGGAAGATTGCTGAAACAAATGAATGCAAGCAAAGGTTTGGATTCTTTAAAGGAAGGAGGGGATTAAGGCAGGGTGACCCACTGTCTCCTTTGTTAGTTACTCTTTGTATGGAGTCTTAAGAAGAGTTCTGAAAAGAGTTGCAGAAGATTAAAATTAAAATTTCCACCCCTTTTGCAAGAAGATCAAGTTAACTCATCAGTGTTTTGCAGATGATGTAAAGTTATTTTGTCGGGGGGATAAAGGCTCCATAATGCTTATGGCTTATGCTAAGGGGTTTGCCACTTTCTCTAAAGCCACTGGATTATGCATGAATACAAACAAGTCAGATATCTATTTTGCAGGGTGAATTGTCAAATATAAGAGATGAGATTATGAGGGTGTCTCGATTCAGAGAGAGGCTACTTCCTTTTAGATATCTCGGTGTGCCCATATATTCAAGGAAACTGACTGTTCTTGAGTGCAGTGTGCTGGTGGAAAAAATTGTGGCTAGAATCAGAAGCTTTGGAACCAAGAAACTGCCATATGGTGAGAAGCTCACTCTAGTCAAATCAGTCTTACTGAATCTACATTCTTATTGGAGTACTATTTTCATGTTCCCAAATAAAATCGTTAGAATGGTGATGAATACTTGTAGGAATTTTCTATGGGTGGGGCGAGAGATTTATCATAGAAGCCCACTGGTGTCCTGGGAGAATCTCCGAAGGAGGAGGGAGGCTTGGATTTGAGAAATAGTGCCGAGTGGAATGATGCATGTATATGGAAATATGCCTGGTGGATTGTATCTAATATTCTAATGCTGATCACCTATGGATAATTGGGTTCATTGGATACCAGCTAGATTGTTTCAGAAACTTGACAACCTTCAGGAATGAGATATAGTGTGAAAGCTGCCTATGGTTGGTTCGAGGCAGTGGAACAAAAGTAAAATGGGATGGACTAATTTGGTACAGGCAAAGTATCCCAAAACACAGCTTCATTGGGTGGCTATGTGGTCTGGAAAGGCTACAAGTAAAGGAGAGAGAGACCGTAAGACTACTGAGATTGGGTATGTGGAATGACGCCGCTTGTGTACTATGTCAAGAAGAAGATAAGAGCCATGAACATTTGTTTTTCAGGTGTCAGTTTAGTAAGAGATGTCTGATAGCTCTGAATTAGAGGTTAAGAGCAAGGATTCCTGAAACTAATACGCTAGATTGGTGCACTGCTGTGAGAAGTAACTCAAAGCTGAAAAAGCAAGTCTGGATGACGGGTATTGATGGGCTGATACACATAATCTGGATGGCCAGGAATCAATGTAGACTGGAAGACAAAGTGAACCTCCTTGTCAAGTTAGTTAGACAGTTGATGGAGGACATGAAGATTAGACTGAGGAATTGCATAAAATATATCCGTAGCTGATAGTAACTGGTTAGACAGTGTACATCTGATGTGATGTCTTCTAGACTTCTAGATTAATTCTGGTATATTGAGTAGTGTGTTTTGCAAGGGGTTAACTTGTTCCCCTTTATAGGTGTATGCTACTTTTGTTTCTATATAGTTACATTTTTCCCAAAAAAAAAAAAAATATGAAGAACAGTGAAACCCATAGAAATTTTTTAAATAAAACCTTAAAAAGGGTTTTCCACAAAAAAAAAAAAAAAAAAGAAAAAAAAAAAAAAAAGCACACTAATTAGCTACATTCCTATTCCTGCAATATACCTGCTTAGCTCAACAACTACACATACACAGTATGTGAATATATTTCCTCTAGAGTAGCACTGTACTTTACTAAATCATACTCCGTATATAGAGATTTGCGATAAGGTTATGCCTTGTTTTGTTGAACTCAGCATAGCTCAGTCACCTTTTATTCACTTGCTGGAAATGGTGAATCTTGTGCATGTACATTAGCTGTTTGTCAAAGTGGGAAGTGAATTGTCCTTTTTTTCTCCTATCTGACAGCATTGTTAAATTGTTAGTTTACCCGACATGTTTTCTTTCTGGAGGCCTTGTCACTCGCGCCTCACATTCAGAGCTGCCTTGTCTTAGAGGTTAGACACTCTTGGTAGACTAGAAATCTCTATGATACCTCAAACTGTAATCTTATGATTCATATCTGGTGAATAAAGGGAGATTAGTCATCATAGTTCTCCGGCATTTAGCTTTTAAGGCACCTATTTTGTTATAGCTTATTGGCTTCCCTCTTCAGAAAATTATTTGTTTGCAAGCTATGTCATGGCTATATGCATGTGAAAGCCCACCTACAAAATTCCGTCTCTGGGTGGTTTTCTTTGTTTATATTGCATAATAGTCCAACACTAGGGCCTTTGCATACTATCTAGTATAGTAGTATCTAAGCTGTCATCAGCAAGCAGTCTGTGTCCTTAACTCTTGAGATGGTTTTGAGTGAGAAATGGGGAATGCAGTGCCTTTTTTTAGCACATTATGTGTCCGCTGTTGTCTTTCTTTTTCGTTTTCTGGGTCATCCTGAATGGCTGCACCTTCAGCAATTGGTTTGAGCTCTTTTATATACTTTTCACTCTGGCCTGCAAGTTTGTTTTTTTTTTTCAACCTATTCAAGAGTCTGAGTGATCATCTTGGATTTCCGAACTGGAAAACACATCTGTGGTGTCAGATTCAGGGATAGGTGTGCTATCCTGTGGCTGATTCCTGGTGTTTGATGCACCCTACATGTTTGGTCGTGACATAGAAAGACTGACTCACAAATGACACCATCCCTGGAGACAAAACACTTTTTGTGTGTAACATGATAACATCATACACCTTGTGCTCCTTTTGATTGATTGGGTATTGGGTAAACACACATGGTTTTTCATGGGTTGACAGTTGTCTACACTTTTATCAGGATTATGAGCAAAAACTAAACACCCAAAAGGTCCGAGTTCCTTGTATAATGGCTGATGTCCAAACAGCTTTTCAGATGGAGTTTATCGCCTATGACAGGGGATGATAGCCTCTTAATCAATTGAGCAGCTGTGAGAACTCAATCACCCCAAAAAGACAATGGAAGCCTGCCTGGAACCTTAAGGCTCTACTTATCTCTAGCAAATGCCCGTGTTTACGGTACATTACCCCATTTTGACGTGGGTTGTCTGGTCAAGATGTTTGATGAATGATCCCCTAAGATAGGAGAAACCTGCCACTCTCTCCTTCACACAATCCAGGTGTATGGTTTCATGTCTGGTAAAAGAATTGATTTTTCTCTGTGGGTATTGAACTATACATCTCTGGGTATTGAATTACTGGTGATTCTGTTGGATTAGTCACATTAGTGATACATCGTACATGACCCATTATACATCTGGATATAGAATTACAAAGTGGTATTGATTCTGTGCAGGACTGTGTGTAATTTGTTTAGAAGGGTTAGTAGGAATACTTTGTACATGACCCATAATCTGGTTTGTGTAATTTCTCTTCAAGGTATTGAATTTGAGCTTCTGTATGCTTCTTTATTAGAGAAATGGTCAGTAATTCATACGGTGTCATGCTTCTTTCTTGAAGTCCGCCCAAAGCTCTGCATTCTGATTGTCGTATACGTTTTACCTACTTGATTTTTTCGTCTATGAGTTGTAAAAGAATTGCTGTGGTTCGTACTTTTGGGTGATCGTATTCACATTCTTAATTTCATAGGATGTTTGGGTTTCTTATTTAGTCAATTACTCAACTGTTGTTCTTGTTTCAGATGTGTGCTATATATGCACGTCTACACCCCCGTGCCGTGAACTGTAGAAAGAAGAAATGTGGCCACACCAACCATGTATGACAGTACAATTTTGCTGTCACTAAGTTGCATCTTTTATTAATACACTTCATTTATCGGTTTTCCCCAACATTTCATTTTCATTAGCAATCTTTTTGTTTGCCCCTCTTGCAGTTGAGGCCAAAGAAGAAGATCAAGTAGAGCAACCTACTTTTTGCAGCAGTTGTTGAGACAGCAGCGCCTCCGTGCGGTTTGTGGCATCAACGCTTCTCTACTCCAGCTGTCGTGGATTCTAAATCAATTAGACATTTGTTCATCAAGTAAGGCGTATTTCCCTAGTTGAGCCTTATTTCACTTAAACTTAGTTTATTTTCGTTGGATTTTCTATCTGAAGTATATTTATTCCGAAATCAATGAAATGTAGTCGTGTTTTCAAACATTATTGTTTTTTTTTCGAGTAGTGAAGAATAAACCAAACATGAGAAGTAAGGCTATGTTTCACTACTACATTAATGAACTAATGCAACGGTTCATGAATAGGCATTGCATTTGCCTGTCTATGACAACTTTATTCTATCTTTTGCTTGCAACACTAGATAGGTTGGGCGTTGCATTTGACGACTCACGTTGCCTTTGGCTCCACCAAATGCAACGCTCAAGGCAAACAAATTAAAAAAAAAAAAAAAAAAGACCCGCTAAAATTTTGTCAGCGGTGCGCGACAACCCATTTTTGGCCACTAACCCTCCAAAAAATTGAAAAAAGAGAGAAGGAAACCTCTCGCACATCACTTCTCCCTGAAATCCTCATTCTCACTTCTCACTTCTCCCTGGAATCAAACTAACGCCACTCTCAACCCAGAAATTGATTTGGGCGAAATTTTCTTTACCCAGAAATGATCTAAATCGATTTGGGCGAAAATTATTTTACCCAGAAATGACCTAAAAATTCGGCGAATTCGTTCTGAGACTTTTGTGTAAGTATTTGTTTTCCTTATTTTTCGTTTTGAATTCATTCGTTTGTCATTCTTTTCAGGAATTAATTAGGTTTTATTTGTCATTCTTTGCTGGAATTAATTAAGGAAAAACTAGGTCGTTTTTTCTCGCAAATTATATCGTGCACCATACTCATTGTGCACCTTGGTGCATGGTATAAGCATTGGTTTTTTCTGGGTTTATTAGGGAAAATTAGGTTGTTTTTTTGGGTTTGGTATGATGGTAATGAGGGTGATTGGTTGTGCAATACTCTTGGAAGCTCGTTTTCGTAGAAAGCTAGATATGTCGTAATTTGGGGTTGTTTAGAGATGATATGGCCCCTGGTTTTGGGAGAGTCTGTGGTATGTTACAACGTGAGTTGAGTGAATAAACCGTAAGTGATCAGATTGGATTGAGACAAAATAATTAAAGTAGAGATTATTGATAGTGGGAGAATTTGCTATAAAATTGGATTTGGATGTATTGAATAATCAAAATTTGTGTTTGTGGCGATGTCGAGAGTAAGGGCTGCCTGATTGTGACGAAGTTGGGCTGTTCTTGAGAGGAAGGGGGGGTTACGATAGCGATTTTGGTGTCTTAGGCGTTGTACCAGTAGCTTAATTGTACTCCTATATATATCCCTCCTGGCCTGACCTCTTTCATTTTGTTCCATTCTGCTTATTTTTGCTGCCTCTTTAAACAATCATGCTTCCCATATGCCCTTCACTCACTCTTGATCAAGGCAATAGTATGAACCATGAGAGAGAGAGAAGCTAAGCTAATAGTGTTAATTTGATGGACTGCCTTGGAAGTAAAAGTGCGTAATGGTTTGCTAATGCTTTAGATTATCCTAAGATCATCACATTGCTCTATTGCAGACATGATTAGATATCATAACACGTCATATTCACATACTAGACGAGTACTTAATTAGACTCAAACTTATTACCTCTTTAAATGAACATTTTTTGTATATATTTGGGCAAGTACTGTACATTGACCTATAATGATCAGAAGATAGACAAAATAGAACAATTTTATTGATATGTTGGATGGAGTGTTAATGTTCGTGTTGTCGGACACTTGGGAGTTGGGACATCAGCTTCATTGCTGCTCCTGATGCCATCGGCATTAACTCCCTTTACATTGGCTAGGGCCTTGATGGTAATAGCGTCTACTCTAATGCTATTACATTTTCATTTTCTTTCTGCAATAGAAAATAAAGCTGTTGTATATTGAAATGCCCAGTATGCCGAGTTCTTTTTGTGCTTGCTCTCTCTTCAATAATGTTAAAGAACATTATGTATATTGAAAGGGCCAATATGTCCAGTCTTTTTAAGATACTAAAAGTTGTATACATACGTGTTGCTTGTTACTATCAGCTTTTACACTCTATTTAGTGGTCAGTTTGTTTTGAAACATGATAAGAGATTGTTCTCTAAGTATGGTTTGAGAGAGAAAAAGTTAGGTTTAAGATGTCAGTTCATTACTAGCAGTTAGTTTCATTTGTTTGCTTTATTTTGTGTTTGATTTTCATTTATGAAATGGTGAAACCTACCTGATATGATTGACTTATGGAGCTGAAAAGGGCTATTACTAAGGTATTTGTGGATTTGAGTGTCTTGATAAATGATAATTTTCTTGGTCATAGCTGAATCATGCTCTAACATCGATTCGACATGTTAACAAGACTTATGTAGTTACTCTTGGCTCTACATTGGGGGTTATGAAACATCATTATTAGAGTTTGACCCAAGTTTCCGTGAAGTGCAAATTTCTAAGGCGATACTTTATTTTGCAGTCTCTGTCTAATATCACATGGATGCTTCCATGGAAGATTTACTTGATGGCCGAGATCAGAGAATGCAAGGTACTTGAATATGTTAATTATTTTGATCCCTATGGAAACTTTACATTCCAAGGCCTGTTGCTGATTTTGCTATAGCTACGCTATTTGATGACTACCTTTCCCTAGGCGAGGCAGCATAACAGGCTCCCTTCGAAAGTTTGAATTTCTGAGCAAACGATTGCTCTTGTGTGTGTTTATTTTTTATATTTTCTTGTTTTCTTAATCATCCTTGAGAAGCACCTTTTCTCCTCACATTAACAAACGAGTAATTTAAGGTTTGAAGCCTCATGAGTGCACTGCTGATATTTCAGGTTAAACGCCTGTACGATGCCTTTCATGAGGCATTCAAACGTGTCATGCCTATCCGCCCTGAAGTTCCTGAAGCTCCTGATCAGACAAATGCTAATTCTAGCTCCCTGGAGACTAAAACTACACCTGCTGAGAAAGGATCACAAGACAGAAGCAAGCCTTAAGAGGAAAGCGCCTCAACTGACCATAAAAACAGCTTTGTCGGTAAGAAGAATTTTCTATCAGATAAAGATATCAATGAAAGCTCTAATGTTCAAAAAGAGCATATGGGTAAGGTTGAGCTAAAGATGGACTTTACTTATGAACGCTATGGGTCATACAGAAACGATATATTTATATTTCTAGCATTTGGGTAAGGTTGTGCTGGCATACATCAACCATCTTTATCTCATAGGTGAGTCTTTGAGACGTCTAGTTGTATCCTCTCTATTACTTATCTCTGTTCTGATCTACAGAATGTGAGCGAGAAAGTAGTATTGCATGCTTCAAGAGGAGCTCCCTAGTATTCCTACTGGTATGTAAAGAATCTGATTCATGTACGTATTTTTATTTAGAAAATATTTTTCAGTTTCTCAAGTCCTCGGAGTCTTTTCTTATGTCTGTTTCTCTGTCTCTCTGTCTTTATCTGTATAATTGGAGTCAAGTGTTACATTTCCACCGACACTTGACTTTCATTCGTTTTGTTAAGAGTTGAGAAGCACCCCTGCCATTTTGCATTTCGATGTACTTTGCAGGTATATCTTTTACTTTGTTGAAAACATAAACATGCAGGGAGTAGTGCCAATACTTACTCATATCAGTTTTGTTCCTTTATTCGACCATCGTGTTCCTTTACACACTCTTGTATAAAAGCCTAGTAGCTTAAAGATAGAGCATTGTGCAATGTTGCACGAAAGCGTGGGTTCGAATCCCACCTAGCCTAATGAAATTTAAATATATTAGTTTTTTTTTTTTTTTTTTTTTTTTTTTTTTTTTTTGCTATAATCTGTGAGAATCGTTGCCATAGGCCATAAGTGAGTTGCATTCTTTTCCTCGCGTTGCAATATGTGGGGTTGCATAATGCAACAGCTTTTAGGACCTAATGCAACGCCTACTATTCTTTTCCCCGTGCCGTTGCATTAGACCCTAAAAAGCGTTGCAATAGGTCTAATGCAGCGCGAGCAAATGCAACGGTGCAAAAGTGTTGCATTAGACCTAATGCAACGTGATAATGCCCTAATGTAACGAATTTTGGGGTGTTGCATTATGTCATACGGAGTATATGTAGTAGTGTAATTATCGGGGTACCATGGGGCTTTCATGGCATCCTCTATGGCATCAAGCCACCTAGAGGCACCGGTACCATGAGATTGTTGCCTGCCAATTGCTTTCTCTCCTTCATATGGCCGCAAGCATTGATAGAGGGAGCACTGTGCAGGTCACGTAGCACATAAACAACGAAGGGGAAGGAAGAACCAGGGAGGTGAAGGAGGACAGACGGGAAGAAATGGAGGTGCTCAAGGGATGTGGCGCCTAATGGAAAGTCCTGTGAGCGTCACATGCACAGAGGACGTCCTCGTTCAGGAAAGCATGTGGAACCACCAACCTCTTCACCCGAATCATCAAGCTCATTCTCTTTCGGATCTGCCTGTCGTCAACAACATTAACAACAGCAAGGTCAAGGAAATAAGTCTTACTAAGAAAACTCGCTTGAATTATCCTTCTAACCCGCAGTCTATTGGATCTTGTACTGTTCAGCCTCCTAAAGCTCCCGTCTTTGATCAATCCATGGTGTGTACTGCCAACCCTTTCGAGGATTCAAGGTCGGATTTCAATTCTGAATATGGTTTCTTTGTCGATTGTTTTTGAAATGTCATTCGGAATTATCTTTAAGAAGGTGAAAAATGTATCTTGGATAAGTGGTTTTTCTTTTTAGCTTCATTGTGGTTTATGCAATCACAGGGGTAAGGATTAGGATAAGGGCGACACTGATTACATTGGTCGCCAAAAAAATAATGCAAGACTGGCTACATTTGACCCCCTAAACCGCATAGGCAGAAGGATCTTTGAGGAACTAGAGTAGTGATAACGTTAGTATGTTTATTGTATCTTATGATTGAGATTTGGTGAACTCATTTGGGGATTTATATTGAGTTTAAGCTATCAGAATGTTTGTTCTATTGGTGTTTTATGGTTGTAATTGTGCCACTGGGTGTGTTTAGGAACTTGGCTTGGAGTGGTGAACAACAATGGCATCACCTGATGCAAACCAATATGGATTCCTCAGTTTTCCAGCACCACCTTGAAGGGAAACCCTTAAGTTTGAATACTAATGGTGGTTTCAGTGGCATAAACGACATGGGATTGTTCGAGAGGCCTTTGATTGATGCTTGGTCAATGGGAGTGACAGAAACCGAAGATAATGGTGGAAATATTCATGATAAATCTCCACTTTCATCTCCGAATTGTGGCCATGGTAATGCGGTAGCTGAAGAAATGTGCCACATCCATATGGGCCTTGGTCTTATAGATTCATGAGTTGCTTCCACCACCACACCTGGTGGACCATTAGCTGAAGTTCTGAGGCGTGGAATTCCCTCAAATCCGGCAATGCCCGACGCTGGGGAGGGTGATTTTGTCACGCCACCTGCCACAGCGGTTTCATCTCCATCTAGAGTCCTTCAGAAAGCCCTATGCTACATTTTCCGATAGCAGCGGCAGTAATAGCCCTATTTGTCACAGCTCTAGGGGAAACTCTGACATGCCATTCCACTGGTTGAATTAGTACTTAGTATGTTATAAATTTGTAATCTTTAAGTTGCTTTGTGGCTTGGTTTTCATAGCTCAATGTCATAAGATGACGAATCTGGGATTAGTTTGTTGTTTCTGACAACTGATCAGCTGGAAATTTTGTATGCTTTTATATGCGTTTTTGCTGAACGAATCCAACTGTGTATGGCTTATTTAACTTCAGTAGAAGCTTAGATGTTTGACTTCTAAACATAGAGACTATTGTCTCTTTGCTTCAGGCTAATAATAATGCAGTATGCAGAGTTTTGTACCTGCAAATACAAGTGTCTGAAAGTACTACAACTTATCTGAATGTATGAAGGTCAGAACTCAGAAGTAAGCTGTTCTTTCAAAAAAACTGCTGTTGTGGACAAAGTATTCCGAAAGGTTAGTTCTCCATTACATTTTAACTACCTGATAAACAAACTGCCACGACTAGAAGTACTAGAGTTTAGAGAAAGAACTGAATGTACGAAGATTAGTTAAAAGAGGCCAGGCTTCAAATTTTCTGACTGTTAGTGGCAGACTCATCTCTGCATCCTTATCATACTACTGCTGGATGGCGAAGCTACATCATCCGGAGGCCCATAAAAGCATATTCGAAAGATAATAGGAACTGTATCGGTAATCTTGGTTCGTTGCGATGCATGTGAAAATGTATAGCAAAGATGTAATATTAAGACTGGGAGTGACAAAAAATCAAAAATTGATAGTGTAGATTTTTACAGGAGAGTGTAACAGAAGTTCAACAATTGGGGCCACAAATCTAGGTGATTTGGACAGTCGAGACTCATATATGTTGAATTTGCTTCCCATCTTAACGCAAGAGACTTTCACTGCAACTCTCACATGTTAGTCAGGCCAAAGTATACCTACAACCTACCCTCTTTTCCATTTTTGGCACTTTAGGTTATTGCTAAATCTGGACTATAACCGAAGTGTAGTATTTGCAGTTTTTAAGTGTAGGCTACTCCGTCTATTTGGATCAGTGAAGAGTCTGAAGACCTAGGATTTTCTCATTTTATTTTGTCATCCAATGCCATCTTTTTTTTTTTGAAAGACCAAACGTTAACATAATAACATACATTTAATTTGTTAAAATTTTCATTTGGCAATTTTAAGCATCATTTACTTTTCTTTTTCAAAGGAAATCCATATTTGCTCAAGGCATGACTCATGAGGCCATCTATGACAATGCAAGTTTCACTACTATCCTTTCTTTTTTTTCAAAAATCGAAAAACGTCTTCTAATCAATAGAACTAACGGACAACTAGTGCATCCAAATCAAATCATAAGCGCGCAAACTTGGTATCGATATTCTAACCCTCACTAAATTTACTAACCACGGCTCATTTCGCTACATTATGCATGTGAACTATGGGTGGTAACTTATATACTACTATACTAGTATCTTACATGGACTTTAAGTTGTCCATGAAAAAGATTTTTCAACTTATGATTCGCCAAACTTATATTGTGAATTGCGATAGACACACAATGTGTAGCTAATACGGTAAGAAGATTACCAGACCAATAATGCAAGTAGTAAAGTAGGTGAGTAAAAATGGAGTATGACTGTACAAAAAATAGAGGAGAAACTTTTTTTTACTCATTATTCTCTATAAGGCTAAATGTACTAATGTTCAGAAAGGATCACATGCATTAAGACCAAATATGTAAATACCTATAGTTCCTTGTGTTTACAATCTTTATAGTCTACATCTCCAATATCCTCCCAAATCACAAAGTTACAGAGAGTGTGACATTGCATTTTTCAGCTTTCTCCATTTTCTTCCCGAATTGCGAATACAGTGACACCATGAGACCAACAATTAGCAGGTATACTTCTTCATCTCAAGCTATTTCCTTTTGTTCAATTATTACCACAATGATGTATGTGCCCGATTGCAAGTAAATCTGTATTTTGCATCTTACCTTTGAAATGGATATGGTTCTATACTTCTATCATCACATATTTAAAGTGTCATCTAGTTTCATTTTGTGTGTGGTTTTGATAAGGTATACTTTTTTCCATGAATTGAACCACCCCCTCGCTACTCATAATCACCTATTCACCTTTGAACTTTGTTTGGATAGTATAGGCTCACATCTTATATATGTAATGTTTTGAAAATTTGATGGTTAACTATTTTGGACCAAATTAAAAAGCACTTTCCATTATTCTAATCTCTATAAAGTATGAAGGCTAAACCCGGACAAAGTAAATTAAAAATGCTTCTAAAATACCAATAATCAACTCGTTTCTCATTCATATGATATGATATACATTTTTGGTTGGCACTAATGTGTTGTTAGTCAAATGTGTTTATTTATCAAAATTTTACCACCACGTATGTGCAACATGCATGTTTGTTATCTTAACGTAGTACGTTCTGTATTTTTCGTTCGTAGTATGAAATGTGCTAACTTTACTATGTTTTGCAGAATGGCCATTGGACATTTAGTGGTTCTAGTTGTACTTATAAATCAGATTCTTGAAGGGATTAGTGAAGTTGCAACCAAATTCGTCGAGATGAGAGGAAGGCCAGCAAGGATACTCGGGATGTACCGGCTAATTCTTGCTACCGTCGTCCTTCTCCCTCTAACCCTCATCATGCAAAGGTAAATCTAAAATGTTTGGAGCTTACGAAATCGCGGCAAGATACTAATACAAAGAGGAAAGCATACACATAACTAATTACAATTTAATTATTTCAGGAAAATGAACCCAAGGCCGAGACTTACGTGGAAAATTGTCTTCTTTGGCTTTGTTGGTTCATTCTGTGGGTAAGCAATCCTATCCTTATTTATTGATTTTAGTCTAATTAAATTATTATGAGGCTGATTCTAAGCTAGTGCATACGAAGTTTTTGACGTCTTCATAATCTTACTCAATTAATATCGCGTTGAGATGGTACAGTGCGTGCTCTTGAATATTTGGCTAGTGTTTTGCTGAGTTTTAGGGGTGTACTGAGTGACATAACTTACTTAGCTAGTCATCATTTGATGCTTTAAAGAACTAAAATAAAGCATGAACTTCGAAATAAAATCGTTCTTCCATTTTATTTATGTGCTATGCAATACTTTTCTTTCAATTAAACTTTTGTATCCATATAAATGAGCTGTAAAATTAATGTCAATTTACATATTTGGATAGGAATTTTAATTTGTACGTCAAGAACTCGGCATCGACTATGACGGAGTCAACATTGATGTACATGTCTCCGATTTTCGGATACCTTCTTGCAATTGTGTTCAGGTAACGATACTCAAGCATTTATCAAATATTAATCGATCATATTAGTAATGCATGTGCTTATCTGGTGAAGTATGTAGTATTTGCAATCCTATCTTATTGTTATTATTGGAAGATTTGCGTTGTCATAAAATTTGGTCTACGACATCGACGCTTAACAAAAAGAGTTAATGATGTATTACATTCTTCACTCTTTCTTGTAGGAAAAACAAGCCAAGTTACCACATAAAAAGCTTATTCATTAAAAGCAGTACTCATAGAGTCATACCCTGTACTGCAGTAGCTAGAGTGGTCTCTATTTAGTTACGTGAAAGCGAAAGTGAGCCTCCAAATTGATACTGAAAGACCCAAACCCCACAAACTGTGATTTTTTTTAAGTAACCAGAAAATTCAATGAAAAAAAAAAAAGTGTATTTTCTTTTTACAGGAAAGTCTAGTTTAAAAAGAAGGCATAACCAAATATATATAGGGGCCGTAGAGGTCTTTAACTATTGAGAAAAACTTACCAAGTTCTTTACAATAAACTACTGTCCCTAAAAAACAATATACTCACCAATAATTTAGGTTCTTCCAAAATGACCCTTAACGCTAAGAACTCAGGCTACTACCATTGATTGCGATGTTACCATTAAAAAAGTTAATCATTTTCAAAATTACTCCATACTAATTTTACAAAAAGAAAAATAAAAATTGTCACATTAATGTTCAAATTATCTTGGTGGTATTGAATTTGATATCATGCGAGGCACAACCTTATTCCGAGGGATAAGAAGAAAGATACGTGTCATCGGACTCTACGGAAAGTCAATACCACATGACCGTTTCTCAACTTGTATGTACGATTTTGGAGTAAATCATCTAAGTTCTCGTGTCAAGGTTCAAATATAGCGATTACGTACGAGTGTCGAGTGGCGTCACATAAGTTGACCAAAAATAAAAGAAAAATACTAGCGTCTTGAAGCCATGACAAATCAGGCGGTATACCTTACTCTCGAGAGTAGGTAATCCAGCACTGCCACGTCATCGTCGTCCATATACATGGTCGCCGGCGTCGTTTTTTGTTGTGGCTGGAGAGAGAAATGAGGGAGAGAAGGATGGTGGAAACGAAGGAGGCGTCGCCGATGGCCATGGTTAACGGTGGTAGAGGTGGAGGGGGGGGGGGTGGCTATGGTAGGTAGGTAAGGTCGTGAGGAGAGAGAGGATGGAAGGGAGTATGTGGTCTCGACTCCACACTGTTGGAAAAATAGGGTATAACAATGGCTTTCAAGGAGATACGAACAGTGACAAAACTGTGCCGTGGTATTAACCACTGCCTTGAAAGCTAATACCGCCCGACTATGGCCCGACAAAAAGAAAAATGAGAAAAACGTCTTCCTTAAAAAGGGAAGAGGGAGACGTTTCTGGCAGTCAAACGGATGGCAATTAAGCACAATTAAGAGAAAATTAATCTCGGGAATTATTGCTGAATGAATGGTAATAAAAGAGAAAATAAATCAGCAATAAAGACGGAAATTCAATTGGAAAAAGAAACGGATCAACTCCAACGGGCAAAAACAGAAACACGGACTGAGTCCAAAAAAAGGAACTGAACACAGAAGAAAATCAAATGCCCAGCCCACACCCACGCCCCGACCCGGACCGGGCGGGCGGCGCGCGCGCGCGCGGGCTTCGGCCCAAACATCCGTGATCCATAGTGTGCCCTCAGGTTGCCAGCTCAATAGGTACATGAAGAGGATTGTTTATAAGGCAAGAAAATTGCCTTCATCCAACCGATGTGGGACAAAAGCAAAGCAATAATAAATTGCCCAGAAAAACCAAAACCAAGAATGGCTTTGATAGCCATTATCCCAACACACACAATAATTTTCCATGACAAATAGTAGTGGTTAAACCTCTAAATCATGGAACCCAAGTCAGTGGACCATCCGACCATCCCAAAAAAATAAAAATAAAAAAGTTCATGGACCATCCCAAGTTCAAAGATATTTGGATTGGATCGGCATTTATATTGAGCCCTTGATGTCAATAATTCTTAATTAACAAAACAACAAGAAATTGGGCTGAACCTCTAGCAAAAAAAGAAGTCGAACTGGACATGTGGAAAATTTTATACTTAGCAGTTTGGTTTCAAGACCTTTTTGTTATTCAACTTGTAATCTGTGAATGTAGATCTTGATGGCTTGTATGTTTGTTATACAAATCATATGATTTTGCGACTTTGTCTATACCATGCTTAGTCGATACGGTGGATAACATTCTTTGTTATAATCACGTAATAGTACCATGTATGTATACAGGTATGAAAGGCCAGTGACAATTAGATCCCGAGATGGTATACTCAAAATCATTGGAACGTTGATTGCGTTTGGTGGATCAATGATTTTGACTTTTGCCAAGGGTCCTGAAATCTCAATCTGGCCCAAAAGCTTTAGAATTTCACATGACGACTATGTTCCAACCTGGGAAGAAAGGTTGCACCCCAAACACTCGTTTGGAGATAGTCCAGTAGCGTCCTTTTTCCTAGCATTTGCAAACTCGGTTCTATCAGCTTTGTCGACCGTCATCGAGGTAATTTGACACATGTTAAGAATTCATTTCTTACTTTAATTAAGTGATATATATTTATTAACATTGTTTTCACTGTTTGAATTAGGCGGAAATTCTAGAAAAGTATTTGACGAGTACGGGAAGTTGCGCCTTGGTTACCACAATGGGAGCTATCCAATCAACCCTCATCAACGTTTGTATGGACAAACGTATCTCAACGGCCTTTTTGGAATTCATCGTTATTATCACGGTACCTTACACCGTAAGTAATCCAGCTTATATTTTAAACTTTTGCTTCTTATATAAAGATAATTTCTTTTGTTACTTGTTAGTCATGTTTGTTGTTGTATAATGGCGTAGGCTATGGTTGGGACAGTGGTCGTGCTTCTTTTAGAAGCATGGTGTATCGAGAGAAAGGGGCCTTTCTTCGTCGCTTCATCCAAGCCGATTGTGCTTATCGTCATTGGAGCCCTAAGTCCACTCCTTGATGAACACATATACGTTGGAAGGTAAAAACTAATTTAATTTTTTTATCATTTATTTGTAAGCCTAAATCATTCTTTAAGTAACACGTCTTTTTTTGTCTAATCATAGTGTTGTGGGTGCTGTGATTGTAATCGTTGGTGTGTCAATGGTATTGTGGGCAAAACGCAAGGACACTGGCGGCTTGGAATGGAACGTCCCTCAGGCTGAAGTTGAATTGTTGTCCTTTGTCGATCAGATCTACGGATTGTGAAACTGTTAGTCTCTATTCCCGAGCCTGCGATACTATGGTACAGCCTTTTGCCAGAGACAAAAGCTCTTAATTTGACACCTGTTGCTAGGTTATTACTTAGGCTTGCTGAACCTCACTTGCATCAGGCCTGGGCTGAAGTAATGTTTGAGTTAGGCAGTAGAAAGAATTAAACTTTACTGACGCTAATTAATCATGGACATGAGCTATGAGTTTACTGCTAATTTTTCCTTGTGCTGGTAATATCAGAAGCACTTTGTACAAGTAAAACTCGGTTTCTATGTTTGATTAGCTTTGTTATTACTTAGGTAGTTAGGTTTGACAGGTGATTATTGAACGATTATGGTCTAGTGTAACTCAGTGATAACTTCGTGGAACCCAAAGTTTTATATAATCACAGCAAATTTAAATGTAACTTCACGAGAGATCGTCCTTCTATATACCGACTTGATTGAGGTTTTGTGACAAGTAGCCAAGCGTGCTCGATGCTCCTGAACATGAACGTAAAGTGCCTGATTACATTTGGCTACACTTTGGCCTACAGATTTGCAGCTGACAAATTCTTTTTCTTTTTTTTCTCGAAACGGGTAGCATAGATAAGCATAAACTAAAGAGAGTACAAGCGTCAGCGTCTTTAGGTTACAGAGCCATACATAGTCAAGGGCTACTTACGGAGCCATAGCTGACAAATTCTCAGTTTACAATAGTTGTGCAATGTCCATATATTTTCAACAAGTTTAATTTAAGAGACTGCTTTCTCCGCAATTTCTAAGCTACTTCAGAAAAGGGTAAATGAAGCAGTTAGTGAAAAGGCGACTATTACTGACGTTCCAGCTAATAAGAAAATCCTTCAGATATTTGGATGATAAACTTTGGAAATTAGCAGATGAGGAACTGTGGCTCACTGAGTTAATGCTGCCAAAAGTACGGCTAGCGTATATCGTGTTTGGTTTAGCCTGGAAGCCGTGGCTTGTAAGGCGTTTGGTGGAGTAGTCCCGCCGGTGTCAGTCTAGCTGTACTCGGATATAGGATGCTCTGTATTCTAGCAGCGTCCTGGACTAGAATTGGTCGAAGATTTGTGTATAACTACAAGAAATAAGCTAAATAGAGACGGAATTTTGTGAAGGAAATCAGTCTCAAACGGCCATTAGAGACGGATTTGAGACGGAATTCGATCTGTCTCTAAAGGGCTCGTCTTAAATTTATTAGAGACGGATTATTGATCCGTCTCTAATTTGAGACGGAATTGTATATCCGTCTCAAATATCTTAGAGACGGATTTGATATTCCGTCTCAAATTAGAGATGGAATAAAATATTTTCCGTCTCTAAATCATTTATCCCCGTCTCAAGTTAGAGACGACATTTTCTAACATCCATCTCAAACTAGGAATAAGAGTTTTACAAATTAGTCGCGTTCCCTTTCACGGTGTTTTGTTTTTTTTATAGGCTATATGGGTTTTGAACCCACATCTTTGTGCACATGCACATGCTCTTCCATCTTGAGCTAATAGCCTTTAAAGGATCACAATCTCAACAACATACTTACAACCATGAAAGTATGTTACAAATGAATAAAGGTATCACGATTCCTATAATTACACTTACATTGAATCTATTCTAAGCTGCTCGGTGTTCTCCATCTTCATGTATGGGAGAACATGTTCCCTGTAGCGACCCTTGGCTAATGTATAATAGCAGCAGTCCAAGCAGCAGTCAGAATCCAAAATTCCAAGGCATAACCAACATCAGTCAGATAAGTTTGTGTAACAGAGTACAAACTTAAGTGCCAGGCATCAGGATTTCAACATCAAATCGTGGTCCTAAGTTATGAACTATGTAAGAGAAAGTGTCCAATTTCGGAGGTCACAAAACCCCCGATTTCAATGGGCTTCTATCTCTTACACTGTAAAAAGTCACTTTCTCGCAACATAATTTACTAGACAGAAGGAACACAAATCAAGAATACAAGATGAAAGCAGAATGTGTACAGCCAATTTTTTACAGTAACATAAGTGGCAAGCAAAGTCGGGAAGGGGTATCATGGCATCTTAAAACAATCATCAAAAGTATTCCTAAACTAACTTTATTATACAATCCAAGAAAGTAAATAGTTACCTTTTGGAGGCGAATAGGGGAAGTCACTTGACAATATCAACTTCATGCGAAAGACACCATTTTCGTATGGAGTCCCAGCTGCAGAATTCAAGAGCAAAGATCACTCTTCAGGAAATCGAGAGTTGAAAATAAAGAAATAAAAAGGCGCCTGTGGAATTTTGTTAAACAATGAAATTTCTACCACGGCCTAACTCATGCTTAAACCCAAGCTACGCCAGTATGAGACGCATGAATCATCTACTTAGCTAATGTAAGTGACATAATGGTTTGAAAAGGGTACATTTTTATCATTCTCATCGGCCCAATTGCATGTAAATGGGTCTTTCACTCCTATCAGAAACATATTTTACAGGGATGCATCATGATCAGTACAAGCTGGTGTTCATAGACATTAACTCCACACAATTCAATAATCTCCTCTTAACAATCCCATTATCATATTCCAACTTTTAAAGAAAGTTAAACAATTATCAACAATAGGTTATCAAATATATAAACTCCACGATACAATTTGCGATCAAATATCATCCAGGCAGCATATATGCTTTAAAGAATACATATTGATAAAAGAAGAGGAATGTTACCATATTCACAAATTATTTTGGCAAATTACCATGCTAAGCCTTTTCTCCTCCTGTTGATATGATGAAGCTCTTACCGTCCTGCGACCACCGTTTCTGGCAGGAGAGTGGCTTCAGCAGCGTTTCCTACAAAAGATCACCAATCTAGATATACAATCCTTTACCAACCTCAAAATACATAAACAGCCTGTACAGCTGTAAAGTCTGTAACAATTTTCAGGCGTCTTTATAGAAAATAAGAGCAAACTTTGTTCGAGGCAGCCAAGTGAGCCAACACCTTCCGGTGGTAAGTTAAAATACCACAGAAAACGGTACTACAGAAGAACAAAGAACCTAGGTTTTTACGTTCAAAGTATAGGACGGCTGATTTCCCACTTGTAACTAACTTTAAACATATTGACACACAACTATCAGAATGTTGCCCTGAACAGTGAACACAAGCAATCTAACAACAACAACCACATTTTCAGCTGATATAATATTTAGTACACATCCATAAGAGAAATACCGCCTCTTTACAACCTTAGAGTCTTTCAAGTTCAAACAGATGGGGCACGGAAATAAACAAAAATGTAGCAAACAGAAACCTGCTCAAAAGAAGTAATTAAAGAATTGAGATAAATGTAATCTTTAATACATAAACTATATGTTAGCTTAATCCATTCAACACTTTGTCGTATAGCAACAATTTCAATTAACAAGCGATGATGAATTGATAAGGTAGTTTGGTGCCCTGAACAATGTTTTCTAGTTACACAACACAACTTCAATGACCTATACCACGACTCTACAGCCTAAGCTAATACTTATATAGATAGAAACAATCAAGAGTAGGGCAAATAGTAATCTGAGAGCTAATACCATCTTCAAAATGAGTGGAGCAGAGAGAGGGGAATAGTAAACAATTACAGACTTAATTGAGACATTACATGAGCTACCGAAACAATCAACAAGCGAAGTTGGGCACTTAGAATTTAGAAGTCTGATTGCTACTTTGTTTGAACTAGTTAACCAAATAACCACATGAGCCCAAGAGTTCAGATAACTTCAGTCTAAAGTGCAGGAATAGAGAGACTAATTGCTGAGGTTCCAAGCCAAGCCAATACATGATACTTCCGACAAAACCCTGAACCATATCAATTCCAAATGAAAATGCGCTTCCATTCCAGCTACATTTGACAACGTTTAAACTGTTGCAAATAGATCAACAACAAATCTACAATCAAAACCAATTCCGCCATACAGTAAACATTAGATATGGGAACTGGTACTTAACAAGGATTTCTAACAGTTTTAAACCAGTAGTAATCTTAAAAAATGGGGATTTCAAGACATAAAAAACCCAGTAATTCCCATCTAACAAAATAATAAACATATAAACATGAGCATACAAGTGAAAACCAACACTTAGAGCCTGCCTGGATTGGCAGTAATGGCCCTGAAAAATTCAAGGAGTAATGATTCAGGCCCAATTTACATGTTTGGATTGAGAGGAAAAGTTTTGGGCCTGAACTCATTACCTCCATCAAGCCCTAATATTTTCCTCCCTCCCCCCACCCCGAAAAGATTGCAGGGGTAACAATTCAGCCCACAAACACCCGTCTCTCTCTTCTCTTTCATCACGTATCTTCATCGCGAATCTTCATCTTCTTCATCCAAAATTTTCATCATCTTCATCCAAAACTTTTACTCATCCAAAAACACCCGTCCTTCTCTTCATCTCATTCCTCTGGTACTTTTACTTTTCCTCGCTCCTTCTCCTCCTCCTTTCTTCTTCTCTCTTTCTCCCCATTCTTCAAATTCTGATTTTGAAATCTGGGTGTTTGTTATTAATTTCCAGCTAGATTGTTTTTGATATTTGATCGATATTGTGATCTCTCTGATTTGGAATTTTATAGGTTTTGCAGTTGTATTTTTTTGGTTACTTTTCTGGGAATGTGTAGATTGTTGAAGAAGATTGATTATTGTGAAATGATGAAATTTGTATCTGTTTCCCTCAAACCAAACCTGGGAAAATGTTACCCAAGTAATGATTGCTCTCATATGCCAAACCTACAACTCATGGATTCAGTACTCCCTTGATTAATCTCCCTTGTAACTATTACCCCCTAATCTTTCCTCCCCTAAACTTTATCCTCATACCAGGCAAGGCCTTAATCTCAAACCTAAAAAAACAAAATAATTACACCCAAACGCACAAATTTCTACAACAATAAAGTGAAACATATATTTTCCGAAGCTAATTGATGAGTGTCATTGCTTCATACCCCTCTCAAACATTCAATCAACAAAACCCAAACAACAAATACTCCAGATAAAAATACAGCAATGTGACACAATCAACCAATCAAAAAGTGCAAGTTACGCTCAAATTCTCCAAAAATGCACCATCACCGACACCAATCACAACCAAATAATCACCCACAAATCAAATTTCGACAATCAAAATTAGAAAAAATCTATCAAATTGATCCAAAATCAGCAACAATTAACCAAATCGATCCAAAACAAAAACCAACATTCAAATCAGATGCAAATTAGACAACATATATCACAATCATAACATCATATGCGAAAACAATCACATTCCAAATAAAATCGAATTAAAAAAAGTGATCTTTTAAACGAAGCTTAGAAGAGAGAGAAAGAGAGACCTTGTCGCAATCCTGAGGAGCGACGCCGGGGAGGTAGAAGGAATGGACGCCATTGATGAGGAGGATGAAGAGAGGGAAGGTGGAGATCAATGGCGCAGATCTCCGAGGTGCGTCCATGGCGTTTCGAGGAGAGAGATACCTCGGAGAAAGAATGTGTAGAGAGGAAGAGAGAAGAGAGGAAGGAAAATAGAGTTTGACCTAAAAAAATAATTATTTTTAAAGAAAATCTCTAATTTACATACGGAAGTTTAATAGACCGTCTCTATGTAGAGATGAATTGCAAATCCGTCTCAAATTTGAGATGGCTTAATAAAGTCCGTCTCTAATTAGAGACGATAATGTGACATCCGTCTCCAATTAAATTTTGAGACGAAATATAACTTTTCCGACGGAATTACAAAATTCGTCTTTAAATAGAGAATTTCTTGTAGATATATATAATATGCGGGCGGCGTAGATTTCGTCACATTGCTTGATTACTGTACATATAACGTACCATGTTTTTTATATTTGTCTAATTCCAACGACGTTTTCATTTAATTTGTATGAGGTCGTTAATCTACACGATTTCCATACGTATGAAGTATGAAGATTACTAACGTAAAAATAGCTTCATTCTCTCATTCCATTCTATTTTGGAAGCAATGGGCTGGAATAGGTTGACCACTATACAAGTTAAGTGAAGTTACGACTTAGAATGGCACAAGTTAATGATCAACTAGGGTAAACTGAGACAGATAAAGTTTTCTTTTCAAAAAAAAACTAGGGTAAACTGAGTTGATGAAGGTGTAGATCGATTATGATCATATTGTGGGCTTGTGGCATTATTTTCTTACCATGATTATTTAAATTTTAAGGAATGAGGATTTTTAACCATATATTAGTATCTCATAGGAGTAATTTTATTATATATGGTAATTAAGTAAATCCGGGATGAGTATATTTTTTGTTCAAAAACTTTGTTGGTGTTGGAGAAAAGATTTGAATTTAAATCTTTAGGTGATGGTAAACTTTTCTTTTACGGAAACGTTTTCCCAAATGATTCATTAAAATAAATACAGTTTTGTCAAAATTATTGATTCTCATACATAACTACTCGTACAACATAATTGTATATAAAAACTTACATGCAATGTGAATTTACAAAAAAAAAAAAAAACGAACAAAATAAAAATCAAGAAAACGTGTTAATTTCACCTTTGAGAAATATGTCAATTGTTGCGTACGTGTTACTAACGTTGGTTATTATCTTAACTAATGTCAATGTTGCATTGTCTCAAACGATCGAAATAAAGAAAGTTAAGAAACCTGCTGTGACAGAGCACGTGATAAATCAATTGCCGGGAAACAATAACCTGAGCCTTCATTGCAAAACTAGTTTGGGTAAGGATTTCGGCTTGCGCGTAATTGGTGCCTTAAAGGAAGAAATCTGGTTGGTTAATAGCGAAGGAGAGTTGGCACAGTGTACGTGCGACTTTGCATGGCGTAAGGGCCATGCGAATGATGTAGATGTACTTTATGACGATAAATTGTTTTTTGAAACTTGTCGTTGGAAAGATTGTTATTGGTACGTTAAGGACGATGGTATATACCACAAGGATCTCCGAGATGGGTCGTATTTAAAGGCATATGTGTGGAATAATCAAAGCTCGAGTGTTCCGAAAGTCGTGTTTCCTTTTAATTTTTACGCCCTTTTAGGGCTAATATATATTTTAGTGGCCACAGGTTAGAAAAAGTGGATAGTTGTTAGAATTAATCTAGATTTTTTTACCTGATTGTATGGTCATTACCGCTAATGGTGATAATCACCATAAGAAAACTATATTTTAATAGATTTAGCTATTTAAATTTTTTTTTGCAAGAAAATAGTGAGACTTTTATTCATCCTCAAATGGGGAAAAAGTCGAAAAACTCTTTCAAAAAATAAAGCCACTAGTCTAAGAAACTAGACTATCTACTACATCATTATACCAACTATCTTTAACCCAACCCTTTCAAAAAAAAAACTATCTTTAACCCAAGAAAAGATTTTGACACTAACAATGAAATGAATTTTCCTTTCTAATTCCGGGATTGTAATATGTACTTTCAATTTCCCGAAAGATCCTATTGTTTCGCATATATGCCATTTTTTCCGCCAAACTCCTCGCTTCTTGACCTTCCTCAAATGCTTAATTAATTTCCCCCTTCAAACTCCATTCTTTCTTACCAATCTTCATCCAGTTTAGTAATTTTCTCCAAATTTCTCTAGAGAAAGCACACTCAAAGAAGAGATGATGCAATGGCTCGTTTTCGCTGCTCTTTTACACAAAACACACTTGTTCACCAGAGCCAAACCACGCTTACAGATGTTGTCAATCGTGGGGAGCTTATTCTGAATTGCTAAGATGGCTATGAAAGAGTGTTTAGGGAGATTAATCTCATTCCATATAATCTTGCTCCTCTTCATTTTTGGGAATTTATCTCTGAAAAAATCGTAAGCTCTTTTGACAGAGAAACTCCCCTTATCACTCCAAGTTGCAACCAGTGCTCTGGCATTATTGTAAAGAGACCCTGTTTTCTCCACTATTTCATCTTTGATGGTGAGCATACCTGCTAACACTTCTGCATCATTTTGCTTGTGTTTGACCTCCCAAATGCTCACCTTGTTGCAGGTGTAGGATGAGATCCAGTGAGACCAAATGTTGTTGATTCCACTGTCAATTACCCAAAGCAATTTTGAGATCAAAACTTTATTCCAAGCTAGAACTTCCTTAATACTGAAACCTCCCTCTTCCCTCAGAGCACAAGAACTAGCCCAACTCTTGTAGATTATCCTTCTTTGACCCTCATTTATTCCCCAAAGAAAATCTCTACACATTTTGTTCAGCTTTTTTATAATGCCTTTTGGAAAAAAGAACTGCATTACACCAGTAGTTATTGATGCCAAAAACTACCGAGTTAATGAGCTGGACCTTGCCCGCATATGACAGGAACACAGAAGACCAGTGTTGTAGATGAGTTTTGATCTTTGCAAGCAGCTAATCATACATATGGCTCCTGATTTTCGCTGGATTTAGTGGAATGCCCAGGTATCGAAAAGGAAACTTACTCTCTTGGAAAAGAGTTGCTTGGAGCATCTCCTTCTTCAAATCATCATTTATCCCGGCAAAGTAAGTTTCAGTCTTCATTGTGTTTGCTTGGAGACCCGAAATGGCTTAGAAAGAGCCCACGGTGTTGATTACAGTTACCACAGACGGCACATCTCCTCGATTAAACACCATAAGATCATCTGCGAAAACCAAGTGTGTAAGCCCAATTCTGCTGCATTTAGGGTGCATTGAGAAATCCTTAAATTGATTAAGGATCCTGAGTCTCCTAGAGAGCAATTCCATGCTTAGGACAAAAAGATAGGGAGAGATAGGATCACCCTGTCTAACCCCACATTCTCCTTTGAAAAAACCTTGACTTGATCCATTGATCTTGATGGAGTAACAATGGCTCCTAACACATGACATTGTCCATTCAATGAACTCCTTTGGAAACCGGCAGATGATAAGGGTTTTCTCAATAATATCCCAACTCGGCGAGTCAAAAGCTTTTCTTATGTCGATTTTCATCAGGCATCTCGGAGATTTGTCCTTTTGGTCGTAGCCTTTAACTAGAGTTTGAGATAGAGCTATATTATCATAAATTGACCTCCCCTTAGTGAAGGCAGCTTGCTCATATCCTATCAAAGAATCCAGCACACCCCGTAAGCGATTTGCAATGATCTTGCTCACTGTTTTGTAGACCACAGTACAACATGAAATTGGCCTGTAGTCTTGCACTGAGGAGGCGTTCTTCTTTTTAGGAATAAGAGTGATTAGGGATGAACTCCATTCCTTTAACCACCTTTTTGACCTGAAAAAACTCCTTATGGCCTTGCAGAAATCTTGTTCAATAATATTCCAGGTGCTCTTAAAAACCCCCGATGAAAATTCGTCAGGGCCAGGGCTCTTGGTGGAATTTATGCTGAACAAAGCAGTTTTGATTTCCTCTTTTGAGATCTCTGCACAAATTAAAGGAGCTCTCCTTGGGCTTCATATATGGAGCTCCCTTCAAATAGGGTATAGTCGAAATCAGCAGTATTCTTCTTGGTTCCAAGCAGACTTTTGTAGTAATCAACAAAAGCATTTGTAATACCATCCTGGGAGGTGTGGAGGTTTCCATTTGCATCTGTGATACTCCCAATTATGCTCGCTCATGTGATTTCTTTGCGCAATTCTCGCATATAAGTATTGCGAGCTGCAGTCGGCCTCCTTTATATGATTGATTTTGGCTCTTTGACTCAACATGCTCAGTTCTGCTTTCTTGAGGGTACAAAACCTTTCCTTTAACTCCACCTCCTTTCGTTGTAAATCCAAGCTTGTAGGGTTGTTCTACAAGGAATTCTGGCAGCTTTCAAGGTCTTCCCTACTCTGGTTTACTCTGGTAGTAAGGCTTGAGTAGAATTCCTTGTTAAGCTTTCTCGATCAGCTCCCTTTTAACCACCCGCAGCTTAGCAAAAATCCTATACATTGGAGCTCAATAAACAGGCTTGTTCCAAGCTTCCTCAACAATATTCTTAAACTGCGGGTGATCAATCCAATAGTTCAGAAATTTAAATTGTTTTTGGATGCTAATAGTGTTATCTACATCAACCAAAATGGGAGCATGGTCGGAAATCCCAAAAGGCAGGACAGATGAGGTAGAATCTGTAAATTGAAAGAGCCACTGTTGGTTGATGAGAGTCCTATCCAATTTTGACCAGATCATATCGCTACCTTCCTGCTTATTGCTCCAGGTGAAATCCCCTCCCTGAGTTCTCATATCTTCCAACCCACATTCTGCAATACAATCATTGAAATCCTGCATATCCCCATTATTGGCATCTGCATAGCTAATTCTCTCCTCAGGATCCCGAATCGTATTGTAGTCTCCCATGATTATCCAGCTCCCTTGGATATTTCTAGCCATTACTTCCATCTCCCTCCACAGCAAGCATCTTTGTTGTCTGTCATTGCTCGCATAGACCATTGTAACCCATAATTCTGTATTTGTCAGCCTGTTCTTAACCTTACGGTGAATAAATTGCTCATGGGTAGCAATTATTTTGACATCAATCTTCCCAGGATGCCATATAACCCATACTCTGCCATTATAGTGATTAGAGTAGTTAAAAGCTGCAGAGAAACCCTTGAATCTATTAGCCACCACTATCGGAGCCTTATGCACTTTGATTTTTGTTTCTAGAACTCTTATCATATCAATGATTTAGCTATTTAATTAATATTGTAATGAATTTTATAATTAAGTTGAAATTATTTTGTGAAAAAAAAAATGGATTTTATATACATTTTTATTGGGTTGGGCTTGCCTTAACCTACATGGCTCATCACCGTCGTTCATTGCTAATGGCCTCTACTACATACTGTTCTCCACCATTGTTCATTACTTTCAAGTTTTAACAATGGAATAGAATTCTACTACTGCACTTACGAGCCTTGCTTCTAATCTTATGACACTCTCATCATTAATTACTTAGGCACTAAAGAATCCATTAATGGCGATTGTCAATCTACATGTGTTTAATTTATTTTTCCGAAAATGAGTTTTACATAGCCACAAAGCTAATCAGGTTGATCTTGTTGCGAAACCCCTCTAGAAAAGAAAATAAAGAAAAAAAGAAAAGCAAAAACAAGTAACTAAAAACCGTGTAAATTACTTTATTTAAACGTTAAGATGGTTACACAAGACATTTGTTGATTCAGCCGTAGGGAAGAAAAGGAGGAAGTGGCTGAATTAGCCATGCGTGGGATTGGTATATATGCAACTCATAATAATCCACATGCAACTAGAGATTCTACACCATCAGGGCCGGCCTTTAGCATAGGCGAGCTAGGCGGCCGCCTAGGGCCCCATTTTTTTGGGCCCAATATCAGTTAATTCAGTATATGTAAAATAAAGTGTGATAAAAATCATGTAGGTGGTTCTGGCCCAGTGGTTAGTGATTTTTTCCTAGGTTGTTGTGGGTTCAAATCCTACGGGAACCATTTATTTGGGCTTTTTTTTTTAATTATTCTAAAGGACATAGGGCCTCCTATCGAGGTTTTGCCTAGGGCCCCCAAAATCTCGGAGCCGGCCCTTTAAGCCAAACTTTTACCTATTTCTTTAATTTTTTATGATATAATCGTTAGATATTCTTTTCATAAATTAATATAGCAAAATATTAAAACAAATTATAACTTTAAGTATGTAGTAACTTTAATTAACAAATTTACCTAACAACTAACCGCCACATCATCACTTAACGGAAAAATCTAACGGAAGTTATTATTTGGCTATTGTGTGCACAAAGTAGTAAGTTCAGGGGTACCATATGCACAAACTTGCAAAGTTGGGTACCATGCATGTGCATTTGGTCAAAGTTCGAGAGTGGCACGTGAATTTTCCGTTAATTCTATACAAAAGAACCATTTTAAATTCTAAGTGTCGTAGAGGGCACAATTCTTTCCAATCCAAAGGTCAATTATAAGTTATTACAAAACAAACTATTTTTTTTACCTATGTTCTTACCTATGTAAATTACAAAACAAAGAATTGGTAGACCATTAGATTGACATACAATCACCGACTAGCGGACTAGGTAAAACTAAGTTGATGAAGGTTTTTGTTTTTGTTTTGGCCTGGTGCAAAATTGAAGGACTAGGAGCAGGGGTAGGGATATGAATATTGAACCCGAGATAACCTTCAAGCAGGTTGAGTTTCTAACCACTAGATCAACCTTAGCTTAATCCTCTTAGGGTTTATTTATTTTTATTTTTTAGTGTTGATCCTCTTAGTTGATCTGATAAAGGTGAGTATGGATAGATAATTTATGAGGGTCAGATATGGGCATTATTAAGGGCCCGTTCGGTATCACTGACGTTTTCCGTTTTTTGTTTTTTTGTGGAAACAATTTAGTTCAATAAGTTGTAAAAAAGAATTTTAAATGTATGTTTCTATAATAGTTATACTGAAAATGAAAACTGACAACTAAAAAGTGAAAACCACTTTTTCTGGTTTTCAAAAACGGGACTTTGGTTTTCAAAAAAATTGAAAATTGAAAACAGAAAACGATACAAAACAGACCCTTAATATTCTGTTTACGTTATTTTTGGGAACTAAATGATTATTTCGAGTGTATTTAAGTTCTGGAGGGGTGTACTTTCCGTTCAAAAACTTTTTTTTTTGTGGTTGGGGAAATATCGCAAATTATACCATGCTCCCTGGAGCACAAGGAGCATGGTGGTCCTCCTCACAATAAAGGAGTGGGGACCACACTTAAAATTATTTTTCATTTTTTAATATGTGGTCCCCACTCATCTATTGTGAGGAGGACCACCATGCTCCTTGTGCTCCCAGGAGCATGGTATAAGCACTGACAATTTGAGATTTCAAGTGTCAGGAAAATTTCCTTGAACGAAAGTGCATGTTTTCAAATACTCCGTATGTTTTCAAATATACCATTATTATTTATTACCATATCACATGTACAAATAGCCATACTCTTTTAGAAATGGTTCCTCCTATGGCAACTGTTAAATATTTTATTACCTTCATATGCATACTACAACGTACTATGTACATATCAAACTCTTACATGCACATCTGCAATGCATGTGTTTTAGAAAAAGAAAAAAAAAACATGTCAATTTCACTTTCAAGAAACATGTCAATTGCTTCATACGTGTTCTTTACCGTGGTTGTTATCTTAATTCATAATGTCAATGTTGCATGGTCTCAAACAAAACCTATGACCATGCACGTGATAAATGAATTGCCGCAAAACTTTAACTTGAGCCTCCATTGCAGAGTCGATGGTGATCATGAGGATTTTGGCTTGCACGTACTTGGTGTCTCAGAGGAAGTTAACTGGATTGTTCACAATAACGCAATGGAGACGGTACAGGTTTCGTGCAACTTCGAATGGGAGGGACGTGCGGATAACACGGTCGTGTTTTTTGACACAACAAAATTCTATGATTCTTGTCGTTGGCAAGATTGTTTTTGGTACGTTAGGAATGATGGTTTATACCACAAGGATCTTCAAGATGGGTCGTATTTAAAACAATATGATTGGGATAAGAGCTCGAGTGCAAATAACAGATCGAGTGCTTTCAAAGCCAGATTTTCTTTAATTTCTTACACATTATTCTTAGGGCTAATATTTTTATTTTGATGTGCTATATATTTCATTAGAATGAAAGTTTGGTGTTTTGTTTTGAAGTCAAAACTATTCTTAGTCAATATTATAGGAATAATCTAAGGATTACCATACTATTTTAGTAATCATCTTTAGACGTCTAAGATTAATGCCGTATATATAGTATAATACATCGCGTGGTTTATTAAGGTTGAATTACAATCGGGCATTACGTATTAACTGGTCAACCTTTGTGGTGTCCAGTTTTCATTTGCTCTTTAGTTTGTTTAATCGTTTAGGTTTTTTTTTTTTTCCGTCATCTATGTGTTTTTGTTTTGATAATCTACGAACGTACTCCTTCATTGAAATATTTTTGTGTAATTTTCTACTTTCTTTTGTACACGTTATATCAGTATTGAGTTTATTAAAGAAAAAAAATGCATTAAGTATGAACTCAACAAGAAAAAGAATATGAGACGGTCTCACGATAAATTATTGTGAGACGGATTTCATTATTTAAAAAGTGAACCGTTCAACATTTATTGTGACCACTATATTATTGCTTATAGTAATCTTGTTAGTTTACAACTAGCTTATTAGCCAGTGCAAAATTGCACGGGTTGTTATATGAATTTGGTTATAACTCTATTTTATTACCACCCATACTTAACGCAAAATATTAGGACTGTAAAAAATTTAACTGACCAAGTGTGACCCGTTGTTCAAGGTTAATAATTCATTTTTCCCTGATCAAGTATTGTCCATAAATAACTCGAACCCGTTTCAACCACTATTCTTTTGGGTTAAACTTGAGATGGCCCGTTGTCCCAATTTTTCTATTATTAAGACGGAAAAAAACGTGTTTAATTTCGTATCATTTTAGAAAACTTATGTTTGATTAATGAAAACAATTTAGTAAGTATAGCGAATTTTTTTCAGCACATTATGTTTATGTACGAATTACAATTTTTGACCCGTGACCCGTTATATTCGGGTCCCGTTTTTGTGAACTGTAATTCATATTAACCCCCACTACTTTTAAATCACATTTTTTTAACTCTGACCCCACCCGTTGACCCGTATTTTGAGTTAAAACGAAACAACCCAAGATGTGCTATTTCCTAATATTGCGCTTATATATATTACTTCATAAATTATCTCCAAAAATAAAATGATTTGATTTGATTTGATTCAGATTATCTCGTCCAAAGTTATTTACGAAATTATCTCCTAAAATTTCAAATCCTTTATATATAACTTTATTAAAAAAAGTATCAATAAAAATCAGTTACCTTGGTGGTTGAAGTGTTAAAATTGTAACTCGGAGGTTACAGGTTCAAGCCTTCACAAGTTTTTTTTAGGGATATTTTCTATGGTGACCCTGTAGTTTCCGACTTTTTCTGTGGTGACCCTGTAGTTTCCGAGCTTTCCATGGTGCCCCTGAGGTTTGTATTTTCGCAAAATTCGTGATTGTTGGGCTAACGCCGTCTCTGGACGTTTGCCTACGTTTCTTTCCGTTCCTCTTGCACTCTAATTACAATACTAAACACCATATTATCTTTAAAAACAATAAAAAATAAAATTAAAATTAGCAAAAGAAAAATTAAAAAAGTTTCCCATTTTCTCTTTCCTCCTCACCCACCCTCCACCTTGCTCACCACCCTTTCCCCACCGCCCCTCCACCCCCGCCGATCGACACTGGCTACCACCATCCCGGCCGGTGTTGGCCGGCCAACCCTTTCCCCCACCACGATAACCTCCTCATTTCCTTCATCTCCCTCTCCATTTCCGTCATCTCCCTTCATTTTCTCTCTCTTTCTTCTCCCTCTTTCACCCTCCAAATCGAATCTCTCTCCTCTACTCCTTCATACAATTAAGGAGAAGCATCCCTATAGGTGATAGTAGAATAGGTTTCATGGTGGTTTCTTGGAAGAGGGGAGTGAGAAAATGGATATGAAGGGTGAGAGGGGAAGAAGAGATGGGGAAATGAAGGAATATGAGGAATAGGAAGTTGCGGGGGCGGTTAGAAAGGGATGGCAGGTCAAAGCTGGCCGGAATAATGGTGGTGAAGGCATGGCGTTGGATGGCGGGGGTGGGGGTATCGGCGGGGGATGGGTGGTTGGCAAGGTGGAGGGTGGGTGGAGGGGGGGAAGAGAAAAGAGAGAAAATGGGGTTTCTTTTCCTAATTTTAGTAATGTAATTAAAGTGGAAGGGGAATGAAAGGAAATTGAGATAAACGGCCAATAACGGCGTTAGCCCAACAGTTACGGATTTCGCAAAAATACAAACCTCAGGGGCGCCATGGAAAGCTCGGAAACTACGGGGTCACCACAGAAAAAGTCGGAAACTACAGGGTCACCATAGAAAATATCCCTTTTTTTTAATATAGTCAAATACATGCAATAATGACGTGGCGATAATGACATCATCGCTGACGTGGATAGTGTAATTGAAGGCTAATGGGGTGACTAATGGTTAAATTAATATTTAACTACAAAAGTTGTAATTTAAAAGGGTCACAAAATATAAAATTAGGCATAATATATGAAATAACCCATTTACTCATTTTATATGGGCATTCTAATCTTATATTTAATTAAAACAATCACTAAAATAAGTATAATGGTTACTAAAAATGTAAATGAGATCACAATGTATATAAAGAAAGATGGTTTCACAATAAGTTAGTGTAAGACCGTCTCACACAAGACTTACTAACAAATAAAGTACTCAAAATTGAGCGTGAATACGAAATTTTAGCAAAAATACGAAATTATCCTCTAAAAATAGAGGATACAACATTCATTGAAGATGAGCCAATGGTTAAGGGCTAGGCCGGCTAGCTCATTGGAGCAATGCTCACCCAGTTGCGAACATCACAAAGCCAATCATCGACGAAAAAGACGCGTAAATGTATTTCAGGTCTGCTGGTTAACCCGTAAGTCAAGCTGTATTTACTCGGACCCGAAACCGACCCTTATCCTACACTAATATTAATTTAACCATTACCCACCCTATTAGCCTTCAATTACACTATCCACATTATCAGTGATGTCATCGATGATATCAGCACTCATTTAATGATATCACTGCTTGTGAGGGTTTGAGGTTACAATTTAACACTTTAACCACCAAGGCAACTGATTTTTTTGATATTTTTATTAACAAAGTTATATATGAATGATTTGAGATATTAGAAGATAATTTCGGAAACAATTTTGGACAAGATAATCTGAATCAAATCAAATCATTTCATTTTTGGAGATAATTTATGAAATAATATAGATATGCGCAATATATTAGGAAATAACACGTCCTGAATGTGTTTCGTTTAACTCAAAATTCGGGTCAACGGGTGGGGTCAGAGTTAAAAAAATGTGTTAAAAAGTAGTCGGGGTAATATGAATTACAGTTCACAAAACCGGGACCCGAAAATAATGGGTCACGGGTCAAAATTTGTAATTCGTACATAAACATAACGTACTAATATAAATTCGCTATACTTACTAAATTGTTTTTATTAATCTAACATAACTTTTCTGATGTTACCAAATTAAATACGTTTTTTTTCGTCTTAATTATAGAAAATTGGGACAACGGGTCATCTCAAGTTTAATCCAAAAGAATAATGGTCTAAACGGGTTCGAGTTATTTATAGCCAGAACTTGGTAAGGGAAAAAATGGGCTATTAACCTTGAACAACGGGTTACATCTGGTCGGTTAAATTTTTTAAAGTTGTAATATTTTGCGTTAACTATGAGTAGTAAAATAAAGTTATAACCAAGTTTATATAACAAACCGTACAAAAGTGCAATTTTACATGGGCTAATAAACTAGTACAAGTCTACTACCGTTCAAAATGTTCAGACTTCAGAACAATATGGACTTGACCATACGTTAAGCCCAACGTTTTACCAAACCATCTCTACTCCTATTTTGGTCTCTCTCTCCCCAGTCCTGAGTCCTGAGTCCTGACTACTCTCCCCTCTTCCATCTTCCATCTTCAACAATGAATTTAATTCCTTTGTTAATTTGCAGTAAAAAAACTGCTTCTTCGATTAATAATTCATCCCATTTGGCTGATCAAGTCTCTTGTTTGTTGTTCGAGGTAAATTGTCTTGGTCTTCAAGTTTTCGAATTGTTCCATTATTTTTGGTAGTGAAGTTCATAAGCTATGCTTTCAACTCGTATTAATTTGCAAATAATTGAATTTTGACAAATTCTTGGTTCATTATAGAGAATTTGCTGTCTGGGTATTGATTATTGTGTATGGTTTCATTTCTGGTAAAAGGATTGATTTTTTCAGAGTGGGTATTAAAGAATTATTTGTGTTTTTTGTTGGAATAGTGATACATGTCTGTGCGTAGGAATACATTGTGTATGACGCTATTATCAAATTTGAGCTCTAAATTCTTTCTTGAATTACTTTGTAGGGTGTGTCCTTGTTATGAGTTCCAGGTACATTCTGATTTCCCAAGGAGCCTTGACATCTTTAAGCTGTAGTGTTGTACTATGATTTTGTGTTTGGGGTCTCGGGATTTGTACTTTTATCATTTTCTTTCCGTTCTGTATGTCTCTTTTTCTGTCAGAAAGTGGTGAGTGTTTCATCATTTCTTTCAGGACTAAGAGCCTTGCTGTTGGATGAACACTTAGAAACTTTTGACCTATTAATAAATATAGCTCCAGATCATATATATCAAAGAATTGGTTTTCGTTGAGAAATAGTTATCGGGTCATTGGTGACAAAGATCTATAACTTATTCTTGATTCAGGTTCTTGTTGCATAGTAGTTTTGGGATTAGGGCATTACAGCTGCTTGTGTTCCTATGGATCCGTCTGGCTTTGTGTTTGGTACTTTAGAGTCCAAAATCTTTATATCTAATGCTTTAGTTGCAAGGTCAAATCAACGCGGAAACAGCCTGACGATAATTTACCTTACATGTACTTGATTTTATCCGATATTTAGCTGTCCTGTCCAGGTCTCTCTGACTTCTGATCCTGTGCTCCTTGAATAGTACATTATGTTCTCTTCATCTATAAGCCTTGTCTCTATTTTACTTTCTATTGTTATCTGGTTTGTCACAAATCAACTGTCCGGCTGTTCCTGATGTTACTTTATTTGATGAGTTGTAGTGAGAGTGTGGACAATCATGTGTGTTATTAAAATCGTTGTTAGAAGTTATATTTGGATATTCACTTTGGAATAGGGGATTTAAACTTGTTTATTGCTGGACTTAGCTCGTGGTATACATTTATGCATGGGTTTTCAACCTATTTGTTTTTACTCTTTGGTGCTTTTAAGTTAAAGGGTAAATCTGATATTGTGTATTTTATTGGGCTCACTCGATGTTGTTGCTGTTTCCTTATCTGCTGGTCTCCTCTCCCTGGTTTTCTTTATCTGATGAAATGGTCTCCATGGCTTCATCTCTATATGGGTTTTAACCTTCTGTATGAAGCTTAACCTTCCACTTTTGGGCTGCATTTGTTCACATGTTTATGATTTTTTTCCTTGTAGGGTTATGATCAACTCTGACCTGGGCTTAAGGAACAGCAAAAACGTACTATGATTCAGTCACCCCAATTTGCATCCAATGCACCTGCTGCAGCAACCTCTGCGATCTTTGATCATTGTAGTTCTTCTCTTGTTGACGCTAGGGTTTGGATCATCAGCACTCTTTGCTTTCCAATCTTCACTCACCAGGTAAAGTTTTGAACTTTCCTGTTTCATGTTCATAATCATCTTGTTCCGTGTAACAAAATTGTTTCACAGTTCGATGGTTTGTTGTTTCTCAGCAAGTCAGCAACACATAATCCTGTACTGTGGTGGAGGTGCCGGGAACTGGTTATATGCCTTGACATACCCTATTTCGCTCAAACGTAAGTTGCAAAATGTTCAGAATCAACACTATGGAGTTGACTGCTCTCCGGCTACCGGCCCAACATTTTATCAAAACATCTATACTCCTTTTTTTTTTTATCACCAATTCACAGCAAATCATCAATGAATTTTATTCCTTTGTTAATTTGCAGTGAAATTGCTTCTTTCAAATCTCTCGTCTGTTCTTCACGAGGTAAATTGTTTTGGTCTTCAAGTTTTCGGATTTTTCATTGATTTTGTGAGTGAAGTTCATAAGCTACACTTTATTTTAAGACTACTATTGTTGGCAATCTGATTCATCAACTCGTATAAATTGGCAAAGAATTGAATTCTAACAAATTAATGGTTCAATCTCGCTAAAATATTCAAAATCTTAGGTTTGTATGTGGCTCATTATAGAGAATTTGCTGTTATCATTTTCTTTCTGTTTGCATGTCTCTTTTGCTGTCAGAAAGAGGTGAATGTTTCATCATTACTTTCAGGACTAAGAGCCTTATTGTTGGATGAACACCTCGAAACTTTTGACCTATTAATTAATATAGCTCCAGATCATATATATCGAAGAATTGGTTTTCGTTGGGAAAATAGTTCTCAGGTCATTGGTGACAAAGATCTATAATTTATCCTTGATTCAGGTTCTTGTTGCATAGTAGTTTTGGGATTAGTGACTCAGAGCTGCTTGTGTTCCTATGGATCGATCCGGCTTTGTGTTTGGTATTTTAGAGTCCAAAATCTTAATTTACTGCTTTTGTGCAGGGTCAAATCAAGGCGGAAACAGCCTGACGTGGTTTACCTTACATGTACTTGATTTGAACCTGATCTTTTCTGACTTCTGATCGTGTGCTCTTTGAATTGTAAAATTATGTTCTCTTCATTTATCAGCCTTTTGTCTCTATTTTACTTTCTATTGTTATTCGGTTTGTAACAAATCAACTGTTCCTGATGTTACCTTATCTAATGAGTTGTAGTGAGAGTGTGGACAATCATGTGTGTTATTTGAATCGTTGTTAGAAGTTATATTTGGATAATCACTTTGGAATAGGGGATTCAAACTTGTTTATAGCTGGACTTAGCTCGTGGTATACATTAATGCATGGGTTTTCAACCTATTTGTTTTTACTCTTTGTGCTTCTAAGTTGGAGGGTAGATCTGATTTTTCGTATTTTATTGGGCACACTCGATGTTGTTGCTGTTTCTTTATCTGCTGGTCTCCTCTCCTTGGTTTTCTGTATCTGATGTAATGCCTCCATGGCGTCATCTCTATATGGGTTTTAAGTTTTAACCTTTTGTATGAAGCTTGACCTTCCACTTTTGCGCTGCATATGTTCACATGTTTATGATTTTTTTCCTTGGTTATGATGAACTCTGACCTGGGCTTATACAACAACAACAACAACAACCAAGCCTTATTCCCAAAATGATTTGGGGTCGGCTAACATGAATCGTCATCCAGTAACCGTCTTGTGTACGCCAAGAAATTTCGAAAACGTTGTAAACATTTTAGAAGTATTTAAACACTTTCAAAGGAAATTTAGAAAGTCGTCAAAATAAATAAAAAAGTTTAAAAATTATTGCAAAACATATGAACTTTGACCTGGGCTTATGCAACAGCAAAAACGTACTATGATTCAATCACCCCAGTTTGGATCCAATGCACCTGCAGCAGCAACCTCTGCTATCTTTGATCATTGTAGTTCTTCTCTTGTTGACGCTAGGGTTTCCGATCATAAGCACTCTTTGCTCTCCACTCTTAAGTCACCAAGTAAAGTTTTGCATTTTCCTGTTTCATGTTCATAATTATCTTGTTCCGTGTAACAAAATTGTTTCACAGTTTGATGGTTTGTTGTTTCTCAGCAAGTCAGCAACACATAATCTGTACTGTGGTGGAGGTGCCGGGAACTGGTCATATGCCTTGACATACCCTATTTCGCTCAAACGTAAGTCAAAATGTTCACAATCAACACTATGGACTTGACTACTCTCCTGGCTACCTGTCCAACATTTTATCAAACCATCTTATATTCCAACATTTTTTATCACCAGTTCACAGCAAAATCATCAATAAATTTTTTTCTTATGTTAATTTGCAGTGAAAATTGCTTCTTTCATTAATAATTCATCCCATTTTGCTGATCAAATCTCTCACCTGTTCTTCACGAGGTAAATTGTTTTGGTCTTCAAGCTTTCTGATTTTTCCATTAACTGAAGTTCATAAGCTATGCTTAATTTTAAGACTATGGTTGGCAATCTGATTAATCAACTCGTATAAATTGGCAAATTAATGAATTTTAACAAATTCTTGGTTCAATCTCGCTAAAATAATTGAAAATTTTAGGTTTGTATGTGGCTCATTATAGAGAATTTTCTGTTTGGGTATTGATCATTGTGTATGGTTTCATGTCTGGTAAAGAATTGATTTTTCAAAGTGGGTATTGAATTATAGGTGTTGTGTTTTTTGTTGGATTAGTGATACATGTCTGTGTGAAGGGGAGCCTTGGCGCACTGGTAAAGGTGTTGCTGTGTGATCGATAGGTCACGGGTTCATTTCCTGGGAGCAGCCTCACGTCCAAAACGTGACAACTGACAAGGGAAGACTTGCCTCCTATACACCCTTTTGGTGGGACCCTTCCCCGGACCCTCGCTTTGAGGGACGCCATTGTGCACCGGGTCACCTGTAAGTGATACATTTCTGTGTGTATTCATTCTGATACATGTTTTTGTTTGTTTAGAAGGGTTAGCAGGAATACATTGTACATGACCATTATGGTTGTGTAGGTTCTCTCCAAGCCTGAGTTATTATCGAATTTGAGCTTCTGTATGCTTCTTTATTAGAGAAATGGTCAGTATAATGTAGAATATGTCGTGCTTCTTTCTTGAAGTGTGCCAAAAGCTCTGCATTCTTATGGCCCTATGCGTTTTGATGCCTTCGATTCTGTGCTTGTAGATACTAGGTATGAATTGCACTTGTTTCATGTCAATCTGCACCTGCTGCAATTTCTCTTCATTAATTAAATTAAAACCGTTTTTTCATTTATCAGAAAAGGAAGTGTATTGTGCTTCTGTTGGGTTCAATTGCTTATTTGTGAATGAGGATGTTCCAAGTATTAGTGTTGACTAAGGTCCTGTTTCTTGATGTTGACCTATCTGTGAGATGAATAATTTTTCCTTGAAATACCATAAAAATCTCCTATTGTGCGTGCGTGTTAATCTACCTAACTGATTTTCAATGTGACCATCATACTTGGTGATGAGTTTTATCAGAATTTAAGTATGCGAAGTTGGTAAATGCAATCAAAACTGAACTTGAAGTCTCTATTATTCTGCCTGCGGTACTGAGGTTCAGCCTTGCGCCACAAACAAAACCTCTTAAGTTGACACTTGCTGCTAGGGTAGTGTTCAGGCTTGCTAAACCTCGCTTGTATCAGGCTAGGCTGTAGCAATGTTTGAGTTAGACAGTCCCAGTGATGAACTTCGTGGAACCAAAAGTTCCGTATAATAGAGCCTAGTTTTCTCAGCAAATGTAAAAGTAACTTCATGGAAGATATTCTTTTTATAGACCGACTTGGTTGATGTTTAGTCAATAAGAGTAGCAATCATGCTGCTGAACATGAATGTTAAGTGCCTGTTTCTCATTGGCTACACATTGGCCTATGGATTCGTAGCTAACAAGGTCTCATTTTACAGTTCTGCAATGTCCAAATATTTTTGAGAAGTTTCATTTGAGAGCCTGTTTTTTCCAACACTTTCATGTCAAATCTACAACAGAAGAGGGCTAAAGAAGCAGTTCATGATCTTCCTGATCTCAAGGTTTTAGATTATCCTTCCTTGTCTTCAATTTTTCTATTACTTCAGCCACATTTCTTCTGAATTTCTCTACAAATTGCTTCAATTTTATTTTATTTTATTTTATTATGACAGAGACAATCGACACACTATTATCTTTTGATATCAGTCACTTTGACATCCCCTCTGATGCTCATATTGTGCTCTATTCTCGTCTTTATGGTTTTGGGAAACCCAAATCTTAGTCTTAATTTTATGTCTTTGTGTTATTCTTGCCGTTTAAATACTTCTAAAAGGTTTACAACGTTTTCGAAATTTTTTGGCGTTCACAGGACGGTTATTGGATGACGATTCATGTTAGCCGACCCCAAATCATTTTGGGAATAAGGCTTGGTTGTTGTTGTTGTTGTTGTGTTATTCTTGCCGTTTTGATGTTTGGTCTTTCTTGTTTTTAAGCAACTAAATGTTTTATTGAAAATCATTTATTAAAAATCATTGATTAACAAAGGAGTATATAACACTTTAATATGGTGTTGTTTGAGTCACGCGTATTCTGGACTGAATGTGGTTGGTGTTCTGGGTTTTCAATGAGGTTGTTGTCATGTAGCTTTATGTTACCATGTGGATATTTTAGCAGCTGATGTTTTCTAGGGTGATGTTTCTCCAGCTTCATGTGCTCCAAGTTTAGTGGGTTTCTGAAATAGAAAAAAGTTATTTTCTATTATTAGAAGGAAAATTGGAGCTTATAAGGTAGTTACTACTTATAATCACCATAGGAATGGTAGAATTTGGGTAGTTAAAAGTTCATCTCATCTAGTTGTCTCATGAAGTTGGATATTAGAAAAGCCTTCGTTTCTTTGAACTGTAGCTTCATCAAAAGCATGGTCATGACTATGGATTTTCCTGTGGTTTATGTGGAGTGGATTATGAGTTGTATTTTCAACACCATGGTATTCTCTTAAGATTAATGGAGGATATGAGGGTTTCTTACCTGGTAAGTGTGGGATCAGACAAGGGGAACCACTTTCCCTCTTACATATTTGTCTTAAGTAGGGAAGTGCTTTCAAGGTTACTCAGAAACATGCCATCTCAGAATCAGTTTTCAATGCATCCCAAGTGTGAAAGCTTAAGATCACTCATCTCACCTTTGCTAATGATCTTATGATCTACTCAAGGGCAGATTTACCTTCAGTAAAGGTCGTAATGGGTTGTTTAAATCAGTTTGCTGGGGTATCTGGTCTTCTGGCTAACCTAGCAAAACCTGATATATACTTTGGAGGGGTTTTAGAAAGTGTGAAAAAGGAGATTCTTGAGGAAACTGGATTCACAGAAGGTAGCTTCCCTTTCAAATACCTTGGTGTCACCTACACACCATGGGATTCCCCTATACACCAGAAAGCTGAAGTCCAGATATGTATCAGCTGCTGCTAAACACTCTTCTGCTATGAATCTTTGCCCTACTCAGTCTTTATCATATGCCGGCAAGGTGCAGCTGATCAATTCAGTAGTCTTTTGCCTGGACAATACTTGGAGTGCTGGTCTGCTTTACCAAAAGGCATCTTGAAGAAAATCAACAGGCTCTATAAAGACCAGATGTACCAAAAGGTATATCAAATAGCCAAAGGAAAATGATTTATAAGAACTGGGCTAGTGTTTGTGCACCTAGGGAAGAAGCTGGTATGAACATAAAAGAAGTGTTGACCTAAAACAAAGTTATGGTAAAATTGTAGGGAATAAATTCAGATTATGTGCTGGAGTGTAAACTTGAAATCTGCAGACTCGGAAAGCTGGACTCAGTTGACATTGGAAATGACCTTTAGGCTTCTGGAAGTCAGTTGAAAGCTGAAAAATTGTTGAGATTGGGCAAAAGGTGATAAATTCCAGGTCACTAAAGCTTATAATCATTTCAGATCAAAGCTCAACAAAGTGTCCTGGTGGAAATCTGATAATGTGGCAACTCCCAAGCACAGCTTTATTGCTGCTCTTGCTGTGCAAAATAACCTTGCAACCATAGACAATATCAAGAAGAGGGGCCTTCCTTTGGTTAACAGGTGTTCACTTTGTAAAAAAGCTGATTCTCACAAGCATGTATTCTTCAAATGTGAAGTTTCAAGGAGAGTATGGCATCATATCCTGACCTGGCTAGGATTTGGTGTGAGAAACTGGGGTTTACACAAGGAACTGGCTTGCTTTGGAAAGAAATACAGGAGGCGTTGGACTACGAATGGGCTAAATGATGTCTTAATACATCTGTTTATGAGCTATGGACAGAGAGAAACAGCAGATTTTTTGCCGAAACAGAGCATAGTCTAGATATGATTGTTAGGAGAATTCAATTCATAGTTTGTGTTAGATTATATGCTTGGCAAGGTAATGTAGTGTCCCATGATATAATAGAGGCGCTAACTAGAAAATAGGAGACTTAATAGTGATCTTTCGTAAGAATCTCACATTTTTTCTCATTTTGGATGAATAAAATCTGAACTTTTTACCAAAATAAAAAATGTGTTTTTCTTTCCGCTGATGTTGTCTTTGGCTAATAAATGCGGAGAATGAAGAGTTGAGAGGGCTAGCATCAAGGAATGAATAGGAGAGTTTTGAATTTTGCTATGTTGCCTTAGATTAAAATGGCGACTTTTCTTTCTTAAGTAGGGGGGGGGTTGAAAGGTTATTTATTTGAGATTTCTTCCACATGCAGTAATGGGATTCAAATAAAATCTGTAAAATTGAAGCGATAGCTCTCATAGGCGACATGACTTTTATAGATACTAAAAATACCCGTTTGCGGGAGGCAGAGTCAGAATATGTGCTTCAAGAACATGGAATCAGATATTCTTAGATTTGTTTCAGGCACGTGTGATGAACTCTCATAGGTAGACAAAGGAGATGACACACTAGGATAGTCGATAGGTGGCGGAAACGCCCTAGTAACAATAAAACTAACAGTAAACTGGTAGTCATCAAGATGCATAACTATTTCTCCTAGAGACTCCCTATTTATGACTAGTGGTGGAGTGAGCCCCAAGCAACTATATAATGACTCATTTGCCCCTTCCAAGGGTGAGCTATTCTATTACAGCGCGGAATCTTATAGAAGCTGTATGCTGAAAAGACTGAGATTATAGCAGTGACCTAGGCAGCTCTCATGTTCTCCCCACCCCTTAGGGCTTGCCTGAGTTGGAAGAAATCATTACTGGAGTAATAGGGACTAACACGAGAGAAAAGTCCTAGTAATGAAAGTCCCCATTCTCTCATTTTTAACTTTGTTTTTGGTCTATTGCCCTAGTAATGAAAGTCCCCATTCCAAGCGTCCCCATATTATTTTTGTATGACCCTCACTCTGTTGTTGTCTTCTGTTCGAGAGCAGAAAATAGATGCATTCTTCAGGTGTTTCATTCGGACTTGTATGACCCTCACTCTTTGGTTGTCTTCTGTTCAAAACCAGAAAGTTAGATACATTCTTCAGATTTTTATTCTGGCTTATTGTTATAAGCTAGGGATAGGGAAGATAAGCAAATTACGCCATGTCATCCATGTGTTTGTTTATTTTGACACAATCAAATCTCATGCCTTTCCTTGTCATAAGTCAAAAACACAAAGCCTAAACATTCCTCTCCTTCTCACAAGTCAATGCACGACCTTTGATGCTATCTCCGTCATAAAGAGATTGAGTGATTTGGAGTTTGATTTATCTAAGTGAGGAAAGGAACTCCAATAGCTGGCTCCCTTTTCTTTTTTCTTTTTCTTTTTATTTGACACACTCTAATGGTCTATGTTGTTTATGTTGGCAGAATCTGGATTATATGAGTAAATCAGGTCATGCCATTAGTAGTTGTATTTAGAATGTGGAATTGTGGGTTAACTGATTTAATGCGACCGAAAGTTCAGGTAGTGTGTATCTCATCTAAACTGAATCGAACTTGTGTATCTTCTGCTGTAATTTCAGGAAAGGATAGATAAACTGATTTTTGGCTGGCTCGTGAAATTCCCGTGTTTGGTTTAGCCTGGAAGCCGTGGCCTGTGAGGTGTTTACTTGAGTCTGGCAGTGTCAGTCTAGCTGATCTTGGATAAAGGCTGCTTAATAGCAGCGTTCTAGAATTGAATTGGTTATAAGATTTGTGTCATTCACTCATTTGTGTGATTTCACTGATTTGGGCAGGAGATCTTTAATTATGACACCATATGATCTGATGCTCCTGAGTCTATGATCCATGAATTACGAACATATGACTTGTTATTTAAAAAGGAGCAAACCTTACCAGAAAAGTTAGCAAACTGGACGTCCGTTTCTTTATCATGAGCTGATCCTGCTGTGCCCAGACTTTTCTGCTCGTAGTGGTTTAGCAAATTTTAAAATTGCTGCATAGTGAGGGTGATGGAAGTTGCCTTAGACCCCTCTTCAACAGATTCTTGTTGAATTTTCACATTTGCAGCCACCTTTCAGGGCTTATTCCAGGCTGGCTTCTTCTCTTTATTATTTCCCTTGAACTTGCTGCCAGAGGTACCTGCTGCAGTGTTTCTGTACTGTTCCTTACTGTCCACCAACACTTATCCTTCTTGTGGCCTCTTTTATTGCAATTAGTGCAAGTACGCTCAGGGTCGTGATACCTTTTGTGACTGAAGAATGCACGAGCATCCGTCTCCATCTTGTCTAACTCACTAAGACTTTTCCTCTGAGTTTGCTCCTGTTGAATGAGAGGCACAACCTCCTCAACTCTTGGGAGGGGGTTTCTCATCAGTAAATTACTTCTCATGTGACCATAGTATGGGTCTAACCCATTGAGAAACTTGAAAAGCCTTTGTTCTTTAGTCTTTTTGTGCATTCCTTCAATGAATGCATTCATCTCTGTGGCATGTCAGTGATTTGTGGCCGGTCATCCAAAATCTTTATGGATTGCCATTCTGACACACTTTTACTTCCATGACTGATATTCTTCAATTTTTAGTCAAATTGGTTCTTTGTAGCACCATTACTTGAAGAAAGTGTTCTGGACAAGTAATCCCCGATGTCTTTTGCTGATGTTGCATAGAAAACTCACCGTTCCTCACCGTTTGAGGTCAGGAACAAGGCTGTGGTGGAAACATTTTACCTGCAAAGAGTTGCAAGCTTCCCAACCTTCTGCTCTTACAGGATCTGTGGTGGATCTCTTGACTATTCCTGTGAGTATGCCTAGCTTTCTTCTTGTTACATGGGCAATCTCCATTTCTCTTCTCCATTCATGGACATTTGACGTTCCCTCTAGTGGAGTACCCTATCTTAAACGTGGTGTGCAGATCCAAGGGATGGATGACCTGTACCTTGGTCAGGCATTTGGTAGTTCTTCCTTTTAAGAGTTTTCGAAACAGAGAAAAACTGAGAATTACAATGAGATTATGAGTCCCTCAAGTCTTCATGGCTCTGAGATCATGAAGACGTTGAGTAGCCTTGAGGACGAGAGTGCCATGGTTAGCTTAATGTAAGAAAGAACAATTTGAACAACTTGTTTGTGCAAATTCTTTGCGGAATTTTCTGCATATTTGCTTAACTTATGTTTACAATTGTCTGTGTACAATGGTTTATATAGCAAAGTGATCTAATCTAACAAGCTAACTGCATTTGTATTGGAACCCTTACAATGAAATTACATGCTCTTGACTGATCCTAGAAAAAGCAAACACCTGACATAGGTTAAGGTTGACTGTTGAGATTGTAACTCAAATAAGAAAGATTTGAAAAAGAGGAGTAAGCCTTGAAGAAAATCACGAGACACCACTTTGACAACTTTCAGACTCAAATTGATGTGCTACTCAAGAAAGGAGGTCATGCTTCTATGTGAGGCCAGCTCTCTCGTCCTTCCTACCATTTCTTTTACTGTGGTGACAAAGATGTATAACTTATCCGTGATTCTGTTGTTGTTGCATAGTAGTTTTGGGCACAGCTGCTTGTATTCTATGGATCGCTCTGGGTTTGTATTTGGTAATTAAGGGTTCTTTATCTTAATTTTATGCTTTCATTGCAGGGTCAAATCAAGGTGGAAACAGCCTGACACTGAAAGGACGGCCGTTGACGGTAACTTACCTTACATGTAGTGTAACTTGATCTTTAGCTGTCCTGTCCATGTCTCTCTGACGTGTGATATAGTGTTCGTTGAATTGTGAAATTATGCTCTCTTCATCCATCGGCCTTTCTGTCTCTATTTTGCTTTTATTGTTATTGGGTTTGTCCCAAATCAACTGTCCCTGATGTTACCTATCTGATTAGTTGTAATGAGAGTGTGGACAATCGTGTGTATTACTTGAGCTGTTGGGAGAAGTTATATTTCAATAATCACTTAGGGATAGGGGATTTACACTTGTTTTGCTGGATAGCTCATTGTATATACATGCATGGGCTTTCAATCTATTTGTTTTTACTCTTTTATGCTTCTAAGTAGGAGGCTAATCTGATGTTTAATAATTGTTTGGGCACGCTCTTGTTGATCATATTTGCTGTTTCATTATCTGCTGGTCTCCTCCCCTTTTCCTGGTATTCTCTATCCCGAAGTTATATTTCTTCTCATGGAGTGGGATTTATAATGCATTGGCTTATTCTATTTATACTTTATGGCGTAATGGCTTCCATGGCTTCATCTCTATGATACATGGGTTTTACCGTTTGTAACTTACACCCTATGGGCTGCATTTGTTCACATGTATATGGTTTTTTTTTCCTACAAGGGTTTCAATCAACTCTAACCTGGGCTTATGCAACAGCAAAAGCCTATGATTCAGTTGCCCCAGTCTTTGTACCAAATGCACCTCCAGCTGCAACCGCTGCTGTCTTTTGTTGTAGGTTCCTATATTGGACGTGCGATAGCAAGTACTTTTACCCATTTCATTAAGTTGATGGTGTGTATAAGCTGGATACAACATAGAATGGTTGCAAAAGAACTGAGAAGGATCAAAGATTCGGGATGGATAACTACTAATTTAGACACTCGGGGAAAAAAAAAGTGTTGCATAGTGTGTGGTGCATTGGATGTGAAACCTGTTCCCCCCCATCCCCGCTGTTTTTTTTTTCCCCGAGTGTCTGTGTACACTACCATCATTTCTTCTGTTGATCAAATTGAGTGAGAATTTCAGAAGAGAATCAGGAAACAGTTTTGGGGGTGTTTCATGGCTTTTGGTCATGGCTAACGTACATCACTGTAACAACATCTTAGTTTCTGTCCGCTTCTGTCATTTCAGCTATTTAATTTCAGAATGAGTTTAGAGAGCTGATTTTAGTTATTTGGTTTTAGAATGTCGTTTTATCTGTCATCTCTCGACTCTCTTGAATAATGTTCAACATAAGCTAAGAAATTGACCCCTTCTGTGGTTGATGTTTATATAGGGATTCCACCAGACCAGCAGTCAGCAGAGGCTGATATTTGCTGGGTAGCAGCTTGAAGATGGCCGCACCCTTGCTGACTACAATATTCAGAAGGGTAAGTTGTAATTCTTTTTCAGTTGTTTGATTCTGGTGCCATTTATCCATGACGCTTTTGTTCCTCTGGAAATGATGTTACTGAGTCCATCATTTGGAATGTAATACATACCTTTTATGTTTATAGAGTCAACCCTTCATCTTGTTCTAAGGCTGGGTGGTGGTATCATAGAGCCTTCTCTGATGGCCCTGGCTAGGAAGTTCAACCAAGACAAGATGATTTGCCGCAAGTATGTGTTTCACTTCGTCTATCTATGTTGGGGTTTGGAATTTGAGGTGTTCACGTATCCATTCTGCCACTGCCATTCTCTTCACTTCCCATGACTTGAGCCAAATAAGATGTTTCACCTTCATCTATAACTTACCGACTTGTTTTTTCGTCTATGAGTTGTAAAAGAATTGCTACTGTTCATACTTTTGGGTGATCCTATTCACGTTCTTATTTTCACAGGATGGTTGGGGTTCTTACATAATCAATTGTTGTTTCTTCGTGTCTTCAGATGTTATGCACGTGTCCACCCTCGTGCCGTGAACTGTTGAAAGAATAAATGTGGCCACAGCAACCAGGCATGACAGTACAATTTTGCTGTCACTAAGTTGCATCTTACTGCCACACTTCTTCATCGCGTTGCCCCAGCATTTCGTTTTTATTTGTACTCTTGCAGTTGAGGCCAAAGACGATCAAGTAGAGCTACCAGCTTTTTGCAGCAGACGATGAGACAGCAGCGGCTTCGTGCGTAGCTGTTGGGGATTCTAGATCAGTTAGTCATTTGTTGATCAAATATGGCGTATTGTCCACTTTAACTTTGTTTATTTATGTTTCGTTATCAAAGAAATACTATTCCATCAGAATGTAACCAAACTTTACTCTGAGAGAACTACTTCGTGTTGTTAAAGTGTAAATTACATTTATGCGCATTTTCTAGTACAACTTTTTGCGAGACCATATGTGAATTCAATTGAGAAGATCGATCATTTAGAGATACCCTACCTCCAATTTTAGTTGTCCTAAATGATACGACACTTTAGATCACTGTTATATCTGATCATTATAGCACAAGTATCCCATGTGTCCAATTTTAGGTATCCTATATGATAGAGCACTTCTATCTAATATCTATCTAATATCTAATCTAATATATGTAATCTTGAACCCGCTCAATTCTCACGCTGACACGTGGCATATAATAATATTATTATATTGTAAATAATGTTTATCCAAAATAGGATGTGGTAAGTACATGATAATATTATTTTAAAATAACATTATTATTTGATTTATGGAAAATAGTTATGTAATTTATTAACTACTTGATTATGGCAATTTGATCAAATATCCCACGGGTGTTTCAAAATAGGACTTTAACTTTTGAAATGTAACTTTTCCTCTAATTAAATTACAAGTATATCACACGGGTGTTCGAAATGAGATTTTAGGTTTATAAAAGTGAGTTTCCATCTAATTACATTACAAATATCTCACGGGTGTTCAAAAATGACTTAAAGTTTTTAAAGGTGAGTTTCCATCTGACTACATTACAAATATCACACGGGTGTTTGAAATGAGATTTTAGGTTTTAGATAATAAAATTCGTTTACATAATTTTAAAATTTAAACAAGTAGCCCGGGCGTTGCACGGGCCATCAAACTAGTATATTATAAAAGCCGAGTACAGCCCTTCATTGATGGACACTTGGCACAAACATATTGGATGTAATTAAAAAAATATTATTTATTATTAGGATATGGAAATACATGTAACATGTTAAAATAATAATAAGGAAAATTAATAAGCAATTAAAAATTATAACTAGTTGAATATTTAAATAATTCTAACCAAAATAGAAAAAGGAAAGTTATAAATCTATTAAGCGTAGAAAATATCAACTGTCTAGAAAAATGATTTCCAATCTATACAAAGTATATGATTTTCTTCGAATTTGGTAATCATGATCGTAATATTTGTCACACATTTTCATTTTGCAACACATCTCTCACAAAAAAAAAAGAGTTCCCAAAAGAATGTGCAAATTATAGAGAATTGGAGAAAAGTATAAGTTTTAATGTGAATTATTATTAATTGAACAAGTGATTATTCCGTTTACAAATTTTGCCAATTCAACTTTTTTCGTACAAGTGGCGAAAGAGTTTTATTCAAAAATATTTAATAAAATTTAAGCCATGTGTTTAGAATATACTACTCAGTAGTACTTAAAGAAAGATGTCTATACAAAGAGTTAGTAATTGGTTCATGAATAGGGTTTGCCATTACATGGTGTATTTTGTATATATGTAGCATTGTTTCATGAATTTGTACATACAATTTGTTCTTTTTGTTTGTGGCTTCTTGAGTACCATTGTTTGATTTGTTTTATATTATTATCAAAGTCGATTTTGGGTCGGACGTTATTGTGTCATGTAGCAAAGGGTTTGGTTGAGCCAGCTTCTACCACGTCGAGTTATTGGATTTCTCGGATTGTGCCACTTTGATGCAAAAAAAAATGTGACTTATTATTATAATAAGTGACTACAATAAGTTCTCCGTTTACAACTCTTATGTTATTGCAATTTTACAATTCGACTCTTCCGTATTTTAATTTAGAGCTGAAAGAGTTATATTTCAAAAGGTTTAACTACATTAAGCTTCTATGTAGAATATCAAGCACATTATAAATAAATGAATGGAATTCAAGCAGTATAATTTTTTCCTCTATGTTAGAGTATAGTGAAGAAAGTATGTATATACAAAGAGTAATAATAAAATATTAATAAATGAATATGATATAAAAGTTTGACCACGATTTATTTTCTCCTTTTTTTTTTAATTCTCTTGACTACTATGGTTTCTAATTTTTCAAATGTTTCTGTTTGCTTATATGAGTGTAGTTTTCACCTTAATTTTCTAGGTATGGTCAGAGCGGGTTAAGTCATATTAGATTCATGGCATGTCGAATCGAGCCGGTTTCGGTTCGGGTTGCTATCGAGTTGCGCCTTATAGTTTTTGTGATGTTAAATTTTTTTTTTAGTTCCTCATTGGGCCTGGTTACTAATTAAAAGTTAATTGATCGCATCATCTCAAATTTTGTTCAATGCTTTTTGGGTTTTTAGACATACAGTGAAGTTCTTATCTCGCATTTTTCTATATAATTCTCTCTCTCTCTCTCTCTCTCTCTGGCTTCTTGACTACTATTATTTCATATTTTTAAAAAGTTTCATTATCTTATAATAATCTAAATCGAGTTCAAGTTGAACATTATTTTGTCATGTAGAATTGGTTCATGAATAGAATTGAGTCGACTCATGTTCTACCACGTCGAGTTTTTGGCCTTTATTTCTCGAATAATGTCACCGTTGATGCAAACAATTAGCTAAACTAAATAATATTTTGAAATGATAACTATATAATAAGCTATGATAAATGTTTAATTACAGTTATAATATCACAACTAAAGTGTATTTTTTTCATACATTAAATAAGGGTCAATACGTGACATTTAGGCCCTGTGCGATTCAACTTATTCAACGGTGTTTTCAAATCAGATCAGATTTATTCAAATCAAATCAAATCAGATCAGCTTTATTCAAATCAAATCAAATCAGATCAGAATTATCCAAATAACAATCAATGAATGTAGTCTATTTTTAGTTATTAATTCGTCTAGTTGCAGTTAATTTATCTGTTAATTCAGTTCAGATCAAATCAAATCAAATTTATTCAAATCAAATCAAATCAGATCAGTTCAAATCAAATCAAATCAAATCAGATCAGAAAAATGCAGTCCAATCGCACAGGGTCTTACATGCAACATCACCATCAAAATTGGAGGGAGTATAAGTCTTTGAATTAGTTATTATTTTTGAAACGCTCATCTCGACGTCATCTTTATCTTTATTGAGGTGGTAGTAATTAACATTTTTATAAGGGATATCCAATACTCTTTAACTGAAATCTGACACTTATAAATTCATAGCTAAACTATATATTTTTTGATACGTTAAAAAATGTTCAACATGTGAAATTTATGTGTAGAATGTGATTATCTAACAAAGGTTTTTTTTGTAAAACAAATATGATTGATACAAATAGGGAGCCCGTGCGCGGCACGGGCACGCAAACTAGTTAGTAGATTAATGCTATATTTGAATACTATCGCCAAAGTATGTTGTCTTTCTAATTCTAAATGATAAGGCACAAGTATCCCCTGCTCGATTGTATTATGGCGACCACACTCTTTTGTCGTGTCAGGGGGTGCAGCAAGGTGACCCCCTAGGCCCGCTGCTTTTTGCTCTAGTGTTACACCCTTTGGCGTGTAAGATTAGAGACTCTTTTGACTTGTGTTTGCAGGCTTGGTATTTGGATGATGGCACTGTCGTCGGTGATACCTTGGTTGTAGGTCAAGTCTTGGAGCTGATTCAGGTAGATGGTTCTCGTTTGGGTCTTCACCTTAATGTTGATAATACTGAGGTTTTTTGGCCTAGGGAGGATCCGCGGAGCCGGCTTGTTTGCGTCTTCCCCCCTAATATTGCTACGCCCCTCCTTGGGGTCAAGTTATTAGGTGGGCCAGTCAGTGTCGATTTTCAGTTTTGCAGTTCTTTGGTTATGCAGAGGGTGGCTAAGACCATTGAACTCATGGACGCGGTTGCTAAGCTTAACGATCCTCAGAGCGAGTTGTTACTTTTTCGGGCTTGCACTGGGGTCTCTAAGCTATATTTCACCATGCGTACTTGTGCGCCGCGTATTTTGGAGTCGGCCCGGGTAGCTTTTGATGCGGCTCTACGTTCTTCCTTAGAGCCCATCTTCGTTGCTTCTGGTCCTGGTTTTGGTGACTGGCAGTGGAGGCTCGCTACCTTGCCATTTTCGCTCGGAGGGCTTGGTGTTTATACGGCCGGGGATGCTGTCCATTACGCTTTTTTGGCGTCGCGACTTCAGTCTGCTGACCTGCAGTCTAAGCTTCTTCGTCAGGCTGGTGTCGTCTCTTTGGGGTCTGCGTTTGCTGATGCTGTTGGTGTTTTTAATCGGACTTTTAGAGGTTGATATTTTGGGTAATCCTGGTGAGATCACTGCCCCCACACTTATGAAAAGATTGGCAGATATGTATTTCGCTCGGGTCGCTAGGGATGCTTCTTCTAATTATTCCTTGACACCGCGTCATCAGTTGGCTTTGTGGAGTTCTCAGCAGGGTGCGCACAGTTCCGATTGGCTTAGAGTGGTCCCTATTTCAGCCAGGGTTGGGTCAGACTATGAATGGTCGCACTTATCGTTGTGTGCTTTGCTGCCGTCTAGGGGTGCCTTTATTCACCTTGGACCGCCCGTGCTCTGCTTGCTCGCGGGTCTCTGTAGGTGATATATTCGGGGATCATGCTGTTTCGTGTACAGGATTGGTTGGCGTCAAGCATCAGCATAATGTTGTTCGTGACACGCTGGTTGATATCTGTTATCGGTTAGGGATCTCAGCTGGAAAGGAGGTTGACATTGGTATGGTTGGTGCTGATGGCCGACCTCTTCGCCCAGCAGACATGCTGCTTTATTCTTGGGACAGAGGGCGCGACGTTTGTGTCGATTTGACTGGGTCGTCGCCCTTGACTCAGACGGGATTGACCGATTTCGAACCAGGTAAGGTGGTTCGGGAAGCGGCCAATCGTAAGCGTGCTAAGTATGAGGCTAGGTGCGCTGCTTTGAGTTATGGCTTCCTTCCCTTCTCTTTCTCCTCTTTTGGGGAGTTGGAGCCCACAGTTGTTGCTCTGCTTAAGCGGATCCAGCAGTTCTCCAGGACGCAAGATATCGGTGCGTAGGCTGCAGCTCATATTTTTACTAGGATTGGTTTTTCCATAGCAAAGGGTGTGGGGGCTCAGATCGTATCTCGCCTCCCCACCAACTTCTTGTAAATTATTATTGATTTTTAGTAAAATAATTCAGGATAAGTCCATCATTATAAGGCACATTAGTAGATTAATGCTATATCTGAATATTATCACCAAAGTCTGCCATCTTTCTAATTTTAGTTGTCATAGCCCATAAGGAGTACATGATACGACAGTAGAACACTCTAGGTTAAGGTCAAATATAGGTAGGAAATAGGAACCTTAGAGCACGTACAGTGGTGTGCTTCAACGGAATTGAGAGTTAACTCTTGTGGAGAGAGGAGAGAGAAGAAGTTAACTCCAACCTCACAGTGGTGTGCTTCAGGAAAATGGAGAGTTAACTCTTCATCAACATTTGATGTAGCTAACTCTCCATTTGCAGCACACAAGTAGCTAGCTACAACTCTGACTCCTCTCACATACCCCATCCACTCTCATATAATATGATACCGAATTACGATAATCAATCACGATTTAACTATTTTATTATTTTAATAAAGTTTGAGAATAATTAATTTTTAAAAATAAGTTTTTGTTTTACTCAAAAAGCCATTTTTTACTTTTTTTTTTTAAAATAATTTTATAATATAATATAATTTTGATGTCGACTTATTTTATGTGATAGTGAAAAATATCGAACTTAGAAAGATTATTCGCGAAAAAAATAGTGAAATATGAGTGGAAATTGAGAAGGTGTGATAAAATAATACAATAAGGCCCACCAAAAGTGATGTAGAGAGTTAGATAGGAGAGTGATAGCATTGTAGGGGTGAAGTAAGGTATTGACTCTCCAAGGAGAGAGGGTGCGTTGATAGAAGAATTTGAGGAACTTAGAGGATTGTTAATGGTGTTTTTAAAACCTCCTTCAACCCGGGTAGAGGTTTTGTGAGAGGAAATGGTGGGGTCAAGAAGTGGGAAATGGGGATGGAAAATAAAAAAATAATATACTAATTAAATTTTTTCAAAAAAGAACTTATACCAAGTTCTAACCTGGTAGTTGTTAACAATGCTCTTAGACTACCCACATTAATGCCCCCCTCCGCTCTTAGGGGAATGGAATGGAAGGATAGAAGTAGACATGTGCACATGAAAAAGGTAGTGATTGGCCTAGGCTTAAGGGATTTACCGGTCTGGTCTTAGGAATCGACATCTGACTTTAAAAAAAAAAAAAGAAGATTAGTACAACAATGGTCTTCAATCCCCCTGGTTCTATTAGAAAAAGCGCAAAAGTGGCTCGAACAGCAGGATTTGTTTGTCACTTAGGAAAAGAATCCGATTCTCCGATCTTTTCACCTTTGCTATTCCCGGAAGGACAAAGAAAAAAAAGGGCAACCTACAAAAAATAATTTTTTTATTACTCGGTGCCTTGGTTAGCCATAGTGGTGCCCTAGGGCATAAGCATATATTATCATAATTTATTTTTATTTTATTATAATGTATTTTTATTTTATCATAATGTATGTTTACTTAAATAAATATGTGCTTCAAAATATAACAAATGTGGTCTCTATCTATAGAGAACGAAAAAATATAGCTGTTGGTGTAATTATTATTTTATTTTTTTTGAAAATTTTATGATAAAGAAATATGCGTTGCAAAGATACAACGGAAATAAAATTTGTAGCTAATTAAAACTTGACAAGTGTCAAGTAAAGAGAGGACAAAAAAAAAAAAAAAAAACCAAACACTACATTTGTCTCTCCTTGGCACGTTGATGCCCCAGGGCAAGGTGAAAGGCAACATTTGCCCCTTTTTTTTCTCCAATGCCCAACTTCCTTTATTTTCCCTTTTTATTAATTGTAATGCCCTTGCCCCATGCTACCATTGTGGGTAGTCTTATGGAACTTGATTGATAAAGATCAGGTAAAAATGGTTTTCCATGGCATAAACGAATAATAAAAGAGGAGAGAGGAGTGCAGTAACGCTCAGATTAAAGTTCGCTAAAATTACACATATGCCATTAATGACACAGATTGAGTCTGGAGCGTCAAATCTGTGAGATTAAACGGTTTAGATTGATCCCTAAAGTTCCTATATATATAAAGTTTCATTGAACTTAAATCTCTCTATATAAGTATAAGTACGTACAAGAAATGCTTATTTGATTTTTTGTTGTCCATAACCTTTTTTTTTTTACAACAATAAAATAGTTTTATTAAATAAAACATAAAGTAAAACAATTACATCCAATAAACCAAAATACAGAGAAGTGTAGAAACAAAAGGAAAAACACGCATAAAATTACAAATTGTTACAACCAAGTGACCAAGTAGAGTTTTTGTCAAGCATGATTTTTATGCGAGTGATCATATGCACAGCTTGTATCGGATTCCTTAATCTACCCTGGATTGTCTGGAGAACTGAAGTCGAAGGAAGTGTAAACAGTACATCTTTTAGCTGAACTATCCGCCCACTTCCGTGCATGAAGTAAAGCAAAGGCATTGAGAAGGTAAGTTGTGCATCTAGGTTTGCGCTTGGTATAGAAGTTACCTGAGTTTGGAATGTTCCAAGAATAGTGTTTTTTTGAAGTCTCTTTTTGATTTCCGATTGCATTGGATGTTAATTTGAAGCTTGTGGTGGAAGCAGAGGAATCTTGCATTTGGTGCGTATGATGCTGAGTTTCTGAGGTTACATGGGCATTGAAGATGCAGAAATGAAGGTGTCTTTGGATCAGCCTGCTTAAGTGTGTTAGAATAGTGGATGGGCAGAGCTTTGCATCATTGAAGGCTAATTCATTTCTATGTGTCCAAATAGCCAGAATAGTGGGATTTGAATCAGTAATGAAGTTATTGTGTAGATAAATAAGCATCCTAAGTGCATAACGAAGGTTCTATCGCACAAATTTCGTCCGCCGAATCAGCAGCAAAAAATTTCAGAATGACATTGGTGTTCATTTTGGTTCGAGTACTGAGCCAAATGGTAGAAACAATTACCGAAGTGTCACTCAAGTATCTTGAGCTGAGCGGAAAGCGTGCGATGGTGCTTAATGGATACCAACTAATTGTTGCAGCCTTCGTTCTTCTTCCCATCTTTCTCAAAATCCGAAGGTAATTTTTAATATATGTAGTTTTACTGTCTCAAGTTTGGCCATCATATATTGATAGCATGTCGATTTCGTTCACACATATACTACATACTTGTATATAGTAATACACACATATGATGAAGTTTGTCACAATGGTAGCCTGACCTCTATGGCTCTATCATGCATGCATGTTCACAAATGACACTCCTGCATGCTCTTTATTTCAGTGATTTACTCACTCAGTTTCCTCACTTTTTGAAAATTTACTAAATGTCCGAATGATGTATTGTGATCATGCATGCATGGTGATGATATATAACTCTCTCGCTATACTAATTAATCACGGCAAAACACTCAAACAGTGTCTCCCTTGCCTAGACGGCTAGAACTCTACTTTCATGTAACTACTATGTACGCTTGGCAAAGATGCTTCTCCTAGGCTAAGGACCAAATTTTTTTCCCCAATTTGGAAAGATTGGTTATTTATAAAACTTAATTCGGATATAAAATATTATTTTTTAAATAAAGTTGTTAATACATAGTAAAAAAAATGGACGACTAATAAATTAGTGACGATACATTTAATGAATTGCTACCTCTTAAATCTTAACACTCCGCATGCATGCACGTAAAAAAAAAGTCTTAACACTCTATTGATTAAGTTGTATTAACACACTCAAGTTTATTACGAGTAGTTGCCTGTTATATGTAGATAAGATACTCTCAGTTTTTCTTACAACCTAGTACCTAAACATATTTATAAAAAAAGATACTCTTCAAATAAGATTGGTAAATAATCAATATATATTGTATACGTAGAGTATATCAACAATATATCATCAATATTTCTTGTCCCCTCATCGCATTTCCTATGACTTACATGAAACCGAAAACTAGATTAAGTTTTGCATGTATTAGTTAAAAAACAAGTCATAAGATCACGTAGACACTGGGGTCTTGTTATTGATTTCTCAAAACTGATATGATTTTTTTATTATTATTTATTTTACTTGTTTAGTTAGTCTTTCTTTTTCTTTAATGAACTTTTTTTTAAAATATGACATAATATACCCTTATAAACATATTTAATTGTAATCTAATTTTTTTTTTCTATCTCAATGAAACTTCTGTCTCCATTATTTTAAGGAAAAATTATATTTATGTTCATTCAGTTATATACAAAGAATAATGTTCATCATTTACATTCATTTCTAAATAGGAATGTTAATGTGTTTGTCAAGAATTCGGCATCGACCATGACCGAGACATCATTGATGTACATGTCTCCGGTTTTTGGATACATTATTGAAATTATATTCAGGTAACAATAATTTGCAATAGTTTATCAACGTATTTTAGGTTTATTGAATGCTCAAATTAGCTCATGTGTTTCTACATAGTCAAAATATGTTCATAATCAGTTGTGTGTCATATACTCATAGTAGATCAAAGTAGATATTCAATCTATTGATCGGCTAGTTTAGTTATATTCAATAATAATGACACTTAACACTTATTTATTATTAAGTTATTATTTTGGTTGGATAAGTTATCTCATATTCCTTATCCCACTACCTAATCCCCCCTTGCCAAACGTGGGAATATAGACGACTGAGATTATTTATCTTATCCCACCTTCTTATCCAACAAACAAACAACCCCTACAAAGTATAAATCTAATGACGGGTTAATTGTTTCTAATCAAATCTTGATGGTTATATGTTTGCTACTATATAGTACTATAGTTCTATACTACTATATACAATTATTAATCAATCGGTATTTCAGAATCGTATGAAAGGTTTGTTAGCAAACTAATTACGTGATTGTACCATGTATCAATGTAGGTATAAAAAGCGAATATCAATCAGAACTCGAGATGGTAGAATCAAAATAATTGGAACAGTGATCGCATTCATTGGTTCAATGATTTTGACTTTCGCAAAAGGCCCTGAAATTTCAACCTGGCCAGAAAGTTTTATTTTCATTTAGCGACTACATCCCAACCTTCAAAGAAGCTTTGCATCCCAAAGATAGGGCTGTGGATAGTCCCGTAACACCCTTCCTCTTGGCATTCACAAACTTTGTTATATTGGCTTTGTCAACGGTTATCGAGGTAAATATTCACTTATTAGTAGTTTTTCAAGCTCATTTTTATTTAAGCAACCAACATTAACTGTAAACGGTTTGATATAGGCGGAACTTTTAGAGAAGTATCTAAGCAGCACGCTAAGTTGCGCTCTCATAGTCGCGATAAGAGCCATTCAAACAACGACCGTCAATGTTTGTATTGACAAACAGCTCATCTCAAAGGAGAGGGTACAACCCATCATTTTTATCACGGTAAGTATTTCTTTTTCGTTGAGGTCATAAGTATATTTCTTTTACACTGGTTGTTCAAGCACATGCGTGTCCATCTCTAAAGATCGGCTTACCGCTGGGCGACAAATAAAAATTGATGTGTAGGGCCGTCTATATATTACCAACGTCTATGCATTAAATCGATGTGTAGGGTCGTCCTTGATAATTTAGAGGCACTGGGTGACAAGTGAAAATTGGCCTTGAAATGTCTATTATTATTATACAAACATGTAATGTTGGAGTATTTTCAAATTGGTGTATGTAAGTTTATTTTGTCTCACATTGGAAGATTACATAAGTTTATTGTGCTTATAAGAGTGGGTTTGTTATACATTATTAAATGTGTTTTGAGCATGAGTTGGGCCTACTTTGGTTTGGGCTTAATTAGTGCATTTGGCTAATATGATTATGAATATAATTATATAATTATATTTACTAATCATAGACTTAGCACTTGGCACGAGGCACGTAGGCGTCTTTGATTAAGACGTTTAATAGGGATTAACGTTTTGCTAATCTCGGATTATGACAAGAGGTTATCAGCAGTCACCATAACCGTCGGCAGTTTACCATGATGTACCGTCGGCAGTTAATCCTTATGTCAGGATCATTTGATCTATATATAACATGTTCTTCTTGTTTTGGGATGTAAGAAAAACAATCAGTTTTCACAAAACACAAAATGAATTATGTTTATGATCATGGTTAAAGTCTGTGAGTTTCGAGGGTAAGATTATTAATGCAAGTAATCTAATGTTTTAGGCTTCATTGTATCCTACGGCAATTCGCTGAACCTATGCACGAAATTGGGTGCGAATTTCGCCTAAAGGAAAGTGTTGCGTGCGCGCTTTGAAGTCGGTTTGTAATTTGTAATCTCGTAGTAGTTTGTAATTTCAATTAGGACTTGTAGTTTGTGTGTGTAATTTAATTAGGATTATTCTAATTCGTACTTAATTTCTAACATGTAATTCTTAAACAATATACATTGCACATAAACTACACATGTGGAGCACATCAAGTATCAGACAAACAAACAAACTAAGTGTAGTCATCAACTACACAATTATCTTATAATATTAAAGGCCAATGACGATTAGATCCCAAGATGGTATACTCAAAATCACTGGAACATTGATTGGGTTTGGTGGTTCAATGATTTTGACTTTTGCCAAGAACCCAGAAATCTCAATCTGGCCCAAAAACTTTAGAACTCCAGATGAAGACTATATGTTCCGACCTGGGAAAAAAAGTTGCACCTTAAACACTCGTTTGGAGATAGTCCAGTAGCATCCTTTTTCTCAGCATTTGCAAACTCAATCTTGGTCCTATCAGCTCTGTCGAGCGTCATCGAGGTAATTCATTTCTTATCTTAATTAAGTTATATTTATTCACATTATTTCCATATTTCCCTTAAAAAAGCATTGATAAATGTGTGATTGGGAACTGTTTGAATTAAGCGGAAATTCTAGAAAAGTATTTGACGAGTACTGGAAGTTGCGCCCTGGTTAGCACAACGGGAGCTATCCAAACAACTCTCATCAACATTTGTATGGACAAACGTATCTCAGCAGCCTTCTTTGGAATTCATCGTTATTATCACAGTACCTTACACCGTAAGTAATCTAGTTTATATATAATTTGCCACTTATATAAAGATAACTTCTTTTGTTAGTTGTTAGTCATGTTTATTGTATAATGGCGTACGTAGGCTATGGCTGGGACGGTGGTTGTGCTTCTTTTAGAAGCATGGTGTATCGAGAAAAAAGGGCTTTTCTTCGTCGCTTCATCCAAACCGATTGTGCTTATCATAATTGCAGCCCTAAGTCCAGTCCTTGATGAACACTTATACGTTTGAAGGTAAAAACGAATTTTATTTTTGTATCATTTAGTTGTAAGCCTAAATCACTCCTAAATAACACGTCTTTTTTGTTTAATCATAGTGTTGTGGGTGATGTGATTGTAATCATTGGTGTCTCGATGGTATTATAGGCAAAGAGAACGAGCAACTTGGAATGGAACGTCCCTTAAGCCGAAGTCGAATTGTGGTCGTTTGTAGATCAGATCTTCGGGTTGTGATGATTTAATCAAGTTTCCTCGACTTATGGCTACCCGTTATTGTTGTATTTAGATTAACAACATAAATTCTGAATTGCTAGTTACCGTGTTATCCAAATGAGGATCACGTCTCTAACTCGGTTTATGATGTGAACTTTGTTTTTATATCGAGACTTTGATGGTTATTATGATTCTAGATTTCTACTTTGGTTCTAACTTCTAACAAGTAAACCTGCACCATTAGCATCTTTCTTTGAAATGTCCCAACATTGTGGACTTGGCTTCAAACCACCTGATTCAACGGAAAAAACAGCGTCTTTGCTTCTTTCTGCACATGCTGAAAAAATCTTACTTTGTTTGATAAACAAATTGTCATCAATCTGCAATACATTGGTGTAGTATATGTTCAACAAATGTGTACGTAGTCTATTTGCAATATATATCCTATACTACTTGAACTTAAATGAATCCATCTTACTTTCAATCCATCTTTCTCTTTTATATTTACCTATAGGCTAACATAAGAAGTTCACTAATCCTACGTGTCGCAATGGGAAGAATTTAGGGTCAATTTTTAATTCTGAAAAAGTCATGGAAGCATCATTAAGTGCATGAAAAGATCTTCATTTTCATAAAATAAATACATCATTAATATGACAATGAATTATACAAGTCTTTGAATTCCAAAATGACCTTTCATCTTACTTTTGACATGAATTTTATTTATTTATATTTACTTTTTATTAAGGATAAATTGAAGGTTTTTTATTTAATATAATATTAAACATGATGACTCTTGGCTATTGGTTTGCCAAATTTGTCGATTACATGTTAATTTGAATTAGTATATATACCTTGGTTGTTTGGCTAATTTTGATGACAAACACATGCATTGCGCAATACAGTTTTGAGAGTGAGAAATTAAACATCGTTAGAAGAAGAAACTATTTATAGAGTTGTAAAAATAGTTTTCCTGTAGAAATATTTGTACAACTATCAAAGTATTTATTTGTTCTCATTTAAACTGTAATTTTCAATTGTTTATATTATAAATACGTTATTATATTAGAATTTGATCATTTTTTTTTAGAAAGTTTAGTTCTTTTATTCATCCACAAGGGGATAAAAAAGAGAACAAGTTACAAAAATGGACACCCATAAGAAGCTACACCTATGAAATCAGTTATTCATACCATCCAACTACTTCCTCTAAATTACAATTGTTGCACAAGTAGTAAAGTCTTGCACAAACTGTAAACTTAATCTGCCTAATTATCCACTCAAAAATTGATCATTTTGGTCACTCCTTATTTTGGTTTTAGTTGAGTAGCTACATGTGATTTTAATTTATTTTTTTTGTTTGTTTGCAATTTACAATAATGCATTCACTCATGGTTTAAAAAAAAACCATGACAAAGTCAAATGGAAATCTGCAAATGATTTCCTTATACAACATCGATGGATGTTAGTACCTATCTATACGATACCTTTAATAGACAAACATCCCAGATGATGTGGCGAAATGCTAGAGTGTTGCTAGAAAAAAAAAGCCACATCACCGTTGATTTGTCGTCTCTTAAATAAACTCTCATTTGTTCTTATCCACATCATTTTTCATAACCTCTTTATTCATTCGTCTTCCCCCGTCATAAACTAATTTTCCTCATTTCCTTTAAAATTATGTTCACCCTCCATATTCTTCCTACTCTGTGTGTCTCTTCGTCTTCCTGGCCTTCAACCTTCCTAATAAGAAATGAATAACTCTTATTCCATGAGTCCGTTCACTTTCCGCCTTAAGAGTTATCAAACCCTTAATATGCCACTGAAATGTTATAAAATACTTCATATATATTGTTATGAATTAAGTTCCATTATTATCTTCATTATTTAATTTAATGATGATATTAAATATTGTGTCTCTTGGCTTTTCGTTTGCCAACTAAGTCGGTTACACATTACTTTAAGGTAGTATATATATCTTTGTCCTTTACTTGGTTTTAGAAAGAAAAAAAAATGTGCATGCACGTACATATACAACGAAAACTGTTTCAAAATAAAGAAATCCAATTGAGAGGAGAGTCTGGAAATGGTGTAGAGGGGTTTCTCATACAACGAATGTATCTAGTAGAGTTTTAGTTTTTTTTTTTAATCTTAGAAATATTTTGTATAATGTGAGGTTGTACTCCCAAATTATTATGTTTAATTCAAATTTGATATTGTAATTTCAAATTGTATTTATAATGGTACTTAATCGTTCGAGTCATCGATTTTTTATTTTATTATACAATTGAATAGATTATTTAGATTTTTACCTAGCTCAAAACTATAAATACTAAATTATCAGTCGTATGAAACTACAATATTATTTTTTATTCTCTATATGATATGTATAAGTCGGATTAGGATCCTCTAGAGTTTTTTCTTGGTGGAGTTTGTAGAGTTTACCAAAAGTGGTAATAAGACAAAATGAAAGAACTTTAAAAGACACAAATAAAAATGTTAAATAATTTATTCTTACCTTTTTAGGTAAACTCTACCAAATAGAGTTCATTTTCAACTCTAGAGGATCCCTACACGTATAAGTCATAACAATATTATATTATGAGTGCGTTTAATGGAGATTTTGGTTAAATGAACTCTATCTTTTCGATGTAGAAAATATAATTTTAACACAAGAACCGGGCATAATATTAAAGTGTATATATATAACTTCAAACTTTTAGAACATACTTGATTGTTAACCCCGTTCCCTATATACTCCGCTCATACAATTTTGAGAAAGGTACATATGAATACGAAAACAACAATTTAGAAAGAAAAATCTATATGAGGTGATTTCTCAGGTCAAAAACCAAAGTTTTAGTGAAGGTGACCCTATGATAGTTCAACTAATGTTTGTCTTAGAGATATCATCTACAATTTCCGTTTAAAAGGAAGCAAAAAGTAAACCCGTGAATTCACGGGCGCAAAAACTAGTTTGTTTATAATCATCGAAGTAGTTGCTGCATTTGTTGGCTCAATGGTATTGAGTTTTACCATGGGTGGTGAAATTTTGATTTGACCCATAAGATTTATAATACACCACACCATTTATATCTCATCCCTTGAAAAACTTTGCATCCGAAGCAATGGTTTGGAGATAAGCCAACAACTGGCTTCTTTCTAGATTTGACATATTATGTTTTATTAGCTTTGTCGATTTGGAGGTAAATTTACTCAAACACAATTATGTTTTTAAACATATCTTGCTGATGATCTCAATTTGTAAATAAAACTATTTTTTCTAGGCGGAAATTTTAGAAGACGAACTTGAGCGTGTAGTTGTGCCCTCGTTGTCACAACGGGAGCAACTAATAACTCTCATCCGGTCATATTGGTTAAAAGGTTCTTTGCCTTTGACCAGAGGTGGGATGTTTGAGTATTGATACCACCACCAACACCATCAACACAATGGGGGCAACTCAATTGACGGTTCTCAACCTTTGCATTGACTAGGAAATGACCTCTAAGAGCAGACCACTCTGCAAACTCTCGGTGTTATCAGAATACTTTGCACGGTACAATAAGTACTACGCCTACATTTGGTTTGTTGTTTTCTTTCTTTAAATGCACATTGAAGTCACTTATTGTTGGGGCCAAATTTACCGATGGCTAGAAGCCAACAATAAAAATTAAACAATCCAATACGAAAGAAGGAGATAAAAGCCTAAAACCCAACAAGGAAAAACATTTCTAAGTGAAAGACAATTATGAGCCCTTTAAAAGGTTATCCCTTCTCCAAGAGAGAAAAATGAGCATTACATGTGGCGGTAGGCCCCAAGATTACACACCTTAACCTTTCAAAGTTTAACCATTGCAATTAGGAAAAATAAGAAATAGTTGAAGTTTTAAATTATGCAATGAGATACTCAATTTCGCTTGGAACCATCTTAACCATTCAAAATCTTTGAACCCTAATTCAATAAAAGTTTTATCTAAATCTTCTTGTCCAAATATTTTCATTATTAACGGTGAAATGTCGTCTTTGTACTAAACTTTGGTAAAATATAAGTGTGATTGATTGATGATACAAACTAAACTTTCGAAAAACAAAAATATTATGAATACAACATTATCTTTCATTTGCCTTATGATTCATAAATAAGTTACTCTCATTTATTATTTATGTGTTGTATTGTATAATCCAAAAGTCATAGTTGGACGATTCGCCTAAAGCTCGGGAAGAAAGGGCCATTTTCCGTTGCTTTATATAAGCCGACTAAACTCATCGTGATTGCTCTAGCAAGCCCAATGTTCATTAATGAATAAATATGCATTTGAAGGTAAATTCACTTATATGTTGTCCAGGCTAGTTTTGTATCTTAGCTTATTTTCTATGAAGTTAAAGAGAGAAATCTTCAATGTTTTTTCCAAATTTTCTTTCTCATTTTTTAACATAAGGAGATCGATGGAGTATTTAAAATGGGTGCTGATTTTGCCAAGGTAACAATTACAGTTCTCAAGGCAATTTAACAAAATCTCTAATTTGCCCTCAACTTCGAAAAATAATTAGCACTACGATATTATTGTTTCTGCTTACAATAATTTCAACAACTACACCCTCCCCAATCCTCACCCAATTCACAAACCACTAATTCACTATTATTAAGGCCTTCACTCTTTAAAAAGGACCATATCTTTTGTTCTGAGTGCAATAAATGTTATGGTTCCAAAAAATAAAATAAAAATAAGAGATGGTGAAATCAAATTGGGAATTTACTATTAGATAGTTTTCACTTTTCAATGATAAATAAAAAGAAGTGCACGGTCTGCTTCTTCATTAAAAAATTTGGCCCTTTACAGTTTGGTTGTCCTCTCGTGCTCTGGATTCATTCACTTTTATTTTTTCATTATGAAAATGGCTCCGTTTGATTATGTTTAAGAATGTTCGTGGAAGCACATATATATATATATATATATCAATGGCTGAACTTGCACACCGTTGAGCGAGCTTGACAAAAGTTTGGAGGGGCAATTTACTTTAAAAATGGTGGAATAATAATTGAGGCTGGGTTCCAATAATTATGAAGGGGTAAATTTGAAAGGTTATGAATTTTGCTTTGCAATTGTAATAGTTGTCTTGGGAAAATCATCATACTTTAAAATTCATGATATGAAGGCATTGTTGTTAGGATAATGATGGAGGTCTACAGTGTAGACACTCAAAAGTGTCTATAATCAGCAATAATTCTACTACACAATCAAAATTTTACTACTCACCCAATTAATTTTACTACCTGAATTTTTCATTACAATTAATTTTACTACTCCGATCTCAATTTTACTACCATCAACTCAATTTTACATTGTAGACAAATTAATTGTGTCTACACTGTAGACCTCTAGCAATTTGCTTGTTATTTATAGTTCGCCATTTTTTTTTTCTTTTGATCTCAGTGTTGTGGGCGCTAGCAACGTCATTGTTGGAGTTTTTACAATGGCATGGGCTAATAAAAGAGAGGATGCTAACGACCATACCCTGATTCTAGAGCTGGTGGCCTGGTGAGTTTTTGCGGGTGTTGTGAGCCCAACATCCTCTTACTTTTGGCACGGGCACGCCTTCAGGTTGGGCTCATGCCGAGCCGGAGGTTAGGATCCCGGTCCAAACATGACACAAGGTCCATATGCAAGTCAAGTCAGGGTCAAGCCTTGCATTTGTCTCGGGTCATGCCTGGTGGATTCTTCTACGATTTTTTAATTTATTATATTTATTTTACTGTTTTCTTTTGTAAATTTGTAACTTGTGGATAAAAAAGAAATTGTTATGGACAATGAAGATTAAAGATAGAGTCTAATCCAACACCTTAACTGGTGCATTGTTATTATAATACATTAATAAGCTACGTATAGCTAGTTCATGTCACAAATCCACGTCTTCTATTCCACTTTGTGACCCGTATGATAATCTATATAATAATATTAATAGGCTAACATTTACAAATTCGCTAATCCTACGTGTCATCCCTATGTGCATTTGAGTAAGTTTTCAGGGGTAAAAACCAAGCAATGAAGATATTAAATCAACTTATTTATTTGAATTAATTATAAAGAATTTTTCATCTTCCACAATACATCTAAAAATTTTAATTGAATTTTATGAGTAGTTTGAAAGTTTTTTATTGATGATAATCAATGTAGTGACTTTTGGCCGTTGGTTTTCCAAGTTTTTTGTAACATGCTAATTCGACTAACTATATATAATTTGGTCTTTGCTTGATTTAGCATACAAAAAATATGTGTTTCACCGTTTGTTTTTTAAAAAGTTGTCAAAATAATGAAAACTTTGGTGGAGAAGAAAAGTGTTGCGGAAAAGGCATTCTCATATGCTACAATATAGGAGGGTGTTAGTTTATATCAATTTTATGTACTCATTATCATTATTTGTAGTCCCATATTATAAGGTTCCAAATCATAGTAATATCTTATTACAGTATAACTATTATAATGGATCGGAATCGATCGATTTAGTCATTTATTTTTACGATTTGCAAGTGTAAGTAATAAAATTTAAATATAGTAAGATTGTTCCATGCATCAACTATGAGATTATCGAAGGGTGAAAGTGACAATTTACCCCATACGCTTATGATCAATGGTGCAATCTAACTTCTAAATGTGCAATCTAACACCATATGTTTTTATCATGAGCAATTTACCTGCTATGTTATTTTAAGGTTATTTTTTGTGATATAAGAATTTTCTTAATACCTCAAAATTTGAAAATGCAATAATTAATACACTAAATACTTTGTACTCAACTTTTTATGTAAATTTAGGTGTACATGAGTCAAAAATGTCGACAAAGGAGAAATTGTTGAAACGAGTTCAAAATAGATCAAAAGTATCTTCATCCACATGTTGGATTAGTAAACTGGTAGCGATAGAGTGTTGGGAATACTTATCGGCAGTACTATTGTCCTCAATATGTAAATCACACATTAACTAATGAGAATAACAATTTGAATTTGGTTAGGTTCGCTAGATATGATTATATGATGATTGAAAGTTTTTTAAAAAAATTGACAGTGGTAATGGCCGTTAGGCTAAACCCTAAAAGAAATCTGAAACGCAAACCTCTGAAGCATTTTTGAAATGCGGAAACCTTGGCGGTATATCAGCAAAAGTTGGAAACTATATGGGTATTTTGAAAATATCACTTTAAGATTTAGAATTGTTATATAATTGTTGTGGTTGATATAGGGATCGATTATTTGGCCTGTTCAACAATGATTGGACCAAGTTCAGTTAGAGTTTGTATTCTAACAGGTTAAGTTCAGTCATTAATAGGAAAAAAATTGTAATACACGAATTAGTTTTGTCCAAATAAACTTACAGGGAAAAAACTGGTAATAAACATTGACGACCAATTGAAATTGAGGTATCTCATATATATCCTTTAAATTCAACCAAGGAAAAGAGGTATACAAGATATGTATAACAGTCCCGTGATTGTCACGGGCACAAAAACTAGTTGTTAAGTTAATATTGGTTGTATTATCTCCTTTAAAAATTGTTGAGATGTTTTAAGGGGTTTGTGTAAATGGGGGACGAAAAATTGCATTGAGATTAATCTAATTTGGATTTATACTTTTAATTCAGTTAAAATCTCGCTCTAAATAGAGTTTCACGTGAATATCTAACTTAAGAGTTTCAAAGCTTCCCCTAAAATCTCGAATCTTCACCATGTTATTCGATCTACCCTATATAATAATTGAGTTTTTACCCGTGAAAACAATCTTAGAGTTTTAACAAAACGTGAAAAGGAGTTGCCAAGAAGGACTACGAGTAATTTTTTTTACCTAACTAGTTTATCATGTCATCGTACGTACTTACGCAAGGGACTATGAACAAGAAACAAAACCAAAATGAATGATCAGGAGAGAGGAGTAAGAACAGGAAAAGTGATGTGTTTTTTTTTCTATTGATGACAGCTATGCAAAACTAACAAACACCCAAAAAGAACGTTAAGGTCCTGTTTTCAAAAACATTGAAAACTTAAGAATATCTCCAACAGTAAACTACAATCAATGTAGTTTTGAGATGACATGTAGGAGAGAGGGTTTTGCCAAACAAAAATTCAAAATTACTCCGATGGCAAGCCCATGAGATGCAGTTTTGTAAAAATAAAATAAAAATATTTTTACATTAATTTTAGACTCATCAATTTATTTTTTCTTTTTATTTAATACCAAAGCTACGTATATTGGGGAGGCTACGTTGCCCACAAAAACGGGTGATGTCAGCAGGTTGCAAATTCTCTCCAACTAGTTTTTTGACCCGTGCTAATGCACGAGAATTAATAATGTTTTTCTAAATACAATTATATATGCCATATAATATAAAATCTATATATCTTATTAAAGCGGGCTTTTTTTGAGCTCCCACAACGATTGTAAGTTTCTAGAATGTCTAACTTTCCTACAACCATTTCTAGAAAGTCTAATTTTCCTAATATACATGTATGTTACTTAGGTGTCGTTTGGATACCCTCAAAAACTGTAGGAATTTTATTTTCCTGGGAATTGAATTATCTTGAGTTGTTTGGTTACCATAAAGTGTAGGAATTGGAAATTCCCGGGCATTTCCAATTCCTCCAAAGTGTGGGAATTTAATTACCTAGGGGGGGCTTGGTAAGTAGAAATTCCCATGGTAATTGAATTCCCTTGTTCATCCAAACAAATTTCCCCAATTCCCATACTTTCTTAATTCCTAGGATTTGCAAACACATGGGAATTCCGACTTCCCGAGTGTATCCAAACGACACCTTACATTTTCTACCTTTCCTAATTTTAATCCTACCAGTATTAGAGAAATATTATTATATTATTGAAACAGACTTTTTTTGAGCTCCCACAATGATTGGAAGTTTCTAGAATGTCTAACTTTCTAAGTCTAACTTTCCTACAACGATTTCTAGAAAGTCTACAACGATTTCTAGATTGTCTCATTTTCCTAATTATACATGTATGTTACTTACATTTCCTACCTTTCCTAATTTTAATCCTACCAATATTAGAGAAATATTAGTAAAACAGATTTTTTTAATATTTTTTGTAAAATGAGGTTTATAATGAAAAAAATGTCTACGCAGGCTAAATAAATGCAATTAATAGATCATATATATTAAAGGTTTAGATATTAATCTATTGGTTCACATTTATCATCATGATTAGAAATCATTATAAAGAGACCCGTGCAACGCACGGGCATTAATCCTAGTTCCTATGAAAATAATTAACACAAAACCAATTTAGATAGCGTTTCGAAACAGTAACTTGATTGATAATCATTTTCAATTAAATTTCATTTGTTTGGTAAAGTAGAATGCGGTTCGGGGGTTGTATTTGGTTTACACATGGAAATTTTGCTTCAAACTAACAAATCCAAAATCTCGAATTTTTAGGATTGCCAATCATATGATTTGGGTAAATTTTTTATTTGAAATAACATTCCCAAAACACCTTCTTAAAGAATTTAAACTTAAAAATCATGTTTAGAAATAAGAATTTAAGATTTCAAAAAAAGAAAAAATTAAGAATTTAGGATCCGTTTGAGAAATCCGACCTCATACCAACCTAATGAGTCCCTGCTTCACCCCTCAATAACCACCCGTCGACTCTTGTTTCGCCAACTTTTATCAACTTTCTTAGGCGGCTCCCTCCTACGCCAAGTCTCCTAGGCGACCTCAACTCCCCATGCATTAAATCGTCTACGCATACCTCCAACCGACAATCAGCACCAAACCAGCTTCCCTATTTGACACCCGCACTCTCACCCCCTTTCCTAATCATCAACACCCAACATCCAACAACATTTTAGAAGACATCTTCTCACCCGTGGTCGATTTCTTACATGACCTCCCTCACCGACGCCTTTACACCCATCAAATTATCTAAGCGGTAGTCGCACAAGCCTCCTACTCAGTTTATTCCCCACTTCACACACATTACTTTACCGGCAACCCGAACTCCCTTACCAAGTCAATTCCTACTCTCACACCTGCTGATTCTTAGAATCGAGTCCTTTATATTAACATTTCCAATCAACTCCTCTATATCATGACAACACATCGTCTCCTTTGCGCGACCCTCCCACCACTAACTTTGAAACTCGACCCCCTAAATGAAAATTTTCCTTTATATGTATATGTTAACCAAATTGTTTATATTTTTATCTCTACTTTTGCACCCTTCAAACTAATTTATACGTAATTGGTACCCGTGCACATGTATGGGGATTAATTAAAAATTTGTAGATAGTCTGCACCCCTCTTACCCATTTCAAAATTTCTAGCCAACTCCCAACCCAACCCACTTCTCCATAATTAACACTCATACCCTCGTCAAAATATGTTGCTGACCCTCAACACCTATCAACCACTCGTCTTCCTAACATCCATACGATCATACCTGACAGTCCCACCCCGTCAAATTATCTAGCTCGTACCCCCCTGTCAAAATTTAGTCGACGCCCAGCTTTACTGAAACATGCATGTCCTACTTTGACGTAAGATTGATACATGTCATGAATAGATTAAGTTAAATTATAAAAACTTAGATGAGTTTAATTAACACCAACCTAATAGTTTTACCACATCATTTATCAATTATGGGTCCTCGTCACTTTTAGATTAGAAATGATAATATTTAAAAACAAAAGTACATTACGATCATTAGCCTATAAGAATAGCTAGGTAAGGTATAAAACTAACTATTCCTTTCGTTGTGTTATTGAAAATGTTTTTTTTTTCTTTCTTGTAAATGTCTAAAATTTTCTTCTAAAATTGTGAAACACTATGGTCTATTCCATTAGAATTTACTCTTATTCTGAAAATGTTTCTTTTTTAACTATAGGCCATCACACAAATCATTCATGATTTGAGATGTTGGGGCTCGAAAATTCGAATGCTTAGTGTTAATGTCTTGGAAACATTAATCGGCCAATGTTAATTTGATAACAAATTACGAAATTTTTCCTTTTTTTTAAGTTGGATATAATTTTTTGCATTAATCAGTATAATAGTCCATTTTATATTGATCGTTGTAGTATGGTGTAATTATTTTGTTTCTATATTTGGAAGTGAGTATAAATTCTTTTTTCACATTGTTTTTAATATTTTGTAATTCTGTTCACACTAAATCAGCATCATATTTGGACTGGATTTTTCCTTTTTATAGAATGAATTGTAAAAAAGTGCACAAAGTAGGAGACAACACATTGGTAATGTGATATTTAAGTAATTGAGAGGTCAATGACTCAAATCTTGGCTCTGTTTTGCCAATGAGCATAATGACGTGTCATATAATTGTTGACATGTCAGTTGTATGTTGAAGCTCACCACGTCAGTTTTCCTTGCACGCAATTATTAAAAGTAATAATAGATAGATAGATAGATGGTATAAGCTGATTACATCAGCGCGCGGCCTACCAAGCTAAACTACAAAGTTTTTGTTACCATTGGAGATGCTCTTAGTCCCAAGTTTCAAAGTTAAATCTCGTGTCAGAGTCGTCGTGGGCACAATACTGAGCCCCTCGTGGAAGACTAGCTCACAAGTTGGTGGGGTTCCATCCTAAAACCAATTAGCAATAGGAGGAGTAACCCACCACCTTATAAACTATTCTCCTATCTTCTATTTCTCCAATGTGCCCGATATTATCCCACAACTCACATGTGGGTCGTTGTCACTCCAACACCTCGCACTAAAAGTCCTTTTTAACCTTTGCTTACTTATAAAAACCCACGTACATACCACGACACGAAAGATGGCACCTTTACATCACTTCACTTCCATATTTTTTCTAACCCTCTTAATAATCTGGGCTTCATCAATGGGAGATGCAAATTCGGAGAAGTTTAATGTGACGATCTTCAACACAAAAGAAGAAGTTGCTATTGCATTGGCTGACTACACAGCTAACTTGTCTGACAAGTTCATCAAAGAGAAGAGCATTTTCACTATTGTTCTTTCTGGGGGTTATCTCATTGACTTTCTCTGGTATCTTTAATTTCTAATAACATATATGTATTCATGTCAATTTGATTTCCTATGTATTTATTCTTGGGATTATGGCTTCTTTTGGGTATAAGTAATGAATGGTTTGATTATTTATTACTCTATCCATCTGTTCCATTGGATTGTCGACGTTTGGTTTGAATATCACTGACATGTTCAAATCAAATGTTAACAATCCAAAAGAACGTAAAGGAAGGAGTATATGATTTAGGAAATTATTGGAGGCACCATACGTAGATTCGGTTGATTGGTCAAAATGGCATGTGTTTTGGGTTGATGAAAGAGTTGTTCCACGGGATCATCCCGATAGTAACTATAATCTTGCCTTTAATGGTTTCCTTTCTAAGGTATGATCATCATGATTTTGTCTATATGTTTTAGTTTCTTCATGTTTTTGTCATGATCATACTATTGATCTAGTTTGATTATTGGATTTTCTTTTCCTGAAATTGGTGAAGTGTATATAGTTCATGTAACTAACTCAAAATAAAACTCACATACTCCGTACATAGTCATACTCGTATCACTTATGTTGCTACGACTCTTTACTTTTCCTTTCCCCGAAAACATATTGATCACTCAAAGTCTATAGCGTGTATGTGGACATGAAACCCTGTTTTAGAAAAAAAAAAAAATGCAACGGAGTCCGACATTAATTTAAACGTGTGCGAGCAACATAGCATATCACATACGCACACCCCACCTAAAACAAACCTCCACTATGTACCAAGTCATTTTTCATCATGTAGTTAGGTGCAAATGCTAATACGACGAGGAGATTGAAGGTGACTTATAACAACTTTTACAACCATGTTAATCACACTGTCATTACTTGTACATCTATTTCCATGTGGTCATATAAGATCCTTTCTAAACAACTTAAAAGTTTGAAATCCAGTTAAATTATAGTGTAGAAAATTACTCTAGATGATAAAAGTTATTATTCATGCATATTTTTATGTGAATTAATTTTATCTATTATTCTATGAATTTCATATGGTTCTGATGATAAAAAATTGAACGAACACTCCTTTGAGAAATTTCTTCTTTGAACATTGCTCATACTCAGGTGCCAATCCTAATTGGAAACATTAATGCCATCAATGACGCATTGTCCACAGAGGACGCATCAATTAACTATGAAACTCGTCTCAAAGAGCTTGTGAAGAAGAATGTGGTAGCTACGTCCTCAGGGGGTTTTCCGAAATTTGACCTGATGTTGTTGGGTATGGGTCCAGATGGGCATATAGCATCTTTGTTTCCAGGACACCCTCAAAGATATGAGCATGAGAAATGGGTTACATTCATTAAGGACTCTCCAAAACCGCCACCAAACCGAATCACATTCACCTTCCCTGTGATCAATGCAGCATCATTCAATGCTTTTGTGATGAGCAGGAGTGGGGAAGCTGAGGCTGTGAAGAAAGTACTTGGCCACAATTCGAGTGGCGAAGGCGAACTACTGCCTGGTCAAATGGTTTCGGCCGAGGAGGAGGTGAAGTGGTTTCTAGACAAGGAAGCAGCGGCATTGTTGGAGTGAATTGAATCATGGTACTTGTAACTTGTAAGATGATTTTAATTTCACTGCTGAATAAATGTTTAAGCAATGAGGCTCTACAACTAAGTTTATCTTCACCATTGTAATCGTATTAATGCTAAGCAAACAGAGAATAAACAAAATCATGAGTTTGTAAGTTATACCTTCCCCCGATACCTTCTAACAAATAATCAAAGCTTATGTAGATTAAGATTTGTTAGTAAGTGCAACTTGATTGTCGTTAAGGAAAATGGTACGGTATGGTGGTTGTTCGATTTAATTTCCTCGTTCGTGCTCTCACACGCAAATAGTATTGGAGGTTTGCACAAACAAATACAAATTCGATGGTATAACATTTAAAACCAAATATAAGCACTAATTGTTCATGATCTAAACTCTCGTACTTTTCTTGGCTTGAAATTAGTCGTCTTGTCTTGTTTCATATCATAAGTTATTTCAAAGTAATAATGATTTCTTATTGAAAGACAATGACATTTACGACAAAATTTTCATCCTAGAGATTTTCGACTCACCTAATAACGAACAAGGACATTTTGAAAGACTACCGAAAGCTAAATCGAACATACCTCCGTTACATAGTCATACTATATTGTATTATCGAATTCAATGTATCATCTTAAAATGTGTCTCATCTTAAAAGAACACCCCAACAAAAAGACACAACTTAAATGGCATCTTCAACTCACTCTTTGTTCAACTCAATCTCAACTCATCACTTTCACCATCAAACTAACCGAACACCCCTCTTCTTCCTCAAAACCCCACAAATCTCCTTCAATAAACCCTCAAATTTCTCCATTACATTGACCCATTTACCCCTCAATCTCAAGGGTTCCTTCAACTTCAGCCCACGAGCTTCAATGGCAGAAGTCAAGTCTCAGAAGGGCACTTCTGGGAATTTCGACATCTTTGATTCTGAAGAGGAAGTTGCCATTTCTTTGGCTAAGTACACGGCTGACTTATCCGACAAGTTTGTCAAAGAGAGAGGTGCTTTTACTGTTGTTGTTTCTGGGGGTTCTCTCATCAAATCTCTCAGGTAAAATATTTGACCCTTTTTTTAATTTTTTATTTCTCATCACATGATTTTGATTAGTTTCTGGGTTTATTATGTTAAAAAGATGATTTAATTTGATGGTTTTATGATGAATATTAGGAAATTGGCGGAGGCACCTTATGTTGATTCAATTGATTGGTCGAAATGGCATGTATTTTGGGTTGATGAGAGGGTTGTTCCAAAGGATCATCCTGACAGTAATTACAAACTTGCATATGATGGGTTTTTGTCCAAGGTACGATCGTTTCGGTTTTTTTTTGTTTGAATTTGCTTGTGCTTGTATTGTTTGAAGTCGAGAACTTTGGTGCGGATGTCAACTAGTTTAGTTGGTAAGGCCGATAACGATAACAATTGATAGGCACACTGCCCTTTACGACTCCCTATGAACCAATAGGGAATAGTAAAGGAGAACGTCAATGTGTCTTCTGTGTGAAATTTATGGGGCTGTTGATATGTGTTGACTGCTGATTTGGTCTTTGTAAACTTACCTATAGCGTGTAGAAATCGAGAATGTCAATGTGTCTTTTTGTTTTTTGATGAAGAGGTCAGTTCAAATTATCGAATATTATTAGGGTGTTAAACCTAGTATACCTCCATTGATGTAGATATAATAATAAGTCTTTTAAGCCCGCTTAGTAGGGATAGCCTCGTGGTCTCTAGAGATTTGTATGTTTTTTATGTAACTGTTATTAGAAAGCTTACCATCTGAAGGATGAGCACTATTCTACTTTCCATCAAACTCATTTGCATCATGTTGTCCTCTTTTTTTTTTCTTTTTTTTTTTCTTTGAGGTTTTCATCATGTTGCCAGTTTCCCAACGTTAAAATGTATCTAGACATGGTATACTTTTACCCCTTATAAAATTAAAACTTCTTTTTCTTATTTGAAAAAATGAAGTGATAGGTGACTACATATAGGCACCAGCTACATTTAATTTTAAGATGCAAGTCATGCAACACTGTAGGCTCTAGTACAACTGATATGTTCTAAGTGCTCCAAAAGTAGCATTACTGGTTCCTAATTAGGACTAATGGATTAGTGATTTATTATCATGTGAGGCTATTAGATGGTGGTAAATGTGGTTTACCCCCACTTGGTAGTTCATTTTCAGGTTTTGTAAGCCTATTTAAAGGCATCTGTTATGTTAAAGATTAGTAGGAAATCTGGAATTCAGTCCAAGATTGTGTTGTTCTCCATTAAGGGGATATCAGCTAACTGTAGGCTTGATTTAAGATGGGGAGTCTGAGCTATGTTCTCTGTTTGCTCTGCAAACACAGTGAAGAAGATTGATGGTGGTACTTGCACCTTTTAAGTTTCTGATTAACCTGTCTAGCTATAGTGCTGTGACTGCTATCTATTGCGACATGCTTCTATTACAGTAATTTTACTCACTGTTTGGGGAATGGCCAAGAAATTTGTAATAACTGGTTAAGAATCCACAACTAAAGAAACACTGCCCTTAATCTGCATGACAATAAAGATGTCATTCCCAAGTTCAATCTGTTAGATAGAATAGCCTACATTGGCAGTGCTGCTGTAGTACCTGATTACATGCAATGCAGCCTAAATCTGAGCTACTCTTGGATGAGCTAGAGGCTGACGTAATTGTTGTTCAGAGTAGGATTTATAAGGTGTAGTGAGGTTCAGATGCATTAGTCTTTCGACCAATTTTCCGTGTTGTTATCTCAAAAAAAAAAAAAAAAAAAAAAAAAATCCCGTGTTGTTTCGCCCTATTCAGCCAATAGACTCCTATGCATTGCGAATATACTCTCTTCAGTGCTCCATTTCCAGGCGCTTACTGTTCAAGATAAGCGAAAATCTTTGCCTTAAATACACTTAGTAAGCTCAATATTCCATTACCGAAAATCCTGCTTCAACTAATACGAGGATCATTGCAATGCACACACCTGATCGGGGTGAGCTTTTAACATACTCCTCAGGATGCACCATAGACTTTCTCACTTAAGTACCTATGCAGAGTTGCCTTTTTTTTGTCTGACTACTGTAACGCTAGTTCCTTTGCAGCAGCAACTTCCATTAGCTACGGGTGAGAACGTGTGTGGTAGTGTGCATAGTCTTTATCCTTAACTCTATTATATCCCATAGCTACTAACCTTGCTTTATATCTCTCAACACAGCCTTCAGTCTTGTGTTTGTGCTTGATTTGAACACCCGCTTTGAACCAACTGCTCTCTTACATTTTCTGGGGGATAGCTGTTAGTTTCATGTATGATTGGCTTCAGAGCTTTTAATTACTTCTCCATGGCTACAATCCATCTAGGATCCTCCCCAGCTTCCTCGAAAGAGTATTTTTCATCTTGTTGAACTTGATATTTAGAGGATGTAGAAACGTGATCAGAGGGATCTGCTGCATGGTGTATTGGTGATTCAATGTTACAGTAAAAGTATTGTACCTTTTGCGAAATCTGTCTAGGTCTTACAGATTTGCTACTTGGCTGTGAAGGGGACCAAGGGGCTGAGTGGAGTGAGCTGCTATAGTAGTAGAATTACTTCGAAAAAATGTAGGACTGATTTCAGAAAGTGTTGAGAGTAAAAAAATGAAGAATGACGAGTCTGTTGTGCATGGTGAACAAAATGAGTGTTTTCAGGTTTGAGGTATTATTGTAAGAAACCAAGTCGCAAGACTATGTAGACTTGGAGACACGGTGGGTTATTGCTGTAGAATTCTCAGAAAGGTACATGACTGATTGACTGCCGCAGTCAATTGATTATTATTTGTATTCCTTTTTGTCAAAACGGGTATCCTAGGATACACCCTTTATTCTTCATAAGATAGTTCATCATGAACAGTATCTCCAAAAGAACCCGGTTCTACTGTTTTTTATTAAAAAAAAAAAAAAAAAAAAAAACTATGAAGTTAGTACTTGGTATGCGGTCACCCCAGAATCTCTTAGGAGATTCAAGTGAAGCTTTAAAGCAATTTGGTTCCAAGCTGCAGGGATAACATGATATTTTACCCACTGGAACTCCGGGGAATGGCGGGGATCAAAAACTACCTGATGACCTGCACGGAAATCATATCTAGTATGAAATTAAGATAATCAAGGCCTTTCAGGCATAATCTGCTATACTTGGGACATCGGTACCAAAGTTCCCACAACAACTAAGCCGTAGTCCCAAAATTATCTGGTTCTGTTAACATGAATTGTCAATTGTCATTGGGATCTCTATTCGTAAGTAGTAAACAATTAAAGGGTAAAGTAGGGAGAACATGGTACTGAAATGAATGTATAAAAATAATAATGCAATGCATTATAAAGAAGTATTTTAAAATTAAAGAAAACAAAAAAAGACAATGGAATTTTAAAGAAAATTATTGTGAAACCCATAGTAGAAAATGTTTAAAATCAAACCTTAAAAGGGTTTCCCACACACACACACACAACACACACGAAAAAGAAAAAAAAAGAAGAATAATCGACACTCTAAAGTTGTATCTTTAACAGAAGCCATTCAATCTGCTATTGTTTGATACTAGTGTGCTAGATACTTTTTTTCCTTGATTATGCTAGGTGCTTGAAATTTAAAAGTCAGAAAATTGCAGCTTGATTCTGGGTATTAACAAACTGAGTCTCAAGATAGTCCACAGAGGCTCCCATAAAGTGCATAGTCATAAGTGATAATTCTTCTCTGCACTCTTAAGCTTGGACCAGCTACTTTAAGCCTGCTCTATACCTGCTGAGCTCAACAACTATCACTTATGCTAAGATATCCCCTTAAGAGAGTTGCACTGTACTAATGTACTTTACTAAGTCAGATATAGAGATTTGCGATAAGGATATGCCTTGTTTTGACGAATTCAGCATAGCGCTTTACTACTAAGAGACTTTCTAGGTGTATCCATTGTAAGATGTTTGCACAAGGCAAGATTTTTTCCGTTATCGTCACCTTTAATTCACTTGTTGGACATGTGATTCTCATGGATGTACATTTGGTGGTGGTCAAAGTGGGAACGAAGTGAATTGTCTTTTCGTCTGACATGCCGTTTTCTTTCTGGAGGCCTGGTAACTCGTGCCTCACATGCAAAGCTGCCTTGTCTTAGAGGATAGACACTCTTGGTAGACTAGATGTTTTTATGATACCCTTCAAACTGTTATCATATCTGGTGAATAAAGGAAGATTAGTCATCATATTCTCCTGCATTTAGCTTTTGAAGGCGCCTATATCGTTATGCTTCATCTTCAGAAAATTCTTTGTTTGCAAGCTATGTCATGGTTATATGCATGTGGAAGCCCATCTACAAAATGTCCTGTACTGGGTGGTTTTCTTTGTTTATATTCCATAATAGTCCAACAACAGAGGCCTTTGCATACTATCTAGTAGTACTCCGTAGTATCTAAGCCGTCATCAACAAGAGTCTCTGTGCTTAACTCATGAGTTGGTTTTGAGTGAGAAATGGTAAATGTAGTGCCTTCTTTAGCACTTTATGAGTGTCTGTTGTTATCTTTCTTTTTCGTTCTTTGGGAGGGAGAAAGGGGGTCATCCTGAATGGTTGTACGGTTGTACCTTTAACGATTGTTTTGGGCTCTTAGCCTCTTATATAATTTATGCTCTGGCCTGCAAGATTGATTTTATTTTTAAGCCATTTAAGAATCTGCTGCACATCTCTTTCCTCTTTATTTCTGTTGTTAAGTTGCTCACAACCTTCTAACTTTGCCAGGTTCCTATCCTCCCTGACCATGTATACGCTATCAATGATGCTCTCTCAGCTGAAGGAGCTGCCGATGATTATGAAACCTGTCTCAGAAAACTAGTGGAGAGCAACATCCTAGCTACATCTCAGGCTTCTGGTTTCCCAAAATTTGACGTAATGCTTTTGGGAATGGGCCCTGATGGACATGTAGCTTCTCTATTCCCAGGTCATCCTCTCGTCAAGGAGGATAAGAAATGGGTGACCTTTATAAAGGAGTCCCCAAAACCACCACCGGAGAGAATCACATTCACCTTCCCAGTGATCAATTCCTCTGCATCCATTGCTCTAGTGGTTTGTGGGAGTGGCAAAGCTGGTGTCGTGAAGACTGCTCTCGGTGACAACCAGAGTGCCGATGCACTACCTGTCCAAATGGTTTCACCTGAAGGGGAGCTGAAATGGTTTCTGGACAAAGATGCAGCCTCGATGTTGTAAATCCTGGCTCGTTTATAGAAACACTACAATAAGTCAGCCGTCTCTAGTTGTGCACTTGTCAGGTACTCAGGTTTCCCTGTAATGCCTGGTTTCATCTACGGACGATGCAATCATCTGACTCATCTGGCCTACCTTACATTTGGCTGTGTAGAGTTTAGAACCGAGTTTTTGAATAAATTTTCGCAACCTGTAAACCCTCGAGGCTTTGAATTCTGAAATGATATGTCAGCTCTAGATTTTTGAGTTTTTTCGATAAAATTCTATCAAGCTGTGATAAGCCTTGATGCTTTGTATTATGAAATGTCGTTTTTGGTTTTCGAGTTCTGTCGATTAAATTCTATCAAGCTATGACAGGAATAAAGACATGGCATTCAGTACAGTGAGACATGGATTCTCATATTGCGGGGAAGTTCTGCACAATTAAACTTTGATTTTCGTAATTTGAGGTAAATTTGGAGTTATGCAGATCAATATGTGCATAGCCCTTCAATCAACACTGGATAACAAAACTTGTGAGAAAAGAAATTGGTTAACCACTTCACTAGGAGTGCACATGAGGGTTTCTTCAATTAGAATCTTCCTTTATTCAAAGAACTTGAAGATTATATGATACGGAGGACCTAGCACTACAAGTTGATATGAACAAAACCCCTCAAAAAATAAAAATAAAAACAAAAATCAAAAATAGATATCAACAAAGAGCACGTTTTTTTTTTCTTCTTATAAGTGTTCCATCAAATTTAATTTTGCTGTCGACCGAAACAATGTGTAGTTGTAAGCTCAACTTGCAATCACGACTTTAATTAGATTAGATTGTTTCACTATGTGAGACCATTAGAGAAATTTTTCATCACGGTAGTAGTCCAAATTTCGGGAGAAATTTTTTGAAGGGGAGCCTTGGCACACCGGTAAAGGTGTTGCTGTGTGATCGATAGGTCACGGGTTCAAGTCCTGGGAGCAGCCTCTTGTCAAATAAATTGACAAGGGAAGGCTTGCCCTCATTACACCCTTGTGGTGGGACCCTTCCCCGGACCCTCGCTTGTCGGGGACGCCAATGTGCGCCGGGCTGCCCTTTGGTAGTAGTCCAAATTTCGGCAAAATTCACTATGTAGTCCGCAACCTCTGTATAAGGAATCCTTCTTCCCTTATTGTCTTGTCAAGCCGTATTAGTACTTCATTCCCGAAAATGAAAGCCCGTAGTAAGTTTACTTTTTCCGAATATTCTCTCAAAGTAGACGAAACATCTTAAGATCACACTAATATATTTCTCCATGTACTATGTAAGAGCACATGAGCTTTAAAGTCGTATGAAATTGCATCATACCTATGAATTATGGTACACAACAAACGTACGTACGTACCACATAATATGTCGTCACAACAATAATAATGTAATGTGAGATCGGATCAACGAAATAGGAACCGAAGAACATATTAACATATTAAGGTGCAGACCATGTGTGGACCAAAATGGTAGACAAAATAAAGCTGGTTGGGGTTAAAAAAGAGACATGCCTAATCCATTGCACCATCTCACGTTTCAATAATTATTATAGAGCTCCCTTTGTTAATCTAATCATTTTGATTATTTGCATAATGTAATTTTTGTATTTATTATGAGTTTCAATCAGACAATCACCTCCTTCAATTCATGCTTCTACGTGATTATTACGATACCTTTACTTTAGTGGTACTTGCTATAGTAGCCCTTTTTCCCATTCCCAAATACTTCTCGGACCCTTTTCTCTATTCCTCTATGTGATGTGAAAATTCGTTGATCGTGTTAATATAGTGATAAAATCGAGTTATAATTACTGTAAAATTTATTATTGGTCGTGTGATTTTTCGTGAAATTTTTGATGCCCTAGGGTTGAAAACACATTCATGGTTGTCAATCGTTCAAACAATTTGTTTAAAACCCGAAAGACTTCCTAGAGACCTTAAAAGACCAATTCTTGCATGAATTGCTAAGAGTCCATAAGTCAAACATTAATTACTCCATCTACTCACTCCATCGTTGGTAATATGCATCAACGGCATAACATAGTGATGTGTTGATCAATCCTTTTCGGTATGACTTGTAGACATTGTAGTAACATACGGACGGAGTACCCTATACGCCTAATAATATTGTCCACACTGAAATGTGAACGCACGGCTTCAAGTAAGCTTTATATCGAAGGGCACAACTTTATGGTATGCCGTATATGCAAAAGGTAATAAAGGGTGTGCTTAAGTATAAAGTGGCCGTTGAAGTTGAGGGATCATACTAATAATACGGAGTACAACGACAATTCCTTTCCTCTTATTGGGAGTTGCAGCTAAAAGAAAGGAGTATTCAACATTGCGACACTGAGCTTCATGAATCTCTTTACACCAACTTGCATATGTAGTTGCATATTCAAGTGCTTGTCTAGTTGAACAAAGTAGGGACGCTCAATTTTACGATCCACATAATCGTTTTATAATACTTTAACTAATCGCCCTATGTAAGATTCGATCTATTTACCCGGTTATTTTGAATTGTTAATCTTTAATTTGAGTAGTTGAGAATAGTTAAGTTACTAGTAACACAATCTTGGACAATATAGGGACTAATTTGTAGTTGAAGACTTGTTGATGCAAGTAAACTACATCTAAAGCAGAGTACATATAAAGACCGTAATGAAGTGTATAGTGTCAAATTCTAGTATGGATTAATAGTTTCTAAGTCGATACTACAAGTTAGTGTATGTGACTTCGGTCGATACTACAAGCGATAGCCGATAGGAGCATGGATGACAAGCTTAAACAGATGAGGAATATGCAATTTAGAGTGTGTTTGTACTTTGTATGCAAAACTTGGATCGAAAGGGAGGGGAAGGAAAATGAGGAGACTAGGATGAAATAGTAATGTTTTCCCTCTAAATTTCTCCGACAATGGAGAGATTGAATTTATTAACGGAAGCAAACAAATCACCCCATTTTCTCCATCTAAAGAAACTCCCCTCAACCTTGATCTTTATGTCCCTCTTCACTCTCTTCCTTTCAAGTCTTCTTATTTAGACAAGCTTTTAGTGTTGTTGAATAATCAATGTATTTTAACAAGCACTCAATTAAGATTAAAGCGATTAACAGAAACTGAGTTAAAAATCGTCGCATCTCTTGAGATATCAGAATTAATTACGCATCAGGACAATTTCTGTTTTTTCTTTTTAGTATTGGCTAACATTTGATGAAGTCAGCGACTGTAATAAATGTCAAAAGCAGTACATTGAGTACAGAATTAATCATATCTGCTGAGTCTGTTAATGTAATTTATATATTCAGATTAGACTCAGAATTGCAGAAATGATTAGTAGAAACAACAATTTACAATCCAGAACTGAGCGAATCAGCCACACAGTTCATTCTCAGATTACTGATTAAGGTTCAATGTCATCAATCATGCCGAAGAACGAAGTTAAGAGGAAACGAGTGAAGCGTCTAATTCCAAATGCAAATGACATCACCTGTTCTACCTGTTTCTCCATTAAATGGTATGTGTATATTTGCATTAAGTTTCCTCTACATTTACCCATCTAAACTTGGTATTTCATTTACACATCTATATAGACATATACAGACTAGTAGCAAACATACAACAATTATGTTCAGTTTGCTCACCATCTTCTTCTCTTTCAAGAGACACGAAAAACCAACAGTTTCAAAGGCGTAGGTACCCGACACACGAAGTTTATCACTTGATGACATGAGTTAGGAGTGGTAAGGACATATTAATGAGAAATTAGTTAGATATACAATAAAGTGGGTAGCTTCCAATGAGCATCATCATCATCATCTACTAAACCATAATAAGAGTACTAGTGTACTATACTATAGTATGTGTGAGTTTGGTTGATGCCATAGTATCTACTCTACACAAGTCTTCCCTTCACTTCCCTCCCCTCCTTTCCTTCTAACTCACTCCTCTCCCTCTCTCTCTCTCTCTCTCTCTCTCTCTAGTCTCTTCCCCCAACTTCTCTCTAGAAATACAATTTTTTTCACCTAAATCAAAGAACACAAGAGACAAACTAATTCAACTAAATCACATAAAATTAATATTTAAATAAAATTAAAATAAAAGCAACTAATTCTTAGAGAGAGAGTAGGAGATCCAAACTTTGTTTGTTATTATTATTACTAGTTTTATTGTACTAGTAATTTAATTAATTTAATTTCCCTCCACAAAATCATCAATTTTTTTTGGGGAAAAAAAAGTGAGAAATTATCAAAAAAAATTGGGGTTTTTTTGAGGTGTATGGGATTCTCTCTCCTCCGATGCTGAACAGCGTACCGTCGTCGAGCATTTTCCGCAACATCGGCGGTGTGTTACTCCTTCTCGGCGGCGGCGGAGGCGGCGGCGAAAACGGCGGCGGTGGTGGTGGTGGAGTTGCTGTAGCCGTTACCGCCGTGGCTGGCATAGCTCTTGTCGCCGCCATTGTTTACACTCGTAGGTAAAAAACCACATCACTCTTTTTTCACTCACAAAATTATCCCCAGATTCAAAAAAAAAAGCAAACCCTAGATTTCACTCTTTTTTTTTTTTTAATTTTCCTGATTATCTGATGATTCTGTTGTTTATCTAGTTGTTGATGATGTTCTTGTTGAAAATATGGGGGAAACTTGTGTTGGAAGTTGTAGGAATTTGTAGGAATTTGATGAATTTTTAGGGGTAAAAATTAGGGTTTTTGATTGATTGATTGATCAATCTATTAGTATCTATAAAGTTGTGAATTAAATGAAAGCGTTAAGAAGAAACCACACATCATCTTCGTCGTCATCGTCGTCGAAATCATTATCATCTTCTTCATCACCATCATCATCATCCTCACCATCATCGTCGTCGTCGCCATTTAATCGAAATCATAGTAGGAATAAGAAACATTCGTCTTCACCATTATCATCATCGTCGTCGTCGTGGGTTCATTTGCGATCGGTTTTATTTGTTGTTGCTTCTTCCTCTTCACCGGCATCACCTACTTCTTCTAATTCTTCTGATCGGTGCGTCTTCTTTCACTCTCATTTTTAGAAGCTCCTCCCCATTTACTTTAGTTCAAACTTTGGTAGCTTTAGATCACTCTACTGTAGTATAGTGTAGTGTGTCTCACTCTAGTCGAAACTCGAAACCCCGTGTTTTTAGTAGCTTAATTAACCTGTTTGTTAGTTGGTCGTGAAGAACTCGGAAGTTTGTGTCTTTTGCATTTCTTTAACTGTTTTTAGTTTGATTCTGCTAGCTCTGGATCACTTGTACTAGTTCTCATTTGTCCGCGGAATCTGTCTTTTTAGTGTGATTAACTGTTTTGTTTGTGTTTTCAAGCTCAAAGTTTGCATCTTTTGCTTTGATAGTGGCAGCGTTAGATCACTCTGTAGTATAGTGTGTCTCACTCTAGTCGAAACCCCGTGTTTTTCTTAAAGCTTAATTAATCTGTTTGTTAGTTGGTGGTGAAGAACTAAAAAGTTTGTATCTTTGGCAATTCTGTGACTGTTTTCAGTTAAATTCTGCTAGCTTTGGATCACTTGTACTGGTTCTCATTTTCCTCGATATCTGGCTTTTTAGTGTGATTAACTTCGTCTTTTGTGTTTTCAAGCATAAAGTCTGCATCTTTTGCTTTGATAGTGGCAGTTATCAGTTTAAGCTGCTTGTGTGTTTCATTTTCGTTATAACCTGTTTATTTGGCTTCATTACCTTGTTTTTTGAGGTAGAGCTCAAAGTTGGGATCTTTTGGACATTTGTTTTTGGTTTAGTTGTCAGCTTCGGTTGTGTGTTATCAATTTCTTCAAAGGCAGTACGATTAGCCATTTTAGCTTATTAGGCTATTCCGTAGACATTAAAACACCGCCGTCTTTTTACCTCATTTTCTCTTTTTTTTTTTTCTTTTTTTTTTTTTGCTGTGAATAGTTTCACTTTAAAGTTGTTTGATCTTGTGCACTTGTACTCTTTCACTTTTGTTGGATTTCAAAGGTTATGTATTTCTTACATTGTTGACAATAGAAGTTCAAATTGCTGTCTTCATATTACTCAGTCTCTCAATTTCTGTCGACCATCAGCTTAATTAGCCAATCAGTTGCTAATGTATCTTAAAGTTTGTATCTTTTTGCTAAACATAACCTTTATGAACATAGTCACTCAATGATTCAAAAGAGGCTCTCGCCAGGAGGGTGAATAAGGGGTCGGGGGTTGATTACACTCGTTTAGAAACAGAGGCTGCTTGTTGAGAAATGCCACAGCATTTTGTCACGTGACAATATATAGCATTTGTAAGAAGTGTATACAGTTAAATGAGCCATTTTTACTGGTGGGTTATAGTTCTTAGTAAATTGGCTATCAGAATGGAGAAGTTCATTTTGTCTTCGTGGGACTTGTCAGTATTGCTTGCAATCTTACTTGATTTGTTTGGAAGCTCATAGGTTTCAATTTGAGCATACCCCGAATTTATGAGGGCCTTTTAGTTTAAGTGGTGTGAGCAATAGCTGAACGGATTTATCTTTTTCATCATACATCGACTGTGGCTGATTGACTGAACAGAGTTGATATCAAGTACAAAAAAAGGAACAGTGTAGAATACATATCATATATTTTACATTAAATTTTGGTGGTAGTTACTCATTAGTTTAGATACTTGGATTAATATCAGATGGGCTCTTTGATTTTTACAAGTCGGTATTCTATGATATTTCTCATGCTTGTAAATTTTTCCAAAAGATTATGTGTTTCTCTAATTGCTACTGTTCTACTTTTTTGAAAGTTTAATGGCTTCTTTGGCTGACGTTTACTCCAAATTTTGATTTGATATAAATTATAATGTGTTGCTAATATAACGCTTTATCTATCTTGCACGTATAGCAGCTGTCCATTGTGCTGGTTTTAAAATTTTCCTTGAAATCTTTTTTTTTCAGGGGTCACCTGAAGTCACCGTGGTCTCGCAGGAGAAGGAAGCATGCACTCACAGCACAGCTATGGAAAAGTTCATTTACGCCAGATGGGATACTCCGTGATGGTGGAATCAAGCTTTTGAAGAAAATACGAACTGGGGTGAGATACCATTCTATGGGACTTGAAAAGTTGCTTGCATTTTAAATGAGTTTGTTTTCTTCATTTAACTAGCTGAGTACTAAATTTGACATGAGTTCTGTTCTTAGTGTTTTTAAGATTTAAGGGTTGAAAGAAGTGTTGTAGATCTTTTTTTTTTTTTTTTTTTTTTGGGGGGGGGGGGGGTAAAAGGCTCTTGTTTGAACATTTCTCCATTGGTAAGTTTGAAATTTTTTTGTTCATGTTTTATAATCTTTTTCACTTCTCTCCCCCAAGATCTTTGTCATCATAGAGTTGGATAATTGTCCATGACTCTTAATATTTTTTGGCATAAGCTTGTATTTCTAAAAGTGTGACACAGTTTACCTTGCGTTTTCTTTCTTGTTTCTTGTTCTCTTTTGAAACTTACGCCTCTCTCGCTTGTATATATGGACAATAGCCTCTCGTTCTTTTTTAATATTATGATGAGAAAAATGTTCGTGGATTTTGGGTTACAGGCTTAAAACAAATATATTCAACTTAGAAATCCATGTGAAATGGAAGGCTTGTGGTTTGAAATTTTATCATTTTTGATATGTTGATATTCATTATGTATTTTTTTTCTTCTGATGCAGGGTATTGATCCCAGCATTCGAGCTGAAGTCTGGCCTTTTCTTCTTGGAGTGTAAGTACACTAACTACCACATCTGACTTATTAAAATAGCAACTGATTTGAATGTTGATGTTAATATTGCAATGGTCAAAGCTCTGAAACCTTGACAGTTCTTGTCAAATTTGTTGATTGTATCATCCAACTTCCATGTTGTGTGGCTTGATCATTTTAAGGTTGCTTACTCTTAGCTCATTTGCTGTGATAAGATCTAATTCAGACTGCATAGTATTCAAACCACGATCTCGGTTCCTTGATAAGTAGAAGTAGAAATTCTATGATGTTACTTATGGTTAAAGATTTCTAAAGGAGCAGCCTTTTGACCACAAATGCATTTTTTTTTTCTTCTTGTGAGAGCTATCATAGGCTTATGGCTGTGCAGGATGCAACTTATTGGCTTACAAAGACGTGTTTGTATGTATAGCTGACCTGAACATATTTCTAAAGCTCACAGACGGGTCATGTCTGCATTTCTTAATTATTTGAGGGTATTGAGAAGATGTATATCTGACTTGATTGTGGAAATTGAGACTGAGACATTGATTTACTCAGTGAAATAGAAAGGCAATGTGACAGCAAATGGTGTACAAGGAAGGTATGGGTGGAGAGACTAGAAACATGAATACATGGTTTCTTATGGTTAGTTTGTTACTGTTTGGAGAGTAATGTATTAGGTTTTTTGTGTTATGGGTGTGTTCAGTGAAGTCCGTGAAGTTCACATAAAGCATATAGTTGAAATAAGTGGCTCTGTGATGAACTTACATGGTAACTCAGAGCAGAAGACACTATAGGACATTCCTTATAGAGACTAGATGGTGTTTCTGCCATTTTAGTTCTTTTGAAGCTGTAAAATACAAATTAACAATAGTATGAGGACCTTTGAGTGGCCTCAGACTCCCAAAGTGTAAAACTACACAGATTGAAGACTGATATAATATTTGCGTGAATTATTAGTTCTCCTGGTGTCTTCCTGTTCTACTATTCTAGATAGATTATGCACCAAGTAAGCCCACGACTAAATGACAGCATTGCCCTTCCCCTTTTCTCCCAGGAGTGTGGGAGCTTAGTGACCACTCTGATACAGGCTCTATGAGTGTATTTTTATGTTATGGTGCAGAATCCCTAATCATGACATGGTGGCTATACTGTTTTGCGAGCTTTTGTCCTGCTCCACTACTACCAAGAAAGAAAGGACTGTAAGTGAGGGAAACGAACGAACAGATGACTTTAATTATGCACTTTTGGACATCTTCTGTGGGAAACTTTGAGATTGAGATCCTTTTTTTCGTATCCCAGTAAATTGTTGACACCAACTATTCTTGAGTTTGAAGTTGATGTAGTTACTATGCTTGGTTCAAGGTGCGGCCGTCATTTCACTTTTGACTCACGACCACTTCTTCTCTCTACCCTGAGGTCCTCAACAGGTGTAAAATTTCTTTGTAGATCTGCTACTGCTATATAGTAGTTCTTGCACTGGTCAGCGTTGTTTATGGAGAAGCTCTGCAGTAGAATGGGTTATTTACATATCACTTTGTGTTACCTGTCCCAGAACTATTGGTGCTTTCAAGTCGGGTGATTTATGACCAATCAAGAGGAAATGCCTCTAATGCCCGTCTTCCTGAAACTGTCCTTCGATATGATCACTTCTAATTTACACCATTTAATAGTAATATATAGGTGAGCTATTAGAAAACGCCAATCATTTTAGGAAAGCGTAGACCCCATTTTTGGGATGGAGGGAGTATTTAGTTTGCGGGGCGGGTGTACTTTTGCCGACGTTTATATTGTTTGGTGAGGAAGTGCAGTTCTGAGAAGGCGGTGAATGTGCTTTCTGATTATTCTGAATGTATTGTCTGTTCATCAGTTTTTCAACTGTATGATTGAGCGTACTTTGTTACCCAAGGATATCCAGCTTTCTTGTAAGGTATTCCCTAGACATGTAGGAAGGAGCTCAACTGACTGCTGTGACAGTATTCTCAATATACTGGTGATTGGAGCTGTTTCGTTAGGGTCATTTTTCTGAAGTAGCGGCATCTTATGTTCATTGAAATAAATCATTGTTGTGTAATATACTAAATTTGTTGATGGCAAGAACTAGTGTACTGATGTTATTGTTTTGTTTGACAGCTATGAATTGAACAGTTCTAAAGAAGCAAGAGATGCTATCAAGAACAAGAATAGGTACTGTGAATGTGTAAACAGCTTGGTTCTTAATTAGATAATGTGCACTTACACGAATTTTATACTGAAATTTTTTTCTCGCTTACATATCTATTGTGTTTGTCTTGTCAGGGAGGAGTACGAGAAACTTAGAAGACAGTGCCGACGACTTCGGAAACAAACTGATGAGAACGCGAAACCAAAGGAAACAGGAAAAGGTTGTAGCAATGGGGATTGTGAGACCCCTTGTCCAGAGCCAGGTTCACCTGCTTCTGACGATGCAGTCAGTGCACGAGAGTCCCTTTCTAGCGAGATACGAAGTTCTGATGCTGAGTGTTCAGAAAACAACTCCAGTACAGTCTTGGATAGGACCAGTAGTTCTCGACGAATGACTAGTGCTAGTCCTTCTATAATCTACACTGATTCATCTGATTCTGTGTCCTCTGATGATGAGCAATTTGATGAAGCTGTACGTCCATCTGAAGAAGTGAATGATGTTGATGTGATTTCAGAAGAGTGTCCTTCCCCTCCCAAGACAAGTGTGCAGGCAAATGTCTGTCGAACTGAAGACTTTGCAAGTTGGCAACGTATTATTCGCCTCGATGCTGTGAGGGCAAATGGAGAATGGATAACTTATTCCCCTTATCAGGCTGCTATACCTGAAGATCGGGCTCACCGTTCTGCTGAGGCTGTAGGCCTGAAAGATTACGATCACCTTGAGCCTTGTAGAATCTATCACGCTGCTCGACTAGTGGCGATACTCGAAGCCTATGCTGTCTATGACTCAGAAATTGGCTATTGTCAAGGGATGAGCGATCTTCTTTCCCCAATCATCTCAGTGATAGAAGAAGATCATATGGCGTTCTGGTGTTTTGTGGGTTTCATGAAGAAGGCTCGTCATAATTTCAGGCTTGATGAGGTGGGAATCCGTAGGCAACTTACTACAGTAGCAAAGATTATCAAGTACAAGGACTCGCATCTTTACAAACACTTGGTGAAGCTCCAAGCTGAGGATTGTTTCTTTGTGTATAGGATGGTTGTTGTTCTCTTTAGGAGGGAACTGAGTTTCGAGCAGACACTCTGCCTTTGGGAGGTCATGTGGACCGATCAGGCTGCAATCAGAGCTGGGATAGGGAAATCTGCATGGAGTAGAATAAGACAGCGTGCTCCCCCAACAGAGGATCTATTGTTATATGCCATTGCTGCTTCTGTGTTACAAAGGAGAAAACAGATTATTGAGAAGTACAGTAGCATGGATGAAATCCTCCGAGAGTGCAATAGCATGGCTGGGCAACTCGATGTCTGGAAACTCTTAGATGATGCACATGATTTGGTGATAACTCTTCATGACAAGGTCGATGGCCCCTTCTGATGAGTGACTGCTGTGTCCCCATTTTCGCCTGTTTGTGCCAAGTTATTTTGACACTTGGTTTTGGGAACAAATCCCTTTGACGTGTTTTCTATGCCGTGCTTAGATCAGCATTTGAACCAGCTTGGGCCAGCTATTATCAGCTGAAGTATGCCTCGTTATCTAAACCTCAATTTGTAATTTCATTGCTCAAGGTAATTGGATGAGTTCTTTGTGCTCCGTTTGGCAATAGGGGACTGGCCTTTGATCTTTGTATGGAATGACTCATGTTAAAGAAGCAAGGGCTTATTCAGCAAGTTAACGATGATGAGGTCTTCGAGTCTCGTGATTCAGTTGTTCGTAACGGGATATACCGCGCCTGCTTGGTGTCCGGTTTTTGGACAGTAGGTACGTGCATAAAGGGGATTTTGAGCTAGTTTTTCCAGGGGAGGCTTGAAACCATTCGGCTGAAGATGAAGTTGTTCTCGCTGTATGGTCATTGGTCATCCTGTACCTTGTGTTGTTAGGGCTGTAAGAATATTGTTCCAAATGTTCCGAGACTTTTAAGCCCACAGCTATTCCAGAAACTGGAACGACAAAATAATATTGTGGACTTGGTTGTTAGATTTCTGATAGAGGAAGGCTGAAAAATATCAACTGTAAATTTCATTGCTCATCGTTTGGTTCTTTCGACTTTTAATCGACTTGCCATGCCTTTAGATTCAGCTTATGAACCAGATGTGTCATTGAGCGCGATGACACTGGATTTACGCTGCAAGCCAAGTAGCCACTGTGTAAAACCCAATGACGCTCTTGAGTCTTGATAGACAACTGCATGCCCAGATATACTTTACGGGCCGATCTAGTAAACCCCAAGCTGTCTGTCTATGAGAACTCTCAATTTTTTGGGAGCCCTGAGGAAAAGCCTGTCCGTGTCTGATACAAGGAGCTTCTATCCTAAAACCAACGGACATTGGAGTAGGCTTGGCTTCCAACTTACGGATGATGGACATTCGCTCATACATTATTGTTAAAATCTCCTCCATATATCGGTTCACTCTCTCTTTAACCAAACCGGGGCATCCTAATACACCACAGGTTCCGGCCAGACATCTGCGTGTCCTTGTATCATATCGTCATGGACTCTACCCAAGTACCCAGACTCACAAGTCACACCTACTACAAAGCTTCTGCGTACCTGTCTTACTGAGGCTCTCATGTTTTAATTCCCGTTCGGGTTGACTGTGCATATCAGTGTCGTCTATACCACTGATTGGCACATATGGGCAAGTGACCCATATCTTGCATACACGCCAATGAGCATGTCAAACTATGGGCTCAGATCCGCTCTATTACTACAAGCATTGCGAGGTTTCATCCTTTAACCAAATGAGAGAGTAGCTCACTCGGCTTTCAGTATATCACACCTTACCTCGATCTTCCTACGACAACTGCTGTACTGGTTTGAATAGTCAATTATTTGACTATTATTCAAGAATGACTCCCACACAGCGTCAAAACTCAAAAGTTGTGGCCTATGACCAAATGACTAAAGAAGTTGAATGATTCAGATGACAAGAGCATCTTGTCTTGGATAAAATAACAAGACATCAAGGACTCAGAGCTCATCATCTTCCCATAATCTTCCTGCATGAGTGAGACAGTTGAAGCAAATTCATTCAACCAAACCTGTAACAATGAATAGCCAGCTCACGAAAAGTCGAAAAAACACCCACAAATTAAACGTTCAAAAATTACGCAATGTTCACCACACAAAATCATCCGGTAAGCAGTATGACACTAGCTTAAGGACAATCGCAACGATGGGATGAATATGCTTTAACATACTCCAAGGACAATTAGACTCACCGAATAAGGCTGATCTCTTGTTCTGTAAAAGATTTGGCCAACTCTAGGAACTAATTAGCCAAGACACAAGTCTATAAAAGAAGGAAACAAGTAATCCTCTAATCCTTCTTGGTGTAGTGACGGACCACAAACGCTAGCCCCAAAATGACAAGGGGTACAAGGAACTGTAAGATCTTGATAACGAACTCTGGCGTCTTGTCATGGTTGTATTGGGCTTGTTGAGGTGGTACATAGGTGCGCTTTGCTGGGACAGTTGATGCGTCAATCTCTCCTACAAGGTATTTCTTCATGTCCTCTCTAGCAGAATCACTGTGTCCCACATCTTCAAAATCATTTGTTGCATCTTTACCTACAGAGTTATACAGAGAACTTGAGTGTCCTGTAATAGCTTAACTGCCAGATATCCACTAAGCCATGCAAAAGCTACGCAAAGTGATAGTTAAAAGTGCCAAAAATTATAGTACACACCAGTTGCGGAAAGAAGAACTTCATCACCACCAGGATGATCATCCATAAATGGAGTTACATCATAGACCTGAACATATCAATCAGCATAAAATGTTATCAGCAATTACAAACGGAAGCAGCACAAGCAATGCTATGAATATTCCGCGTAAGCACATAACAAGGCAGCAGACAAGCAAAAACAAGATTTAAGTGAGTATAGAATGGAGAATAGACTTGTTTCCTCAAGAATAAAAGAATGGAGTATAGACTGAAAGAGCAAAAGCACAAAATTTAGTGCAATGCCGAGAGCTCTAAAAGCAGTTGTAGAAGATAGATAACAAAGGCACATAGACATGAATAAACGATCTCTGTTTCTACGGTGGATATATATGGTGTCAGCATTCAACATTGATAGAACAGACGCGAAAACAATGAAATACAATGTTGGCAACTTGGTATTTTAAAAAACTGAATCCAGATGGAATAAATGATGGTCACAGGAAGAGGATCATGAGTCACTATCCTAATTTTGACTGGTAAAGGCCGAATCTACTACTGACAGGGTTGTGATGTTGGTGTTATCACCATTGGAGACACTGGGTCGCACAAGGAAGATCCCTGGTTTCACTACTATCTCCAAAACATATCCTCTCATATCCTATTTCAGTGCATTTACAAATTGCAACTCAAGATATCATCCTCTCTACCCTAATAGCAATAGCACTTAGATACACTACTATTAGCTAGTTTCTCAGACCAGGGCAGAATAAAAACATCACACTAAAACTTCAGGAGTTCTCACACTCAGATTCGCGAAATGCAGGTCAATCATAAGACCCAATACAGGAGTACATCTCAAGACTGATTATGTTTTCGGCATAAATCAACAGTTGGTATGTCTCCACTTATAATTGGAACACGTTCATATAAACCTTAACCCTTCAAACATTTCTCCACGACACAATTTACCACACAGTCTTAAACAATCAACAGATTATCACAAAGTTCACAGATTGGTTTTCTCAATTAGAAGTTCAGAGATTAACATAAGCTAAACATCAAAGTTCATCAAAATTCAGGATTTATATCATGATTTGAAACAAGACTAAATAGATCAGAATTCATGAATAGAGAGATCAACGCATTGGAAAAGAGGATCTGACCTTTCCACCAATAATAAGCCAGCAATCCTTGGTGCTGTTGTGCTTTGACACATCCTCAAAGGTAAGAAGTTTACCATCTCCTGCCATCTTTTCTGAGCTGCTACTACAAAAATCAAAAATTGCAACAAAATTATGATCAGAAAGATAATTAATCCTAAACTTGAACACAAACCCAGATGATCAAATGCTCTAATCAAGCAGAAAATGTATCAAAGATTGAATCTATACAAAAAAAAATCAGAATTTGCAAGATAAAAAAATCTCAACTAAAATATAATTAAACACAAAGCCGGATGATCAAATGCTCTACTTATGCAGCAAACGTATGAAAGATTGATTCTTTTTGAAAAAAATAAACTCCAATTTGCAACAAAATTATGGTATTAGAGAAGAAAAAGAGTTATACTAAAACAAAATCAAACAAAAACCCAGATGATCAAATGCTATAAATATGTAGAAAACGTATGAAAGATTGAATCTTTACAAAAAAAATTCAGATTTTGCAACAAAATTATGATTAAAAACCTCAACTAAAACTAAAATTAACACAAACCCAGAAGATCAAATGCTCTACTTATGCAGCAAACGTATGAAAGATTGAATCTTTTTCAAAAAACAAAAAAAAGTTATTGAATTTGCAACAAAATTATGATAAACAAAGAAGTTAACACAAACCCAGATGATCAAATGCTATAAAAATGCAGAAAATGTAAGAAAGATTGAATCTTTGAAAAGATCTAGCAAAAGGGTAGGATTATTTCGATACTTACAAGAGTGGAGAGAGAGAAAAAGCAGAGGGAAGGTGATTTTTGCTCACCAACCACTTTAAGAGAGATGAAGATTTGGGGGTGATGGGTTAGGTGATTAGTAGAGTATATATATTTGAGTTGGGTTGGCAAAATTTGACCCTCAGATTCAAAGTAATTTCTGTTTTTTGGGTGAATTAGTAGCCTTTGACTTTTTTTGTGAGTGTTAAATAAGCTGGTTTTTGTTTACATCCAAGTTTTTTTTGGTTTGTCATTTCAAAAAAAAAGTTTTTTTTGGTTTGGATGGGAATTTGTAGCGATTCTTTTCTCCCTTTTTGGGGTACATTGTATATTGATCTTGTAATTATGATTTGTAACCATATTTGTGGGATAGAATTGATTTTCTACCAACTTTTGTTCACATTTTAATCAATTGTGAAATTTGATACCATAATAGTAAAATTAGTATTGATTATTGATCATGTACAGAAATTAATTACAGATTTGTATCCATATTCAAATCTGGTATTAATTACATTTCTCGTGTAATTTTTCTCATAACAGCTATCAAGCTTGTGTTTTTGTTTCAATCCGTTTTTGGTGTGTGTCAAGAGTGGAGATCCTCTGTCCCATTCTTGTGTGCCACTCCCTGTACCCCTCCAATCAAATCCTTAAAAATCAATTAAATTATAAGTTTAAAAGGATTATTTTATGTTGGAAAGTGGGTTTGCAAGATTGTGATTGGAGTGGTACACAAAGTGGTACACAAAGTGGGACATATAATCCTCACTCGTGTGTCAAACACAAGTCATGATCAATTGGTGTGTTTCATTTACTTGCATTTGCAAATTCGTAGCATAATAATAAGTGATACCTAACTCTATCATTGAAGCGATGAGTTTAGTTAGTCTTTAAAGAAATTGGTAGCAGTAGACTAGTAATAAACTAATAATCATACCAATAAAGTACACTTCACTTTTAGAAAACTCATTCGCTAATAATTTGGTACAAAAACGTGCTTACTAGAGGGTTTGACCTTCTGTTGGGATGTCTTGCATGCACATTGAAAATGCATTACTTGGGGCTGTAGAGCAATACTAGGTGCTATGCACAAAATGGAAATGATATGAAAAGGTTCAATTTGAGGACAAACATAACAACTCTTCCAAACACTTCAAAACAAAGAAAAAACAAAGAAAAATGTTTTTCAACATAGCAATCGCTCTAAGATGATCATCAATTCAACAATCAGTAGAACATAATGGACATATTATAGGAATATCTGAAATCGAGGTAGAATATGGTGTTTAATGGCAAGACTCTCGTGAATTACCCCCTTTAAATGAAATCAAACTACATGTTACGGTGTTACTAAATGAAGAAAACACATAGATCAATTGTCATAAGAAAAAAGAAAGAAATTTCGTGCCAGGATATGTGCAAACTCTCATTAGAAAACTTTAGGATGGCGAAATTTTATGAGCAACACATCTCATCATCTCGAAGAAGCATAGCATGTATATTTACCAGTCTTAATGAAGTATGAAACCTTGAGGCCAGGCCAACACAAGAATATATGACTACGACACTATATATAACTCTTAACTCTACTGAACATAACTTTGAATCACAAACAAACTTGACCACACTGTTTGGTAGGAAAGAACCGGAAGGAAAGGACAGGGACGATAGTTTTGTTGAGACACAAGTCAAAGTCGATTATCCAGGATTTTGTTCGCCCTCAAAATTTTCGATAGGGTGGTGCACAAACTAATAGGAGTAGACCAGAAAGATGATAGTTCAAGACTGTCAAGTTTAGGGTTCAGTTGAAAACTTGAAAAAGCAAATGACCAACTTTCTTAAGCATTGTAGATAGTCGGTGTTTTGAGGCTTGTACAGCAAATAACATACAGCAACTCGTAGAAATATTTACCATATCAGCTGTTAAACGATGCTGAAGTCTAGTTGCACTATATACAAGCCATTGACGTCTGAAGAAACCTAGTGCTTTTACACAAGCAGAATCCCTAACGAGTACAGTAAATCTCAGACAGTGAAAATCAGGACAAATTGTTACTCCTTATACTTCTATGAGTTCTAACCCTGTCTTGTCACTTGCTGCATTACTTGTTGACAGAATTAACCAGATCTAAAGGTCATACAGATGGGAGGCTTGAGCTTAACCAATGCAAGCACAGACGAGGGGAGAATCCACAACCCGTCTCCACATATCAATCCAGAAGCAACAGCAGGAATCATCAAGCTTGCTTCTCGGCTATTGAACCTGTGCCACAAGAACACGGCCAAGCTACCTACACACATGTCAATAGCAAAATATGCTCCTACCAGGAATGGGACAGCCATTGCCATGGGGAGTGGAAGCCACCTGCCAATCTTCTTTGGAGAGAGATCTCTCACTAAATTTGTTACAATGGCAAAACCAAAGAAGGCGTAACATAGCTGCAGGCAATGCTTAGGCAGAGCAGAGAAGCCTTCCACCCCGAGGATGGCCATGTTACGGTAAATGAGGGCATATGGAGCCTTGTAGTCTCCCTCAGGATTACCAACATCAAAAGCTTTGTAGAACAAGAAGAATGTAAGTGGTGCAACCACACACCCTATTGCTGTACCAATTGCTTGGCTAAGAAGCATGGACCGCGGAGATGTGAGGGTGAGGTGGCCGGTTTTCAAATCATGAATCAGATCAGAGGAGATGGAAACAATGGACTTGATTAGACCGCAACCCACAAGCCCTGCAACAACACCAGAATCCTTTCCTGCTAGGGCTGCGAGCATAAAAAGCGCTACTTTCCCATAGTTGTATCCCATGTTCATGTCTGTTAGACCAGCACCATAGGCGTTGCAGAAACTAAGAGAAGGCGCCAAGATGTAGGCAACAACGACGTAGTACCATTTTACCTCTGGAAACATTAATGGAACCACTATGATCGAAATCACAGCAAAGAATGAGTACCCAACAAGTGCAATCCAAAAGGGAATTCTGTCTTTCAGAAAGACTTCATTTCTTTGAAGTTCATTCCTCTGAATTTCATCGAGTGGCTGGTTTTCATTCTCTGGATCTGTTATTTAGAAAAACTAGTTACAGGTACAGTACTTCAAATCATGAAAAATCAGTGTTCACTTCTATGTTTGATGGGGAGGGTTTTATAGTGAACTTACATGTACGAAAGTTTGTATCTTTGGAGCGATCATGAATCCCTTTAATTGTGAAGAAAAGTATTTTGACAAAATTGTATAGGCCGTCACCAAGAATTAGTGCAATAGAAATGAAAACCTGCAAGAGCACATATATAATAGGCCAAAATCAGAATTATAAACTGGACTCATAAGGGAAAAGAGACAAGTGATGCAAACTCAGCAGTTCTGAACCACCTTGTAACCATTGAGGCTCTTCATACTGCTTTGAGGTAAGGAAGACGGGAACCAATTCCCTTTTAGATCCCCGATCAGTGGCCACATTACCCCCCAGGAAAGAATAGCTCCAAGAAGCAATGATAAATTAACTCGGTGAGAACATATCATTCCTGCTCCAACATAAGTCATGCTGAAATCGAAGTAAAACCTGCAGATTTCACAGACAACTGCCAATTGTGAAAAATAGATCACCAAAGTTGAAACTACATGAAAGCTGCAAGACTAGGTTAGGTACTTACGAGTTTTGCCATGCTTTCAAGCCAAATGTTGGAAACTGAGAAAACCCACATTGGTTGCCACCAGTAAAGAACCACTGGAAGAAACTCCATAGGAAACTGATGGAGAAATATTTCACAAAGCCCTGAACTTGCTCCCTGCAGGATCAAAACGCACTTAGAGTCTCAGTTTTTTTCGTTTTTTCAAGAATGTGACTATCCGATGAGAGGATGACTTTAGCAGAAAGGATATTCCATACTTGGCTATCTTGTCTCCCTTGGGAGTGTGGAACCCATTAATAAGTACTGCTGTTGCTGTTCCACTTGGATAACTTAGCTTGTAGTCGACTATCATAATCTGCAAGTAATTAAGGTTCTCCATTAGTTTAACATTGACATTCACAATAGAATAGATACACAAATGCGCAAATCCTGTTTACGCGATACAAATCAAATCACTGTTAGAAGGTGAAACTAAAGTCACCAGTTTGTTTAAATAGAAAAGTGAAGAGAAAAGAACATAGCAAATAAAATTCCCTTGAAACCTCTGTGCATACTCCGTCCATTGAAGGATTTTACTCATATTACAGATAGACTCGTACACAAATTTTTTTCCTTGTCACAAATTTGCCATAAAAATTTCTGAGGTTAGCAGCTGATAACTTTCAAGAGCCCAGACAGATGATTAGGTGATATGTGTCATTATATGACTAGTTCGTTATTTAAATCTAAGAATGTCACAAGAATCAAATGTAAGCATAACCTTGCAATCTGCATACTATTGTTAGGGCTGCTATATTCTAATATTCCCCCCACTGCACGCACCCATAAGTCTATTCCCGCACCCTTTCATATGCAAACACAACCACGGGATAACAACTGAAGGCTAAACCATGTAATTAATCGCAGAAACAAAAGGCTTATAGAGAACATCAGACTCCTTTCATGTTTCAACACATGTAGATACTGATATTCTACATTCTTCAGCAGTTCAACTCCATCTCGACGTAGACCAAGAGCCATGGGCCAAGATAGACAAAAATGTTTAAAGAAACATAAATCAAATGCACAGCTTTATGCATTAAAGTGAAACCAATATATATTAAAAGTTATGCAAGAGTTGTTCTAAACTGATGATAGTACTGAGTAATAACTGCACACTGTTAGCCAAGCACTTTCGAGCAGAGAATGTTCCAAATGGTAATGTTCTTTATTTATGCAAAAACGGAAGGGCAAGAAACAAACTTTACCTTTCTAAGTGGAATCAGAGCCAGCAACCCAACAAAGCTGCTGATGAAAAGAAAACCAGTCATCCAACCAATCCCTGGTTCTTTATAGCTGCCAGCAACATTCCCTTCTGTATCAACCCCTGCCTGCTCATATGTCCTCTTGTTCAAACCCAGTAAATACGAACCAAACCCACCTACACACCCATGGCTCGACATATATGAAGTACGAAATTATGTCACAGCATCCTAGTAATTAGACAGTTTATGAAATAAAATGAAACCAATAATAAGTACTACATGATAATAGAAATTTACAATGGTCTAATGCAAGATTTAGATGTTGTTTGCTCATTTCCGTCAGACTACCATGTATTATACTAGCAACAAATATAGGATTGTCTAACCAAGTTTTTGCGCGCAATTCTCCTAATTAGAAATCAGCTAAACTACATTGCAGCTGAATCACAGATTCTCAACAACTCAACACTAACATTATACAACAACAAGAACAAAGCCTAAGCCCTAAAATAATTTGGGGTCGGCTAACATGAATATTCATATCCAAAACCATCATATATGAACAATGAAAAGATTAAAGTTGAAGAATTGACATAGATAAACTCAAAAGTAACAATCTTTGTAACAAGATTAAGATAATAATACCTCCAACAGCAATGCTGTAACAAGCAACAGCACAAGTTTGAACAATGGTGTTCTCCTGTCTAGTAAAAGGAGTCGCGACAAACCCGGCTTTGTGAACCAATTGAGTCCAACTTCTAAGGAACACAAATGCAATGAGAGCAACGGAAACATTAAGATTAGGAACGAGACCAGTTGTAAGATTGAGCTTCATCACTATCACACTGTACATAATCCCAATCACTATACTTGCAATTATCCCCCTGATTGTAATTTGGTTGGTCCAAGGTTGCACTCTCTTTATATCATCTTGCACAATTTTGTTATTATTATGATCACTTTGTTCTTCAAAACCCTCTCTTCCAATCTCCATCATTTCCTTCTCACTCCCCATAACTTAGCTTCCTGAGAAAGTTTCAATCTTCGGTACCAAAAAACCCAACTACCCACAGATTGAACAATGCGTTTTGAGAAATATGAAGAGGAGAAAAACATAAGGGATTACTGGATATTTGTTGGTAGTACGGCTAACAAGTACCACATTTAAATCTTCTGTACTACACAGAATCAAATATGTTGCAGTTTTGCCATATTGGGCCAATATGAGTCATAGTACTAATAAAACTTCTCGATGACTCTATCTTTTCCCCTTTTGGAGTAAATTTCTCCAACGTACCGGGGGAGATTAATAGAGTCGTATTCTAGTAGGTATATAGGTTATGGGAATGCAACAGAAATTGAAAGACAATTTTCATGCTCCTCATTCTTAGCAAACCCAACTCGATTGGGTGTGGCATAAAATCCACGGTATGTTTCAACTGTTTTTCGACACCCTCCCTCTAACGCGTGCAAGACAAGTGCGCATGTGCTAACACGTCAGAGAGACGGCACGTGGCGTTATCATAATCTTTCGACTGTGACTATCTAAGGCTATAATTTCACTATCCGTCAATATTGTAACCATCGAGAAGTGAAATTTTTTGCGTTAGCTAAAACATTTTAAAAACCCGATAAAAGGGAAATCACCTAACTAACTTATTTAGATAAATAATTTGAATTCGCATATTACAAATAAAAGATAATCAATTTAATTCCTACACTATACAAAATCATAGGATGGCAATTTTACCTTCCTCATGTTGCTAAAATGAGCATTTAGTAATAGGTTTAGCTAGTCATATAATGCGTGTTATTTGAAATCAACAATGTCACCCCACATCACGTATGTCTCACATGGCATAATTAATTTTAAGCGTGACATTATCACTTTCCTTCTTTTTTTTTCTTGGATTAGAGAACCTCAGTGACGTAAGTTCAAGTTTATTCGACATTATCATTAGAGTACATCATTCGTCTTCTCGTAACACAAGATATATACATCAATATGAATTAGATAGTGCGACTCTATGCTCCTTTGACAAGTTTAGCTAGTTCGAGTATGTATTTGCCTTCCTTGTAAACTTGCTTTGGTTCATATGCACGGAAATACTTCCAACCCAAGACTTGTCCACACTCTGCACAATATACATCAGACACTTTGTAATACCCAGTCATCATTTTCCTGTCACATTTCTCTCCTACTGTCACATTAGTTGCACGACCAAACATAGCTGCTTGTCCAGATTTTGCCTGAACAACATAGAACGTGGAAAAGTTCTTTAATTAGACTCAAATGCGGACTAAATTGAATGGTGCAAAAGCTCATGATGTCATCGTCTCTAGCACCTGACACGTGCATACTCAAATACAATGATTTCTAAGAGATCATGAACCTATGACGACAACAAAGAATTTTACCACCTCTTTAACTATTTCAGTTTAACCGATCCCAATCAACTAAAGGACGACAAATCTACAATAGGCGGGTAGCAATCCATGTGGAAAATAACGTATCAATAACGATGACAAAAAGCAACAATATGGAGAGGACGAACACACAACAGAACATATATAGAAATAACTAACCAGAAATGCTTTCGAAAGAAGGTCTTTGCTGAAGGCAACAGGATTCAGACAATTGTTGCAGCTATATACCCTGTTTGAGGCGCGGTCAGCCGATTGATCAGCCATTACTAATGAAACCAAACCAGATTAAAATGATGTAATTTGCTGGAATTGAAACAATGGATAGAATGCTATAACTGAAAGAAGATAATGTACTTCTATGAAGACTTGGTAATGAAGGAAAAGGGGAGCTTATATAACAAGTTATTATGGGTTGACTTGGTTTTTGTTGCAAAAATGAGGCCAACTCAGGTGTAAAGCTGTAAGTTGATCAGATTGGTCACCAAGATAAGTGGATAACTAATAATTATTTGTGATACTGAGACAATGACTTTTAGACCTACCCAATTTGTCACCAAATGACAATCTGGGCTATAGAGTTGTTCGACTTGTTCCCGTCAAAAAATAAATAAATAAAAAAAATAAAAAATAAAAACTATAGAGTTGTTAGTTTGATAATTTGATCATTATCGTTGCACCTTGACCAGAATCGAGATAATTCTAAGAAAAGTTGACCCGGTTTAGTAGAAAACTGAAAGTGACGGACAAATATAAACCAGGACCATAAACCAATAATCGTTACAACCTCATATACCGTACTCATTGTGCGCAAACCATAACTATTGAGCAAACAATAATTTGGCAATAGTGACCGCGTAACTGCACTCAATTCCTTCCTAAAACCAATTAACAACGACCGAAACTAGAGATTATGATGATAATAACATTTTTGGAGATGAAGTTAACTAAACAACTGTTTTGACCCGAGTTGTCATGTTGACCTCTCTCCCCAAAAAAAAAAAAGTTGTCATGTTAACCAAACAAAACCAGAATCAGATGACCAATCGGACCGATTCAAATCCAGAATTGCCACCTCCATTTTGGGGCCGTTGTGCAACCTCAGATGTTTCGGCCTGTGCATTCGGGTTAAAGTTGTTCTGCCAGGTCTTAAGAGTCAACGATTTCAGGACGAGAAACCACAATGGTGAAATCCATCAATGCTAGGGGTGTTACTCAGTTACTCACTCATATAATCATATGACAAGCATTTATCGAACACAAAGTCCAAGCAGTGTGAGAACTGAGATTAGAAACTGCACACTATCAGTTCCAGAAATAATCCTCATCTACGTTTTACTATACTACCTACTACTTATACTTATGTACATACCTGACGAATACAGTAAAACCGAGACTGATATGTTGCTTACTACGTAGTGTGTATTGTAGAACTTTTCTGTGGCAGAATCTGCTATAAAAATTGAACTCGTCTGCACTAATAAACCCTACATCCCTGCTACTTGATGAAGTTCGTCTTTTGACCTTGCCTTTCATTGTTTTGCCTGCACTTGCTCCACCTATCAAACTTCGATTCATATCTTACTTAACCGGATTTGAAGGTCATACAGATCGGAGGCTTGAGCTTAGCTAATGCAAGTATAGACGAGGGGAGAATCCACAACCCGTCTCCACATATTAATCCAGAGGCAACAGCCGGAATCATCAGGGTTGCTTCTTTGCTATTGAACCTGTGCCACAAGAATACGACCAAGCTTCCCATGCACATGTCAATTGCAAAGTATGCCCCTACCAGGAATGGCACAGCCATTGCCATGGGGAGAGGGAGCCACCGCCCAACCTTCTTAGGGGAGAGATCTCTCACTAGATTTGTAACAATGGCAAACCCAAAAAAGGCGTAACATAGCTGCAGGCAATGCTGAGGCAAAGCTGAGAAGCCTTCCACCCCGAGAATGGCCATGTTTCGGTATATGAGGGCATAAGGAGCCTTGTATTCACCCTGAGGATTCCCAACATCAAAAGCCTTGTAAAATAAGAAGAATGAAAGAGGTGCAACCACACATCCTATTGCTGTACCAATTGCTTGGCTAAGAAGCATGGACCGCGGAGATGTCAGAGTGAGGTGGCCAGTTTTAAAGTCATGCATAAGATCAGAGGATATGGAAACAATTGACTTGATTAGACCACACCCCACAAGTCCTGCGACCACACCAGAATCCTTCCCTGCTAGGGCCGCGAGCACAAAAAGCGCTACTTTCCCATAGTTGTAGGCCATATTCATATCCGTTAGACCAGCACCATAGGCGTTGCAGAAGCTAAGAGAAGGCGCCAAGATGTAGGCAACTACGACATAGTACCATTTTAACTCTGGAAACATCAACGGAACGACTATGATCGAAATCACAGCAAAGAATATGTAGCCAACAAGAGCAATCCAAAAAGGAATTCTCTCTCTCATAAAGACTTCATTTCTTCGAAGTTCATCCAATGGCTGATTCTCGCTCTCTGGGTCTGATATTTAGAGTACTAAGTTACAGATCCAGTACTTTAAAGCATGATAAAACAGTCTTTTTTTATAGAGAACTTACATGTTCGAAGCTTTTTATCCTTCGATCGATCATGAATGCTTCTGATTGTGAAGTATAGTATCTTGACAAAATTGTAGAGGCCGTCACCTAGAATGAGTGCAATAGAAATGAAAACCTGCAAGAGCACATAAATAATATATCAAAATCAGAATGCATTAACTTTCGACAATATTATCGATTTAAGTCATGCCGTACTGTGTAAAGACTCATTCACTTGAAGAGAGGTGCTAAATCTGTATGTTCAGCAACCACATGTTCATTTTTCAGACTCTTCCTAAGCTTTATGTAGACTCATTTATACAAAACAGAGAATTGCTAAGTGCTAACTCAGAAGTTCAGAACAACCTTGTAACCATTCAGACTTTTCATACTGCTTTCAGGTAAGGAAGACGGGAACCATGTCCCTTTAAGATCCCCAATCAGGGGCCACATTAACCCCCAGGAAAGAACACCACCAAGAAGTAACGACAAATTAACTAGGTGGGAGCATATCATTCCTGCTCCAACATAAGTCATGCTGAAATCAAAGTAAAACCTGCAAATTTGCACATTGCCGCCAATTATGATTGATAGATCATCAAAGTTGAAACCACATGAAAGCTGTGAGATTGGATTGAATACTTACGAGTTACGCCATGCTTTCAAGCCAAATGTTGGAAACTGAGAAAACCCACACTGGTTGCCACCAGTAAAGAACCACTGAAAGAAACCCCAGAGGAAACTGATGGAGAAATACTTCATGAATCCCATAACTTGATCCCTGCAGGATAAAAACGCAATCATAGTCCGTCAAGTGAAGCATTTTTTCTTCAGAATATGACTATCGATGGAGGGCATAACTTCAACACAAAGGATTTTCCGTACTTGGCAATCTTGTCTCCTTTGGGAGTGTGGAACCCATTAATAAGTACTGCTGTTGCTGTTCCACTTGGATAACTTAGCTTGTAGTCTAATACCATGATCTGCAAGAGCAAATTTCGATTAGTTTAGCTTAATGATCACAATACAAGAGCTACAGAAGGAATTCAACTCTGAAACAGCAACAAACAAATGTTCTTTCATATAGTAAGAACTTCATTCATTTAATGAAAGAAGTAAATAAATGTATCCTCATTGCCCTACACAAAAACAGTAATAGAAATGCCTGATTTATTTCAGTGCAAATATGTAAACTTGACCCAACGCATAATCGAATCAAATATCTCTCAAAACTTATGATTGAAGTCCCCGGTTGTTATGATAGAAAAAGAGCAAAGAATGTACTGAAAGAATCATGAAGGTGACTCTTACTGCCATTAACCAGAAAGTCTCCATTGAAACCTTATTACATACTCCCTCAGTCCTTCCATGGAAAATTTTTATTCATACTAGAGATTGATCGATATTACACTGAATATACACACAAAAAATTCCTTGTCCTGACTTGCCATAAAATTTTATGAGGGGTCAGCTGCTGATAAATTTCAAGTGTCCAGACAGTCATTTAGAAAGTTAATCATCACAACTCATCCGAATATCAGATATCATATCAGTTATACTCAAGTCCACCAAACACGTGGCACAAGAGAACCATTGATGCATAAGGAGTATCACGTATGTTGTGTTTAATCTCCACACTGTAAGTCTATTCCCGCACCCTTCTTGCATACAAAGGCAAAACGATATGATTAACAGAAAATACATACGGCTATAGGGAACATCAGACTCATTTAACACACTACATATGTTGTGAAAAATAATATAGTATTTACATTTTTCAACAATTCAACTCTGTTTAGACATGGCCAAAGGCCAAGACAGACAAAAGTTCTAAAGTTAACAAATATCAAAATGCAGAATTCAAACCCTACAAGTCATTATATATGCTAAAGTGAAACCAATATATAAGGTGGAGAAAGAAAGTCAAGCAAAAAAATGTTCTAAAGTTACTCCGTATTATACTGCTGACTGCACAATACTCCATTAGCTAAGAACCTAAATAGAGAGTGTTACACACCAAAAAAAAAAAAAAAGAAAAAAAAAGAATGCATGTATATTCTTCTGATTCTGGCAATAAAGTTCTTATATTTGATGAAGTAATGGACCTGAAAAATTCTAAGTTCTTTACGATTATATCATAAAAAAACAAAGGGAAATAAACAAAATTTACCTTTCTAAGTGGAAGCAGAGCCAGCAACCCAACAAAGCTGCTAACAAAATGAAAACCAGACATCCAACCGAACCCTGGCTCCTTGTAGCTTCTAGGACCATTACCTTCTGTATCAACCCCAGCCAGCTCATATGTCTTCTTGTTTAAAGCCAACAAATTTGAACTAAACCCACCTATTAACCATGACTTGACATAATTAAACTCCAAAATCATATTATATGACACTACAACATTACCCTAGCTAGTGTCCTCTCTCAAAAAAAAAAAAAAAAAAAAAAACATTACCCTAGTGTTTCAAAGGCTACCACCTATGGCGAGGTATGAGGGGGTTGGATGTACACACATACTCGTATGTTGAAATTCTTGAAAGCATAGACAGAAATAAATCCTCATTCACAATTTGAGTAATTTTGCAAGGACACACACCTCCAACTAATGATGTATAGGAAATTCATACCAATAAGCATATAGTAAGATCAAAATGAACATGGCTTAATTCAACAAAAAGTATGATGCTTGCTCCTTTCTATCAATACTAGAACTGTAAATTAGCAAGTGCAGTCACAGGTAAGACGGTCACAGAATACGTATCACATACCTTCTAAATGGTAAGATAAGATCGTCTAACTTAAGTTTTTGCGTGACTACCATTATCAAAATCACACATATCATATTATTGTCTAACACAACATTATTATAGAGTGATATATATAAGGTACAAGAATAACAATACCTCCAACAGCAATGCTGTAACAAGCAACAGCACAAGTCTGAACAATAGTGTTCTCCTGTCTAGTAAAAGGAGCCGCGACAAACCCGGCTTTGTGAACCAACTGAGTCCAACTTCTGAGGAACACAAATGCAAGGAAAGCAACAGAAACATTAAGGTTAGGAACAAGACCAGTTGTAAGATTGAGCTTCATCGCTATCACACTATATGCCACCCCAATAATTATACTCGCAATTATCCCTCTTATTGTTATTTGGTCGGTCCATGGTTGTACCCTCTTAACATCGTCTTCCACATTCTTATTATTATTATCACATTGCTCTTCAACACCCTCTCTTGCAATCTCCATCATTTCCCTGAAAAAGTTTCAATCTTTGGTACCAAAATCAACTTTCTAAGTCGAAAAAGGGGAATTTTTGAAGATTTGCAAAGACAAAATGCTCAATTACTGTTATTATGAAGAAATTTATGCAAAACAAAAAATTGGGTATCACTTTATTTGATCAAATTTCAAATGGGTATCTCTTTATTCAATCAAAAATCACAAAACAGTTACAAAAACCCATCAAATTGAACTTTTTTTTTTTTGAAGGGTAAATTCAATTGTAAAATACCAAGAAATCAAAAATGTTAGATTGAAAAAACGAGTGGGGGTAGGAGGGGGATTAAGATGGAGCATTATAATTATAATGGAATTATATAAAGGAATGTGAAAACATTGATGATGGTAGAATCTTACCTAAACGGGAAATGAAGAGCAGCATTTTTGGTGTAGTACTATAACAGTGGGTGAGAAGTACAACTCTTTTGTACTGCATTAAATCCATAAATTTGCAGTTCTTCATTTCTTTAATTTCTTATCTAGGTTATTTGTACTTCAATTCACCAGGGGGAGTTTTTGAAAAGTAAAGCCTTTTATACGTTTCTTCTACCAGGTGAATTGAACTCCTGTCCTGTTTTCCTAATTTCTTTTTTTTTTTTGAAATGGTAGCATAGATCTTTTCCTAATTTCCTCTACTGGTAAATCCGATTGACTGACCCCTCATTTCATCCGTATACAAAGTTTAGGGCTAAGAGCAATAGCAATGGAAGAACTATATGTAGAGTTCTTTCTATGCCATGTAATTTTTCATCAATCTCAAAAAATAAGAACTTGATCCCACAATGAGAGCAAAGGCAATAGTTGTCCTTTACTCTTGGGTTTTTCAACAAGTACAAATAAATTTGGTTCATCTATTGTAAAAGTGTTGTTTGTTTGTCAAAATAGCTCCCATGTTCTATGGGATGAACCTGAGTTTGTCCAAAAAAAGAGGAGACAAAAGCTGAAAAAGAGGAGAAAATTATTAAAAAAAATACGAACAAAGTCTTATGCATTGTAAAAGTTGATGTAAAAGTCTTATGCTTGAATTAAAAAGTGGTAGTAATTAAATGTGGATCAGAACAAAGAGTTTCATCTATTGCACAATGCATGTCCTTCTTTCTTGAGGTCTTAAAAAAATGATGTGGCATTCATAAACCCAAGATTTGGGTTTGTCTATTGCTTTTGCTATGAAAGAACTTCATTTTACAGTTTGTTTAATTAAATAATATTTTAAGATAAATTAAATAACATTGTGTATGCGTAAAACTTCGAGAATATCAATAGAAACGGGCCCGCCTCTATTAAATATATAGGGTCAGGTTCAGGTAGAACCTTATTTATATAGGAACTCTAGGAACCATTACTAACCACCAGATTAAATATAATCTAACGGTCCTCCATCCATCCACACCACTTAAGCATCATTTCTGGAAGTTACCATCTCCTTCCAAATTTACTCTTCTTCCCCAATCATGCCTTCCCCAATTCCTGACCACCACCTTCACCAATCCCGACCACCACCTTCCCGTCCCCAGCCACCATTCACACCACCTTCGCTACTGCCGGCCACCACCTTCGCTACCGCCGGCCACCACCTCGCGCGTCACTTTTCCCTCCATTTCTACCACCTCTACTCCCTCTCTTCTCTATAGTCAATCGAAAATGGATGAATATCCACCATGAATGGATGAACATCCACCATGTATTTCATGAACACGGTTGTTCATCAATTATGTGTTGTATGTTCATCAAATTCATGATTGATGTTCATCAATTCATGGTGGATGTTCATCAAATTCATTATTCTCTCCCCTACCCACTCACCTAAACCACCACCTGTTAGAGTAATCTCCAAGCTAAGTGTATATGGTTGTGATAAGGAAATTTGGCAAGATAGCAAGTAACGTGAGAAAGGAAAGCGCAAGAGAAACAGTAGCACTGAGGCGGACCGCGGAGCTACACTCGGCGGACCGCGGACGCCTTTCGGCGGTCCGCGGGTCGAGGTCGGCGGACTGCGGGCCCATGTCGGCTAGTTTCACGCGTTTCCTTCTTCTACTCTAATACGTCTTGGCTATTTTCACAGCTATAAATACAAGGCACGTCCTAGCCTCTAATACAGACAATAATCATCACAAAAATTCTCATAAAGTCCCAAGGGTTCGATAGTGTGGTTTGAGCATAGGCGAGGCATTCGGGATCGGTTATATCAACCGGATTTCTTCAGTGCAGAGGAGATTCGGTGTTGTGTAACCTGGAGGGCGACCGCCATGAGGAGCTTGCACCGTGGCTCGGCGAAATCGTATTTAAGTACAGAGATACTTTGTGATCTCGGCACAACAATTTCGTTACATCGATCCGATCAGATAAGTCAGATTAACTCCTTTATTTCCAACACCACCCACGTCCCCTAGCACCACCGCCGGCCATCACCCCCTCGACTACTCTAACCACCGACACCGCCACGTTAACTGCCTCCTTCCCGCCACCAAACCGCCCACCTCGCGCGTCACCTTTGTCCTCCATTTCCACCTCTTTTCTCCCTCTCTCTCCTCTATAATCTTCATCAATCTAAGCCCGGAAGAGATGTTCATCGATATAAGATTGATGTTCATCAATTATGAGTTGTATGTTCATCAATATGGGTTGAATGTTCATCCATTTTGAGTTGGAGGTTTAATAATTGAAGTTAATGGTATATGTTCATCAAAAAGTGAGGGTAAAGAGGGTGGAGGGGAGAGAGAGAAATGATCGATGAGATATAGAACGTGGTGGTGGTGTGAGGTGGCGGCGGCGTTCTGCTCACACGTGGTGTCGGCGGCGAACTGGAGGCAGTGGTGGAGTGAGTGGTGCGTCGTGGTGGGGGGTGGGGAGAAGAGAGAAAATGAAAGAGGGGGAATCGGGAAATTGCGTCGTTGTTTGCTGTTATCTTTTTTTTTTTTGTCTTTTTTGTTGACCGTTGGACGTTAAGTGCATGGATGGTCAAGATTGGTTCCTAAAGTTCCCATATTCATAAAGTTCCTACCAGAACTTAAATCTAAATATATAGATTCAAATTCACCTTTTCAGCTTTTATTATAGGGTAGAATTTCCAAAATCAAGTCTCAATCGCCGTTAAATACACGCGCCTAGGATTTGGGCTTCTTTTTTATCACGCGTCAGAAATTTAATTTCTGTTGTCACTGTCTTGTCAGTTGTTCGACGAACCCAGTCCGTAAAATCGAACTCAGTTCGCATAAGAACGAACGAACTTGGTTTTGCAGTGGTCAAACTGTTAATTTCCAGTTCATACTTGAAGAACTCGAGGTAACAATCTACCATTGCGTTTGCCCTAAATAGTCTTTTCGGCCTAAAAATATTCTACTCGTTGGCTTTCAAAAATAAAATAAAGACGGAGTATATCAACTGTAGATTAGCTCGGTTACACTTACACATTAATTATACTTTGTTTATAATCTCTCGAATCCAAGCAAAATAATACAATACTCCACTATTTGTAATCAGATAAAAAAAAAGCTCGATAGATAAATTACATTTTTGAAGGTTACGTTTGTAAATGACCTCATTCATCTTATGGCTTAAGCCACCTTTCCTTATTAGGTCTAATACAAGTGAAAATACAAGAAAAAAAAAAGAGTGAAATTTCATTCTTAGGCAACATCAACCATCTTTATGTGGAGACAAAGTAGAGTACTTGAGAGAGAGAGAGAGAAAACAGTGACAAAAATTATGGCAAACAGGCTCCAACAAGTTCTACCTGAGATTATTGGGAATGAACAGGCTGCTTTTGTTAAAGGCAGAGATATATTTCAGAACATACTGTTGTCACAAGCCCTTGTCAAAGGTTATGACATGAAAAATATCTCTCCTAGATGCCTCATCAAAGTGGATATAAGAAAAGCTTTCGACTCTTTGAACTGGCAGTTCATCAGGGAAATGTTAAATGCACTTCACTTCCCTGCAATCTTTGTTGAATGGATTATGGGTTGTATTACTTCTCCATACTACTCCATTAGGATTAATGGTCAGTATCATGGCTTCTTCCCTGGGAAATGTGGCATTAGGCAAGGAGATCCATTATGTCCTTACCTATTCGTTCTTAGCATGGAGATCCTGTCTAGGTATTTGAGATGCATGCCTAGTCATTGCCAGTTTTCATTTCACCCTAAATGTGTGAAGATCAGGCTCACTCACCTAACTTTTGCTGATGATCTCATGATCTTTGTGAGAGGTGATCTCCCATCAGCAAAAGCTGTGGTTCAGAGCTTGGGCACTTTTGCAAGAATTTCAGGTCTTGAAGCCAATCCAAGCAAGACTGAAATTTACTTTGGTGGAGTTAACTCCAAGGTTAAGGATTTAATCCTGGCTGAGACTGGTTTTGCAGAGGGTAAATTCCCTTTTAGATATTTGGGCATGCCATTGCATTCCAAAAGACTAAAAGCTGAAGTTTATCAGATGATGGTGGGGAAAATTAGCAAAGCAGTGCAGCATTGATCTTCTCACATGCTCTCTTATGCTGGTAGAGTGCAGCTCATCAATTCTGTGCTTTTTGGTATTGAAAACTTCTGGTGTGCAAGTATTCTTATGCCAAGAGGGATCATCAAAAGGATAAATAAGATCTGTAAGGACTTTTTGTGGAATGTTGAGTCAGGTCAAAGGAAAATGAGTTTTAAGAGTTGGAAAAGCTGTTGTAATCCAAAGAATGAAGCTGGGTTCAGTATTAAGGAGGTCCTTTCCTGGAATAGATCAGTAATGACTAACACTACAAGAAATTCTCCAATTAGAGACGGATTTTGTACAACCATCTCTAAATTAGAGATGGAAAAGCTAAATTTCGTCTCAAATTTTGATCAGAGACGGATGACATAATTACGTCTCTAATTAGAGACGAATCCGTTACCCCGTCTCAAATTTGAGACGGATTTACAATTCCATCTCTAATTAGAGACGGTGTACTGTATAGTAGGGTTAGTCTCCGTTTCTATACTCCCTTCTTTTTCGTTTTTCACCCACCCTCAGCTTATTTTGGGAATTTTCCTAATGAAACCCATCTCTGTCTCTCACTCTCAGTCTTCACTGTAACCTCAGCGTCTCTCCAACTTCAACCCCGGCTGAGCACAATCTACTCCCATCTCATATCGAAACCTCAATTTTTTCTCTCATCCGTTTCCGATCTCAGATCCGCCATGAGACATAGAGGAATACAGTCACACGCCTAGAAATACAACAATTAGAAGAACGACGGAAATCGATTTCGAATTCGAATCCAAATCAATTATTGGAGCCCACTTCAATCGCCGCAGAAGGCATATTTCTCTCTCCTTAATATTTCGTTTTATTTGTTAAAATTTGTGATTTTTAATTATTGGGGTTTTGATTTTGTTTTTGTCCTGGGTTTCTTCGAAGTACGAAGCAACAAAAATGGCGGCGAACGCAAGAGGAAGAAAATCACACACTTCTACTGTTCTACTGACGTGGACTGAAGGTCTTCCTCCTTCACCTCCGCCTTCCACCACCCCTCGTTTTCACCAGGTTTTCTTCGCTTTCCTCTTTCCTCTTTCCTCTACAAAAATCGTTGTTTATAAGTTTGTTCTTTCTGTCTTTTAATTTGTTGAATTAGTAAGGTTTTAGGCGGTCAAATCTATTAAGAGGAAGAAGCTCAGTCCCTTGCTAAGAGATTTTCTTTTCATTTCTAGATTTATTATTATCTTTCTCAAATTTTCAGAAATTTTCTGCACTACTTATTTCATATGCATTCTTGTTGTTGAGTTTATTGTTTTTGTGGAGTTTATCGTGTTGTTGTTGTTGTTGGTTGAGATACTTTGTTTATTGGTTGAGAATCTTGAGATACATTGTGAGAGTGGGTGTACATAGTCGATGGAGTGATAGTATTACCTGCCCCCATTTCAAAAGTAAAAAAGACGATGACATTTGACTTTTGTGGTCGAATTTGATCACACTAGAGTGGTTTTTTGTAGTAGTGTAAAAAATGCGCTACTCTAACATTATTGCCTAGTATGCCAGTTTGCCTCACTTCATTTCATGGGCGTGTTAACAATCTTGAGATTAACAAATGTCGTATTAGAAGGATCATTGTATAGTTGTAAGTGTTTTGTGTCAAAGTATTACGTTATTTACGCACTCGTATGACATCATTTATTTTGAGATGCATGGAAAATGGATGATCTTTCACTTGACTGAGTATTACCTGCCTGTTTCAGAAGTAAAAAGACGATGACATTTGACTTTTGTGGTCGAATTTATTCAGACTATCGGTTATTTTGAGTGTTGGTGTGCTTGGTTGATGGACTGATCTCTCTCTCTCTCTCTCTCTCTCTCTCTCTCTCTCTCTCTCTCTCTCTCTCTCTCTCTCTCTCTCTCTCTCTCTCTCTCTCTCTCTCTCTCTCTCTCTCTCTTTGTCTGGGTATAGGGGTGAGGGTGATCTAATAATGCGGATGTTATTGTGACCTCTAAAATCTGTTTGGTATGATAGCAGCGCGTTGTTGTGGTTACAGTGGCACACACTGACAGTGAAGTGTCTGTTCCATAAACTAAACCGTGGAGAAAACTGCCATTGAGAGTTTATTAGTCTGTTTGCTAACTTGCATATTCAAATTTGCTAACCCTATAGAATACCTTTATGTAGTAGGAATGTAGGATTATTTGAAGTGACAACTGACAAACTTTTCTCTAGCTTTGGTTTATCTTTCGCTTTGTGTTTTGTCGATGTTCTGATTGGAACCATGGGTTGCATACCCTTTTGTTAGGACTGTGTTTGGGTCTCTTAATGTGCATCACTCTTACCAGTGTACTAATCGGAACTGTTTAATCTTATTGTGATTTATGAAGCTTCTCTGCTCATGTGGACCAAAATTAGATAGAGGCTATTTTACAGTCTTCATTCTGATGATTCTTACATCACGTGTTAGGCTAGACGTATTCATTGGCGTCATTCAACTCTACATTCGCTGACTATAGTTGAGTGAAAAAATAGCATATATGTACTCCTTTGCAAGTTCTTTTCTTCAACCATTGCTTCCGTGGACTTGGGCAATTGCTCATGAACAGGTGTACGAAATCTGATACTTGGGTTATGGAATGATGTCTTGATTCTTTCATTTTTCTTCTATGTCTGTTGGATTAGGAAATCAAACATACTTTGTTGTTATATACCTTCGGAAGCTTAGTGTGTACGCGGCGATCACATATCTTGATGACTATCTACAAGTATTACAAGGTAATGTTTATTCGCTCCTTTTATAATCAATTTTCAACTGACAGTTGGTGGATTCATGATTGATGCTTAATTGATTTTTTAATCCTTGTAATGCAATTCTCCTAACATGAACGCAGCATAGTATGGGCCTATGCGGTTTTATAATTTGTTTGTTAAATGAATTGTAAGTATATGGTTAAGATTGTGATTGTTTAAAAAGCTATTAACTCAAGGTGGTAGAGCATGTGCATTTGCACAAAGATATGGGTTCGAATCCCATGTAGCTTATAATTTGTGTAGTGATTTAACTAATGTGTAATGGACTAGTGGCTAATGAATTTGTGAAATTCCAGCTTCTAGCTTGAGATGGAAGTTTGGAAATTTCGTCTCTAATTTGAGACGGAAAGTTTTTATTCCATCTCTAATTTGAGACGGAGTTTAAATTTCCGTCTCAAATTATTAGAGACGGAGCTCAAAATCCGTCTCAAATTTTTGAGACGGAATAAAATCCGTCTCTAATAATTTGAGACGAGGTGTTTAGAGACGGTTCATATTCCGTCTCTAATCCGTCTCTAACTACAGTGAGAGACGGATTTTCTTCACAAAATTCCGTCTCAATTTAGCTTATTTCTTGTAGTGTAAATGGATTTGGAGATTGTTGAATAAGCAAGATAATATATGGTGTAGATGGGTCAAAGCCTACTGCATAAAGGACAGCAACTTCTGGGAAGTACAATGCAAGCCAAATGATCCTGAATCATGGAGAGGCATTCTCAGGATCAGAGACTGATACACACCACTTAGTAGTGGTAAAAGATGGGTTTTGATGCATTCAAATGGTTGCTTTTGGATCAATTTATTAGCTAATTCTATCATTCGTGTATTTGTGCTTTAATATAAGAATTAGTGGTTTTGTATGTATTTAGGGCCTCAAGATTGATGTGCAATTGTGTGGAACGACAATGAGGCGATGAAAGATGATCCAGGGAGCGAGATGCCAAGTTTTGGGCAAGTTTGGAAGAGATTTCAGTCCATTTACGGAAGGTCAACTTTGAAGCTTCATAACTCTCAAACGGCTTGGAATTTTGTACTGAAACCAACGGCATATTAAAGTTCATGATCTTAGCTTTCCAGGAAGTGGTCACACGTTGTCATAGGCCAAGTAACGAAGAAGTTATGACCGTTTGAAAAACATTGCCAGAGCCAGTCCGCTGAAGACGACTCGTCTGACTATAGACGAGTCGTCCGACGAGTCGTCGCGAACCAGACGACTTCTAGACGACTCTCACAGTGAATTTAGCAGTCTGGCGAAAATGTGTCAGACGACTCGTCTGGAAGCCGACGAGTCGTTCGACGAGTCGTCCCGATCTGGACGACTCGTCCGCTGCTGTGTCGGCGTAAGGACGGGTTTCCTAAACCCGTTTTGTAATCTTTTTCTATTTAAACCTAAGTTTCGTTTTATTATTAGGCATTCAGTATTCAGACCTTTAGAGTTTATTTTTCAAAGAGTATGCAAGGCTAAAGACCTTATTCTCGGATCTATTAGTTGAAGCTACAGATTCATCCAGACAATTGTGAGTTTTAACTATTTCAATTATTGTTGAGTATTATCATTCTCTTTGTTTTAATTGCTTATTGATTGATTTATCGCTAATTAGGTTGCAAACTAATTAGCCCTAGGTTAAATCATATTGCTAGAATCATTAATCAAAGGACTAATTGTTTGTTTAACTGATTCACTAGTAGAAACTAAACCTTAATTCTGTGCTGATCATAGATCTAGGGTTTAGAAGAGAATTGATATATTGATTGAAGATCGAAACCGCGTGTGTCTAGATCTTATCTTTCCTAGTTGTTATCGTTCTATTGCTTTATGCTTTCGCTGGATTGAATTTAGGCGCGCGTCTTTGTTATCCACCGATTAGGGCTAGTTGGTAGGGCTGATCTCTCTTGCTAGCTATTAATAAGGAACGATCGAAAACTCCGTTTTCACAATTAGGTACTCGACATAGTTGATCTCAGTGAGGACAATGATCAATTGGATGAACTGTAGTGGATATTAATCGTCCGAGACTATTCCCTTAATTGATTTGCAAATTACTCTTTTGTGTTTGATTACTTGATCACTTATACTCATTAACCCCCCATTTGTTACTTGACATACATTGATAATTACCGTTCTCTGTGGATACGAACCTTACTTCCCTTTTACTACGTTTTAGGTTAGCATTGATATTTTATATTTGTAGGCATACGACTTTAGCCTGTCAAATTTTGGCGCCGCTGCCGGGGAACGGTTCTAATTTGTCTTTGTGTGTTTGTTGTGGATCATTTACGGTCCACACCCGTGCTACTAATAAATTTCTAGTTTTTGTTGAGATATCAAAGTTGCAGATATGAGTATCAGATCACTCACAGCCCCGAATCTCTCGAAGCAGCCGTCATGCATCAAGTACCCAGAAGAAGAAGCGGGTAAAGCGGTAGAGATCAAGGGGGCACTATTACACCAACTCCCTCACTTTCTTGGGGGTCAGTTTGAGGATCCGAATCGGCATGTTTCGGATGTGTTCTTTTATTGTAACGGCATGAAGCCAGCTGCGGTCAAGAGTGAAAACTACTTGTTGAAAGCATTCCCTTTTACACTGAAAGAAAAGGCGAGAGATTGGCTCTACACTCTTCCTGAGAACAGTATCACTTCTTGGGATGATATGAAGAAAGCTTTCATTCAGAAGTACTTTCCGGCCACAAAATCCTCATCTTTGAAGAAGAGTATTAGTAATGTTATGCAAGAGGATGATGAGCGATTTTCCACATATTGGGAGCGATTCAAACAGTTATGCTCGAGTTGCCCATATCATGGATTTACTGATCAAGATCTTATACTCTACTTCTACAATGGTCTCAGGCATGAAGATCAACGCTATGTGGTAGCTGCAAGTCAAGGTGGTATTGATAAATTGACTCCAAGTGAGGCATTGGTATTGCTCAATGAGTTGTCGGATCAAGATCAATCTCATGCTAGTGATCGACGTTGTACAAGGAAGGTGAATGCCATTGGTACTGAAACTTCATTGGAAAAGAAGGTAGATAAGTTGACATCTATGGTGGAAGCATTCATGAGAGGAGGCAACCCACCAACAGTGAAGACTTCCGGACTATGCTATGCCGAGGGGCACCCAACTGATGCTTGCCCCTCCATTCAAGAGGATAGGGGTGTAGAAGAGGTGAATGCTGTGGGGTTTCAAGGTGGTCGATTCTATCAATCTAGGTCACAAGAACCCATGCAAGATCAATCCAACAAGCCTATGTCTACGGAGGATATGATTCGTTCTTTGGCCGCCAATATGATCACTATGCAAGGTAGTATGCAGCAGTTGCAAAGTGGTATGCAGAAGTTTCAACACCAAACCCAGTCAAGCATCCAAAACTTGGAGAATCAAGTTGGGCAATTATCAACTACAGTTGCACGATTAGAGGCACGAGATTCTAAGAAGATCTTATCTCAGACGGAAATCCCCTATGCTAATGTAAGTGCCATCATGGTTAAAAGTGAGGAGCCACTTGAAAGCAACACCGTGGAGGAAGGGGATGAAGAAAAGGCGTATGTTCCTCCACCATTCCTTCCATATAAACCCGTGCCACCTTTTCCGGACGCATTGACAGACACTCGTCCTTACACCAACTTTAAGGAGATGTATGAGACATTTCGTGGTTGGGAAGATGATGAACAATTCAAAACTCTTGAGAAAGGTGATTCTAGTATTGCCCATTTTTTTAGAGGTTTGTACTCCTCTAGAAGAGAGGAAAAGAAGAAGATGAAAAAGGTGGTAGCACGTGAGCACGTATCGGCTATATTTCAAAATAAGTTGCCCAAGAAATGTACAGATCCAGGCATGTTTTCTGTTCCGTGCACTATTGCTGAGACTAGTTTCCCCCAAGCTTTGATCGATTTGGGTGCCTCAATCAATGTGATTCCGCATTCTTTGTTGGAGAATTTGAATCTTGGTACATTGCAAAAGACTCATGTGATGATCCAACTTGCTGATCGGTCAATTGTGAAACCTAGGGGAGTGATCCGAGATGTGCATGTGAGGGTAGGGGATTTGATATTTCCGGCGGACTTTTATGTGCTAGATATGGGGGATGATAGGTATGCACCTCCTATTTTGTTGGGGAGACCATTTTTGAAGACTGCTAATATCAAAATTGATGTGAAGATGGGCTCTTTGACTATGGAGTTTGAAGGTAAGGTGGTGCGTTTCAACAATCCTCAATATCCTGAGGAGTCGTCTCACAATAATAAACTTGTCACAAAGCAAAAGAAGGACGGTATAGGAACCGTTGGAAGTGATCAAGTTCTTGATCCAAGTTTTGCTTTGCATGACCGAACACGAGTAGTGGGTTCGACTCCGGTTCAGTCATCCACCCCCATTAGAAATATGTTTTCCATGGCTAAGGTGGAATTTTCCACTTTTCTAAAGGATAGAGGCGGTAAAAAATTACATTGGAGGATTAGGAAGCCGCAGTCTCCGCTTGGTTACCATGATTGTGTGTTTGGTCTTGGTTGATTGCGCTGTCACCTCTTGCGTCGAGCCAACGACGTTAAACAAGTGCGCTTCTTGGGAGGCAACCCAAGTATTTGAGTGGAGGAGCATCTCAGGGTTCGGGCGATCCCTCTTCCTCCACAGCTCATGAGTGAGTTTTCTTCCATTTCCTTTCCTACGCTTGTCTTTCATTAGATATATGCAACAACGCGGACGTTGTTTGGTTTAAGCATGGGGGAGGGATTGTGTATATGTATATATGGGTTTAGCTTTGTACAACTTGCTTTTATTTTTCGTTTTGATAAACTCAAAAAAAAAAAAAAAAAAAAAAATTTGAAAAATGGAAAAAGAGGAAAAAAGAAGAGAGAAGACAGTCAGAAAAGAGAGAAGAGCGTGAAAAGAAAGTCAGGAAAAGACACGAGAGAAGAAAGTGAGTCGGTGAGCATTGGAAAAGTTAACGAGAGGCTAGGTGAAAACCCGAAAGGGCGCCTAGGCAAAATGAGTGGAGTGTGCTACTGTACCGGCGATGCATAAGAAGGGTGTTTTGAACGTCGTGTCAGGGTAGGTCTCTCTTTGATGGCATAAGGAGGTTCGGTTGGTTTGTATAGTGCAGGAGATAGGATAGAAAATCCTCGATTCCCTTGGTTGTTAGGGGATGTTGGTGGCTTTATCGAGGTGGTCTTTGATCCGATAACATTAATCCGGACCTAGGCTCACGAGGGTGTTGTGTGTGAGCGGCTTAGGGACACTTAGGGCTTTTTTAGGTCCCTTTGTCATTTGGTTACTCTTTTGTGGTTGTGTGTTGTGAAGCATAAGATGGTTAGGAACCGTTATGTTGAGGATACATCTGTGACGGTCCCTAACTAGGAAGACGAAGACCATACAAGGAGTAGAGGAGATAGGTAGATATCATTTCTTCCCGTGCTGCTTGTCAAAAGACCTTGGAGATATTTTGGAGATGATTGAGATACTCGAGGACGAGTAAAGGTCTAAGCATGGGGGAATTTGATACACACCACTTAGTAGTGGTAAAAGATGGGTTTTGATGCATTCAAATGGTTGCTTTTGGATCAATTTATTAGCTAATTCTATCATTCGTGTATTTGTGCTTTAATATAAGAATTAGTGGTTTTGTATGTATTTAGGGCCTCAAGATTGATGTGCAATTGTGTGGAACGACAATGAGGCGATGAAAGATGATCCAGGGAGCGAGATGCCAAGTTTTGGGCAAGTTTGGAAGAGATTTCAGTCCATTTACGGAAGGTCAACTTTGAAGCTTCATAACTCTCAAACGGCTTGGAATTTTGTACTGAAACCAACGGCATATTAAAGTTCATGATCTTAGCTTTCCAGGAAGTGGTCACACGTTGTCATAGGCCAAGTAACGAAGAAGTTATGACCGTTTGAAAAACATTGCCAGAGCCAGTCCGCTGAAGACGACTCGTCTGACTATAGACGAGTCGTCCGACGAGTCGTCGCGAACCAGACGACTTCTAGACGACTCTCACAGTGAATTTAGCAGTCTGGCGAAAATGTGTCAGACGACTCGTCTGGAAGCCGACGAGTCGTTCGACGAGTCGTCCCGATCTGGACGACTCGTCCGCTGCTGTGTCGGCGTAAGGACGGGTTTCCTAAACCCGTTTTGTAATCTTTTTCTATTTAAACCTAAGTTTCGTTTTATTATTAGGCATTCAGTATTCAGACCTTTAGAGTTTATTTTTCAAAGAGTATGCAAGGCTAAAGACCTTATTCTCGGATCTATTAGTTGAAGCTACAGATTCATCCAGACAATTGTGAGTTTTAACTATTTCAATTATTGTTGAGTATTATCATTCTCTTTGTTTTAATTGCTTATTGATTGATTTATCGCTAATTAGGTTGCAAACTAATTAGCCCTAGGTTAAATCATATTGCTAGAATCATTAATCAAAGGACTAATTGTTTGTTTAACTGATTCACTAGTAGAAACTAAACCTTAATTCTGTGCTGATCATAGATCTAGGGTTTAGAAGAGAATTGATATATTGATTGAAGATCGAAACCGCGTGTGTCTAGATCTTATCTTTCCTAGTTGTTATCGTTCTATTGCTTTATGCTTTCGCTGGATTGAATTTAGGCGCGCGTCTTTGTTATCCACCGATTAGGGCTAGTTGGTAGGGCTGATCTCTCTTGCTAGCTATTAATAAGGAACGATCGAAAACTCCGTTTTCACAATTAGGTACTCGACATAGTTGATCTCAGTGAGGACAATGATCAATTGGATGAACTGTAGTGGATATTAATCGTCCGAGACTATTCCCTTAATTGATTTGCAAATTACTCTTTTGTGTTTGATTACTTGATCACTTATACTCATTAACCCCCCATTTGTTACTTGACATACATTGATAATTACCGTTCTCTGTGGATACGAACCTTACTTCCCTTTTACTACGTTTTAGGTTAGCATTGATATTTTATATTTGTAGGCATACGACTTTAGCCTGTCAGAGACCAACTCAAAAGCCAATATCAGGATAGGCAGCTGATTGATGCTCTCATTTTAAGCTGGCAGCACAATGGTAGATACAATGTCAAGATGGCTTACCACCACTTCAGAGAAAGTCAACCTAAGGTGAAATGGAGCAGAGTTGTTTGGGACAGTGTAGTAGTTCCAAAACACAGTTTCATAACTGCTCTTGCCATTCAAAAGAAGCTCCCCACAGTAGACAATATCAGGAGAAGGGGAGTACCTATCACCAATAGATGTGTCTTATGCAGGCAGGCTGCTGAATCTCATAGGCATTTGTTTTTCAAGTGCAAGTACTCAGCTCAAATCTAGTCAGAAATTCTAAGGTGGATTGGCATACAACAAAGGGGTTGGAGTTTGGAGCAGGTAGCTATCTGGCTATCAAAACACAGAAATAAGAGAAACTGGAAACAAAGTGGAGCAGATGCAACTTATCAACCACTGTGTACTGCATTTGGATTGAAAGGAATAAGAGGATCTTTACTGATGTTGAATGTCCCTCTAGTACTGCCATTAACAACATCAAATATCTTGTTTGTGTTAGGGTTTATAGTTGGTTGAAAAACATTATTAGTGAAGAAGTTGTTGATTGCCTTGGCAATTAAGTTTCTTAGGGGTTTCTATTTTTGTAAGATTTCCTTTTATTCCCATTTGGATGAATAAAATTTCACCTTCTTACAAAAAAAAAAGTAGAGTACTTGAGTCTATGTTCCCTGGACAAGTTTAGCTAGTTCGAGTATGTAATTGCCTTCCTTGTAAACTTGTCTCCGCTCATGTGCACGGAAATACTTCCAACCCAAAACTTGTCCACATTTTGCGCAGTATATATCAGACACTGTGAAATTCCCAGTCATAAGTTTCCTGTCAACTTTTTCTCCCAGTGTCACATTTATTGCATTACCAAACATATAGGCTTGTCTTGATTTTGCCTGAACCAAAGAAAAAAAACATGGGAAAAGTTATTTAATAATCGATGCTTATTGGTGATTCTTTTTATCGCACTTAATTATTAGTAATCTGACCTTACAGTCCGACACAAATTTAGGCTAAAACAAATAGTGAACACGATATAAATGAAGAAACATAAAAGGAGTACATGACTTCAAAATATACTGACCAGAAAAGCTGTAGAAAGAAGGTCTTTGCCATAGGCAATTGGATTCAGGCAATTACTACAACTATAGCTCTCGGCGCGATCAGCTTGTTGATCAGCCATTACTTAAACAAGTAGATCAAGATGTAATTTGTTATAACTGTAAGAAGTTAAGTAATCCTGTGAGATTTATTGATGAAGGGAAGAGCAGAAAAGGGTGTTTTTATATCAAAGTGACGTAAAGACTTATGTGTTGACTTGATTTTTCGTCGGAAATTTAAGCCAATAATGTGCAAGATAATGAGATTGGCCTCCAAGCAATTAAGCAAAACCAAGGAATTACTTGTGGAAGTAAGACAATGACTTGAGAGTAGAGACCTGCCAAGTTCGTCACTAAATGACAATAATCGTCGTCTGAGCTATGTACAATTGAAATGGTTTGATCATAACACTTAGCATCGTGCATATTGGCGTCCCTATAAAGCGAGGTTTTGGAAAAGGGTCACACCACAAGATACGTTAGATAAATACTGCTCCGATAAGTGTTATGAATTTTTAATCACACTCCATTTGGATATAAACTGCGTAGGACAATTCGATACTTGTGTAGTTTTTTTGAAATTTTAATTAATCGATTAGTTGAAACACTCTAGGTACTCACTAAACACGTGTAAAAACTTTCTTACATACACAATTTATAAGGGAACGGAGGAGTATTCATCAAGCCACCGCCACCACTCACACATGATGTGGCCTAGATTCCATCCCACACCACCACACTTCTAAACTCTTGTTCCCACCACAAACAAGAGATTCTGTGATTCCACCCAAAAAAGATTCCCTCAAGATTCCCCCTTAATTATTCAGACAAAAAAACATCATAGTATCATTTCATCAAAATCCTCGTATAGTACTCCCTAACTATGGGAAGACAGAAGCAGAGGAACACACCTCATAATTTCCTCACCACCCCACCACTCCCCCCACTTCATCCTCACGTGCTGCCGGAACACGAAGAATTCGACGAAAGCGACGTCGTTTGGTCCGACAACAACCGCCACCACCACCACGACACCGACAACGACTCAACAACAACAACAATAAACTCCAACACCGCTGTCCCCACCACCGTTCACTCTCTCTCGTCGCCGCGCTTCACCGCCGGAATATCCGCCGCGCTGCTCGCCGACAACCAGCCACGTAGTCCGACATCAATCCAACGTAAGATGACGTCATCACCTGTTGCGATGATTTCGTCATCATATTTAGCTAACAGGAGTGGTGGTGGTGGGCCGGGGTTCGGGTCGTCGAGGTATCACATGTCGGCCCCGGTTAATGTCCCGGTGTGGCCCGAAAACAGGCCCAAGTTCGGTGGGTGGTTGGACGGTGAAGATGACGGCGGAGATTGGTTGCGGGATGACGGTGAGGAGGTGGTGCCGCCGCATGAGATTGTGGCTCGGTCGCATAGTACGACGGCGTTTTCTGTTATGGAAGGTGTTGGTAGGACTCTCAAAGGTCGGGATTTGACCAAAGTTAGAAATGCGGTTTTTCAAAAAACCGGCTTTCTCGATTAATTTCCCCTTCTTGTTTTGGGAGAACCGAGAATGTGCGTCATCGGTTCAAACTCTGTACCTCTAGTTGAAAACGAGTTTATATACTTTCGACAAACACATGTGTATGCTTGAATTGATTAATATAAGCCAAGATCAATTTGGTGTACTATTTCTTTTGTCTTTGTTCTAAGAATTGGTAATGGCACGATCACCCGCTATCCCGAACTCAAATCAGATTTGAACTAGCTCAAACAATTGCAAGTTTGAGTCCTTTAAGCTAAACCTAACTTGACTCGAGTGCCCGAGTAGTCAAGTTGACCCAAGACAAGTAGATAACTGAAATCGGACATGACCGGCCAATTCAAGACCGCCCCAACAACACCTTACTTGGCTCGAATTGTGAAGTCAACCCAAGAAAACTGAAATCGGACATGACCGACCAAGACCTCCCCAACAAAACCTTACTTGGCTCGAGTTCTGGACAAGACTGACCAGAGAAATTCTATTCCTAGGTTTACAGAAAGTCCGCATTGGAAATTCCATCAATTATGGGGAGAAAGTGCACAAATGCATCTTACGGCACAAATTCCATGCACTCGAATACGGAGTATGTAATATGCTGTCATTATTCATTAAGCGGAAACAATGAGATTTGACACTGTAAATGACAGAATTACTCCTGCTACAGCCTACAGCTTACTGCCTATACATTATTTTTTTTTTTGAAATAACACTGCCTATACATTATACATATGTACAATCTCTACAAAGTACAGTAAATCAGAGACTGTTATAATGCTTACTGTGTACTTGTGTAGTGTTGAGTATGTAGTATATATTGAATAAATTCTCTTCGGTGATGAATCTGCTGTCATAGTTGAACTTGTCCGCATTACTATAAACACCACATCCCGGCTACTTAACTCTATAAAGCTCCTCTTTGAGCTTGGCATTCTTCGTTTTGCCTTTCACTTTCTTTACCGATCAACTTTGCTTGATTTCTGAATTAACCAGAATTGAAGGCCATACAGATCGGAGGCTTGAGCTTAGCTAATGCAAGTATAGACGAGGGCAGAATCCACAACCCGTCTCCACATATTAATCCAGAGGCAACAGCCGGAATCATGAGGCTTGCTTCTTTACCGTTAAACCTGTGCCACAAGAACACGACCAAGGTTCCCACACACATATCAATTGCAAAGTATGCTCCTACCAGGAATGGCACAGCCATTGCCATGGGCAGCGGAATCCAGTGGCCAATCTTCTTTGGAGACAGATCTCTCACTAAGTTTGCCACGATGGCAAACCCAAAAAATGCATAACATAGTTGCAAGCAATGCTGAGGAAGAGCAGAGAAGCCTTCCACCCCAAGGATGGCCATATTTCGGTAGATGAGGGCATAAGGAGCTTTGTACTCTCCATCAGGATTACCAACATCAAAAGCCTTGTAGAACAAGAAGAATGTAAGAGGTGCAACCACACACCCTATTGCTGTACCGATTGCTTGGCTAAGAAGCATGGACCGGGGAGATGTGAGGGTGAGGTGGCTGGTTTTGAAATCGTGCATCAGATCAGAAGATATGGAAACAATTGACTTGATCAGACCACATCCCACAAGCCCAGCAACCACACCAGAATCCTTCCCGGCTAGGGCTGAGAGCACAAAAAGCGCTACTTTTCCATAGTTGTAGGCCATGTTCATGTCTGTTAGACCGGCACCATAAGCGTTGCAGAAACTAAGAGAAGGAGCTAAGATGTAGGCAACAACGACATAGTACCATTTTAGCTCTGGAAACATTAACGGAACCACTATGATTGAGATCACAGCAAAGCCTATGTAGCCAGCAAGTGCTATCCAATAGGGGATTCTCTCTCTCATAAAGATTTCATTTCTTTGAAGTTCATCAAGTGGCCGATCTTTGTTCTCCGGATCTGGTATTAGAAAATTAGTAATAAGTCCAGATAATGAAGTACTGAAACATCAGTCAAACTTTGTACTGTATCTGTTGTTGGAGAGTTTTGGATATATGGAACTTACATGTGCTGACGTTTTTTTCCTTCAGCCGGTCTTTAATGCTTTTAAGCATAAAGAACAGTATCTTGACAAAATTGTAGAGCCCATCACCAAGAATCAGTGCAATAGAAATGAAAACCTGAAAGAGCACAAAAAATGCACCAAAATTACAACTCTAATGGAATTTCGTCTATATTTATCCCCTAAATTTCGATGTGTAAAGACTCATATAGATAATGTGTAAGTGCTAACTGAGTGTAGTCTGTAACCACCATGTAAGTATGAATTCAGAGTCTTCGTGTTGCATTAGATAAGACTCATTTACGCAAAAATGGAGAATTGCTAACTTAGAAGTTAAGAACAACCTTGTAACCATTGAGGCTCTTCATACTGCTTTCAGGTAAGGATGCTGGGAACCATGTTCCTTTCAGGTCTCCAATGAGTGGCCACATTACCCCCCAAGAAAGAATAGCACCAAGAAGCAACGATAAATTAACTAGGTGAGAGCATATCATTCCTGCTCCAACATACGTCATGCTGAAATCAAAGTAAAATCTGCAAAAATCAATCCACAGAGCGCCCAATTATGATAGATCAAACACTTTGGAAACAACATGAAAGCTTTGAAATTGAATTAGGCACGCACGAGTTTTGCCATGCTTTCAAGCCAAATGTTGGAAACTGAACGAAACCACATTGGGCTCCAGCAGTATAGAACCACTGGAAGAAACCCCATACGAAACTGATGGAGAAATACTTTATGAAGCCATGAACTTGTTTTCTGCAGGATCAGAAGGCAATCATAGTCAATTCTATGACGCAGCTACTGGTCAGAGCACGACTATCAGAAAAGAGCAAGAATTTAGTATAAAGGATTTGCATACTTTGCGGTCTTGTCTCCCTTAGGAGTGTGGAACCCATTAATAAGTACTGCCGTTGCAGTTCCACTCGGATAACTTAGCTTGTAGTCTATTATCATGATCTGCAGAGCAAGTTTGTGAAGAGTTTAAAGTGCTAATCACAATAGAATGTATCACAGGAAATTCACTCTGCAACTACATAGAAAGTTCAGCAGGGATAAAAAGATGTTTGACAGCCTAATATGTGAGCTTTTCCCTACCGTAACCAAATCAAAAGTTCGTGGAGTTCACTCCTACTCCAATTATCAGGGACAAAAGTTAACGTGAAGGAACAAACTCCAGACCCCTAAACAAGAAACAATCTACGGCAAGAAAGTATAGGAAATAACTCCCTGCGTGAAAGAAATTTCATAACACATACTTAATGATGTCAACCTATTCTAATTCCAAAAATTAATTTACTTACAACTAGATTTAATTAACTTCCATATCAGAAACTTTAATTTTTAATAAATTTGAACATGCTTCAGAGCATGTCTGCATGATAATTTTCAAGTACCCATATAGCGATATACTCCTAGAAGATAGCTGAAACCTAGTTATACCAGATCAGTGGGCAATATATCAGACATCACATCAGTGATGCAAATTCCACCCTAAGTTATGTGTCATTTTATGATGAGGTTGGTTCTCAGAAGTGGGTATGTAAAGAAAGATGTGTGTGACAAGACAAGTCTATTATTAATGTCTTTTCTGGTATGGATGGAGCATATTAGGCTTCGCTCTCTACCACAGTATCTGACCCTTTTCATCTGTGGGGTTTACACAAACACAACACAACCACAGGTTTCCACATAAAATCGAAACGCTATGATAATTGAAGTTACTTTAGGCGCCTTCAAAAAATAAAAAAGTTACTTTAGGCAATCGGAGAACATCAAGCTCCTTTTCATCACATGCTATAGAGATACTGAAAATCTATAACCTTCAACAACCTTTCAATATGGAATAAGGGCCAAGAGAGAAGTGAAAAAAAAAGCTTCAGCAGTAAACATCATATGGGTGCTTCTATTCCCACAAATGCACCTAGGAGTCTTTTCCCTCACACCCTTTATTTAAGCAAATATAACCACAGGTTTGCATATAGAGGCGAAACTAGATGCTTAACTATATACTCCGTATACATCAAAGTGTCCATTTAACACATGCTCTCGAAACCATATTTTATATTCTTCAACAGTAAAATTCCATTTTGGTATGGACTAAGAGCCAGTCAAGAGAAAAGGTTCTAAAGTAACCAAACATCAGATGCAAAACTTAAACCCCACATATCATTATCTGCTAAAGTAATACCAAAATCTAAGGTAAGAAATGAAGCAAGGGATGATGAGACTGCTAACTGCACAATATGAGCTCAGCAGAGAATGTTCCAAGGTTAAAAGTTAGAAACACTGTGACTGTATATTCTTCTGATGATCTTATCCTAAAAGTTATAAAGTTCTAATCTTGATATAATAATTGACAAACCTATTATTCTCTTACTTTCACTGAACAAAAGAGTAAGAAACAAAACGTACCTTTCTAAGTGGAACCAAAGCCAGCAACCCAACAAAACTGCTAACAAAAAGAAAACCAGTCATCCACCCAATTCCTGGCTCCTTGTAGCTTCCAGCAACATTCCCTTCTGTATCAACCCCTGCCTGCTCATAAGTCCTCTTGTTCAAACCCAGCAAATACGAACCAAACCCGCCTACATAACCATGGCTCAACATAATTAAACTCCGAAATTATATCAATTCATGTAACTATAAACTAACCAGCTTTTGATATACTGCCTACTTCGATTAAAGGATGTGGAACTAACCAGATTACGAAATCATCAATAAATGCCACATGAGACTGAAATGTGCAATGTTCTAGTACTCTAGTGCAATTGTAAGATGCTGTTTCCTCATTTCTGTCGAAATACCATGTATTATAGCAAAAACAGGTGTAGGATCGTCTAACCCAAGTTTTCGAGCAACAATTCTCCTAATTGGAAATCAACTAAACAACATAGCAGCTGATTCACAACAATAACCTTACATAACCACAACAACAACAACAAAGCTTAAGTCCGAAAATGATTTGGGGTCGGCTAACATGATTCGAGCAATAAGTCAATAATAACATACCCATCAAACAAATTGACATACTAACTCAAAAGTACAAAACTTTTATAATAAAATGACAAGATATTTCATATAATACCTCCGACAGCAATGCTGTAACAGGCAACAGCACAAGTCTGAACAATGGTGTTCTCCTGTCTCGTAAAAGGTTTTGTGACATACCCAGCTTTATGAACCAACTTAGTCCAACTTCTAAGGAACACAAATGCGAGTAAAGCAGCGGAAACATTAAGATTAGGAACAAGACCAGTTGTAAGATTAAGCTTCATCACTATCACACTATACATAACCCCAATTAATATACTTGCAACAATCCCTCGTATCGTAATTTGGTCGGTCCAAGGTGGCACTCTCTTAATTTGTTCTTGAATATTATCACATTGTTCCTGAACATTATCATCATCATCATCACCTCTTTGTACCTCCATCATTTCCATCTCTCTCCTCATCATATTTTTGATAAAGTTTCAATCTTTGGTAGAAATATGAGTTCAATGAAATGGGGATGGTACTAAAATGATGAAATTAGTGATTTAAATAGAAACTTTTTCGAGAAATACAGGGTTTTATAGTAATATTTTAAGGCGCAAAATGAGATCAGATCATTTGACAGATAATATGACGACACTATTTGCAATTAATTATAACAATTGGAGTAATAAGAAAAACTCTGGTGGGTGTTTTTAATTCCAATCAAAAGTTACAAAAACATTAGCAAAAATTTACCATATGGATTTTTTTCATAACAAAAATGTGGGAAAAACCCAGAAATTGTGCAGTGAAATTTGACCAAATCTGAAGAGAAAACAAAAGAAAAGTTCAGTGGAAAAGGTGTGATCAGGTAAATGAGGTAAAAATGTGTGTGAGAATAAAAATTAATGATGATTTTTGGGGATTTATATAGGAAATGTATGTGAAAGATTGATAATCACAGAATCTTGTCGAAAAGAAAAAGAAGGAAGATTTACGAGAATTTTTAGGTGTGTGTGGTACTGTCATTCTGTCAACAAGTTGTTGTTAGCAGAGTAGTACAAAGTTCTGAACTTTTGTACTACACAAAATCAAGAAATTTGCGACTTTCCTTTTTTGATGGTGATTTTACAAATGTTGGGCTCAGATTTGAGATTGTGTTAATCTTCTCGTTGACTCAACTTCTTTCCTTCCAACTCACCACTATGTTCGGTGGGGAAGAGAGTATGAAATGATTAGTTATGGAATTTCAAGCTCGGTTTCTTATCATTCATGATTATCAAATGTTTAATATTATATCGGTTTTTCTATAGTGTGTCCGTTGGGCACATGTTCACATTATTGACCGATGTTAGATTAGTAGTACGAGTTTTACTAGCAAAATGAACATCTATATCGTGGTTGTTTCAAATACATATATCGATGAAGTATTCTTTTACCCCGCTTTATTGTTGTTTAGTTGTACTCGTATTTGCATCTATTAACATAGTCACTCTTTATCGGGTTTTACTTGAGAACCTCCCTTCAAAGGCAATATACTAGTAATACAGAAACACTCCCAAGTCATTTTCGAGTGTGGACGAAACATCTCTACATCTGAATACCAACTTAGCAATCACCCAAAAATATACTACTTTTTGAAGACCAGTAGCATAGCAAAGAAAAAGGTACAAGAGTATTAAAATTATTACATTATAATTAGGTCCTACTAACCCCCCGGGTCAATATCTTCCCCCGGGTTAAAACGGGGAACAAAAGTGCCGTTATCAGCAAAGTACATTTGAACAAGCGGGGGAGGGGTTACAAGATCCTCGGATTGAACACAAGTGAGGGTCTCCCTAGCTTCACGGGCTAGGATATCAGCAGCTTGAACCCACGTTCTCGGAATGTATTGAGTCGTCTTCACGATACCCTCCCTTATGAATACCCTGCACATGTCATATAGATTGATGAATCGATCTTTTACCCTTTCCGTGCCTTGAATGCCAAGAGTGACAAGCTTGCAATCATTAAGAATGTTGACCGATTGTCGGTCATGGTCTTTGCACCATCTTGCAGCGGCGAGGATGCCAAGAACCTCCGCGTGCGTAGCATCCAAGGCAAAGACGGATGCCATGAAACCGGCTGCCCAGGTACCATCATGGTGAAGAAGGATGCCTCCTATACCTGCAAAAGCCGAATTGGGAGCAAAGGATGCATCGACAATGAGAGTAAGGTGTGGGCGGGGAAAGGTAAGGTGATCAGGGGTGTACAAATGGGTGTGGGTGATGGTTTCCTGGTTAGGACCAGGGGCGAGGGACGTAAAGTTTGAAATCTGATGCTGGGTGGTGCTGACAAGGGCGGGTATAGTGGTATTCTTCGTTTCAAAGAGCCAAAGGTTACGGCGCTTCCATATAGCCCAAAGAACAAAAGAGAAGGTGGTACTCCAAGCACTGTCACTAGTAATATTAAGGTGGAACCAGTCATGGAGGGTTAGAACAAAAAAATGAGGTGGTACATTAAAACCCGACCAAACCTCACAAGCACGGGGACAATCTCTAAGGACATGCAACACATCCTCAGTAGCGGTAGGACAAAAGGGGCACGAGAGTCCACAACCCATGCCTCTCCTAGAGAGGGTGGATCTAGTGGGGAGGCGATCCCAAAGGGCAAGCCAAATGAAAAAACGGATCCGAGGAAGTGTGGGGAGGGACCAAACGTGGGACCAAATGTCCTTCTTGCTACTAAGGGGAAAAAGAGTGCTCCAATAGTCATTATAAACAAAGGAAGTATTGAAAAAGGTGTGAATGGAGGAGTTGCAGCAAAAAGTATCCTCCCCGAAGTTCGGCAAAACCATGTGGGTTAATCTATGAACAATGGTTGCCGGCAAAAAATCCTTAAAATTGTTCAGATGAGAGAGACCGTCGGCGACGCTAAGGGTGGAGTCAGCACGGGACAGGGGGAAGGTAAAGTGGTGGCGGAGCGGTACATCAGGGGCCCAGGCATCAAACCAGAAATTAGCAATGTCGCCTTTGCCAAGAGCCCAGCCACTGTGCCGACAAAAGAGCTCCCACCCTTTTTTGAGACCATTCCAGATATGAGACCCCTTGCCAAAGGGAGTCGGATAGGTTTTGTTGGCACAATACTTTTGGTGGAGGAAGCGGGTGGCTATGTTAGTCTTGGCATCAAGTTGCCAACAGAGTTTCATCATGAAGACGGAGTTCATGATTTTACTAGAACGAAAACCAAGACCCCCCATGTCCTTAGGGCCGCACAGCTTATCCCAAGCGAGCAAGTGCAGCCCACGGCTATCCGGCTTGTCCCCCCAAAAGAACTTGGAGCAAATCGAGTCTAATGAACTAAGGGCATAAGCGGGGAAGGCAATGGATTGCATGGTATACCAAGGGATGGTGGAGAAAGTGGTTCGGATAAGCAGGGCCCTTCCAGCTTTGGAGAGAGAGGTGGTTTTCCAAGAAGAGAGTTTGCTTTTGACCTTAGCAATGAGAGAGAGGAAGTGGTCTTTGCTAGGTCGCTTAGCCGAGAGGGGAAACCCTAGATAGGTGCCAAGATCCGAGCTACTTTGGATCTCAAGGGTGTCTTGCAGGTAAGCTAAGTCAATGGCCGAGGTGTTCTTGGAGGTGATCAACTTACTTTTGTTGTTGTTCATTTTTTGGCCAGATTGAGAGAAGAAGGTGTTCAAGGTGTCCAAAGCACAATCAACGGTGCTCGGAGAGGTGTCACCAAAAATGATGAGATCATCAGCAAAAAAGAGGTGGGAGATTGTGAGGTCGCTCTTAGGAAGACGGAAGGGCTTCCAAGAGCCAGTGTCACAAGCATTGTGGATGCTGCGGGAGAGGACTTCCATACAAATAATGAAGAGGTAGGGGGAGAGGGGGTCCCCTTGTCTTATGCCCCTGGAAGGAGAGAAGGGCACAGTGTTGCGCCCATTGACCTTGACTCTAAACTGAGAAGTAGTGAGACAGGAGTGGATAAGCCTAATGGATGGTTCGTCGAGGCCAAAAACTCTAAGGCTGTGAAAGATAAAGTTCCATTCGAGTCTATCAAAGGCCTTTTCCAAGTCAATCTTAAGGGCAAACCAGCCCCTCTTACCTCTCCTTTTTCTCATAGTGTGAAGAATTTCAGTGGCTATCGTATAGTTGACCATCGTACCCCGCCCCGGAAGAAAGCTATTCTGATTTGGTGAGATGTAATCATTCAAAAGGGGGCGGATTCGGTTAACGAGGATTTTAGTGATGATTTTGTAGCTGTTGTTGCAGAGGCTGATGGGCCGAAATTGCTTGACGGTTAAGGGGTTGTCACATTTCGGAATGAGACAGATGGTGGTCTCGTTAATTCCCGGGGGGAGGTAGCCAGTCGAAAAGAAGGAGTGAATGAGCAGGGCCAAGTCATTTTTTATGGTGTCCCAATGATGATGGTAGAAGAACATGTGGTAACCATCAGGCCCAGGGGCCTTGTGAGGAGCGAGCCCTTTCACCGCTTCAAAGATTTCCTCAAGGGAGGGAGGAGAGGATATATGAATGCTACTGGGGGTAGGAGGAAGCGGGTCCGGGCGGCTCACCTGGGGATCGGAGGCAAAAAGATTACAAAAGTAATCATGGATGTGATGTTGTAGGGCATCAGCATCAGTGATAGTATCCCCCACCTCGGTGTTGAGAGCAACAATGTTGTTTTTAAACCTCCTAATGGTCATTGACTTGTGGAAGAAGGAGGTGTTTCGGTCATCATGGATGTACCAATTGGATTTAGATCTGAGGTGCCAGAAAAGCTCCTCTTTGGCAAGGACCGTGGAAAGGTCAGAGTTAAGCTTCGCCTCTAAGTCAAGAAGGAAGGGGTTAGGATAGGGGTTTCTATCATGGGCACGGTTGATGCCCTCAAGCCTGTTAAGAATAGTTTTTTTCTCTTTAGGAAAGCTGATGACATTGTTACGGACCCAATCCTTGATGGTGAAAGCAAGGGTAGTGAGTTTAGGGCTCCAATCCTCACTCAAAAGGTTCCATTCGTGCTTAATCATACTATCAAAACCGGGCTCAAAGTACCACCAGGACTCAAGTTTGAAGCTAAAGGAGGGTGGAGGGTTTGCAGCGGTGGAGGAGATATCGGTACTAAGAAGGATAGGGTTATGGTCGGATTCAAGTTTTGGTAGGTGTTTAACATGTGTGTGAGGGTGGGTGTTAAGCCAAGCAAGGTTGATCCAGGCGCGGTCAAGACGCTCCCATATAGGCATGACACGGTTATTATTATGCCAAGTAAATTTGGAACCTGAGAAACCAGCATCAATCAAACCACAATTGTCCATAGTGTCAAGTAAAGCAGCAGCCCTATTCATCTTAATACATCTTCCACCTAGTTTTTCGGATTGTTGGGTTACCTGATTAAAATCACCTAAGGCTAGCCAAGGACAATTTATACCAGTGGAGAGTTCCTCGAGCTGAGACCAGAGCTCAAGTCGACCTTTGTGTTTAGTGCTAGCATAAATTGCAGAAAGAAAAAAATGAAAAGATGATGAAGTTACCTGGACGTATCCATGGATAGCATGGAGGTCGCGGCTCACAGAGGTGAATGTGAGTTCACTCGACTTCCACAATACCATGACTCCTCCAGTTGCACCCCGAGATTCCGCCAACTCAAAGCGATCAAACGGCAACTTTTCAAACATTTTTTCCGCAGCAACACAGCCAGCTTTGAGTTCAGTGATAATCATGATGTGAGGGTTATGGGTTTGGATAAGGTGTAGCATATTGTTCATGAAGCTGGGTCTGCCAATACCCCGAGCATTCCAAGCGATGATCTTCATATATTCAGGGATGTTGGGTTGGCAGGGCTGCCTCTCTCGTGCCCTCGTGCTTCCCATGCTTTCTCTTGCCTGGTTCTTTGGCCGCTGAGCCCTTGGAGGTGGCATTGGTGATGGGGTCAGCAGTAGAGTTGTCAGCCGGCCTACTCCATAAGTGTTTGGAACCCAGCTGGCCTTTATTTCTATTGTTCTGAATGGTAGACCCGTCCACACTTGGAAGAGGGCATTGCTGAAACTGGCAATTTGGATGGTTGTTTGTCGTTGCTCCAGGAATGCACAATGACAAGCATGAGGCAGGATTGGACATGGGTCGATCAGAAACATCAAGTTTTCCGGAAGCAGGGGGTCGTTCCGAGCTCGCCGACTTTTCAGCCACCAAGTTACGAAACTTGCTAGGACATTTGAGCAGCTCGCGAGATCGGAGAGATCGGGAAGATGGAAAGGGCCAGTGGTCTTGATTCGTCCTTTGGTTCCATGACTGCCTCTAGATAGGGAGACACCATTCTTCCCGGTTCGAGAATAAACCTTCGTAGGTATGCTAGGGATATCTGGTGAAGGTCCATTCCCACCCGAAGATAGTAATTCATAGCATTGAAATTGACTTCCGGGTAGCTTGGAGTCGGTGGCTCCATCAGGTGCACAGTGGAGGGGACTTGGAGCGCCACCCCATACGCAATCGGGTTCGCCGGAGGAGCAATTGGCGGAACCTGGAAGGATCGGCTGAAAGCAGGGTCTGGTTGGTGTTGGATTTGTATGAAGGCAGGGAGAAAGTCGTCTTCCCCCTCCAAATCCATCTGATTGAATTCCGCTATTGGGCCATCGAATTCCCAAATCAAACTTCTCATTGATTTCCTGCAAGCTGAGGCAGAGGAATGGGTTTTTTGTTTGTGGGTGGGGTGAGTTTAGTAAAGTAAGAGTGAGTGTTCTGAGGATATTCTGACTGGGTAGGGGAGGTTTGGTAATGGATAATGTTTGTGTGGCTGGGGGGTTTTCTGCACAAGAAGCTGAATTTAGGATGTCGAAGGAGTTTGATGTTGTTATTCTAGTTGGGGGCAAAATGGTCATTTTCTTTACCCATTCTTGTCTTGGTTTACTGGGACTGGTTGTGAGGGAAGCTTTGACATTCGAAGGTGGGGTCTGGGTTTTTGTCTCCGGCGATCGGCAAACATGGCCGATAAGCCCACAAGTACTACAAGTTTTCAAGGAATCCTGATACTCAATTTTTTGTTGGATTTGCCCAATCCAAATTGATTTTTTGCAAGGCACAGTAGTATCCCTTTCAATTAGGATTTTAGCAGTCCTAATTTTCTGGGAATCAGAATTATTGTAATCTGCCTTAATGAATTTTCCAAGAGCGTTTCCAATTTTTGCAAGTATATCATACCTGTGAAATTCCATTGGTAGCTCCGGAAGTTGAACCCATGTCGGAATGGAGGTGATACGATCCTCCGACGGTCGGAATCCCATTCTCCAATTGCGGACCGAGACGAAGTGTGGGCCAATGAACCATGGTCCTCCTTCCAGAACTTTCTCCTTGTCGCTCCAATTGTTGCATTTTGCTGTGTAATATCCTCTTCCCAGACTTGTGAATTTTGGAGTTGATTTTAATTTCCAAAGATCGGTGAGTTTTGAAAAAAGATATTTAGCTTCAAAGGATTTACCCAGAACTTTGATGATGATATTGTAGTTCCACGAACCACATAGATCAGGGAGGTCAGAGGGCAGGAGCGGGATGAAGGCGTCCGTGGCGTCGGAAAAGCCAGGTGGGGGGGTGGATGCGCAAAAAGAAGCAGAAGGATGGGGGGGTGGTCTGTCGGGGTTGGTGCGTCCAGACAGTAAGGTCTGGGCATAGCTTTTTGTTTTTGTGGTGGTTGGAGCTTGCTGGGTTGCTAGAAGAGATGTATGAGTTGATGCCGATGAAGAGCTTTGAGCTGGCGAGATCGCGGTGCTTGAGGCGATGGATACGTCCGGGTTAGGTGGCTTGGGTGGGATAGTGTTTTGGGGAGGGGGGTTCTCTCTCTCACTCTCTCTCTCTACCATTCTCTCTCTCTACCTTTAGGTTACATAATTGGTGATGTCTATGATATAAATTTACAAGTCAATGGAGACGAGGGATAGAGTATGAAGGACATAAGCAAATTTAGACGGTGGTAAATGTTTCGATTGAGTTGACCAAACAGTAGATTTACATATGACATCATGACTTGCAAGTCTTTACAACAAAGGCACAAAGTTGTACTCCACCTCTTTTAGGTCAAGTTAGGCAGTTGATTAGCTAACTTCCAGTTTATTGAAAATTTAAAAAAATCACGCAAATAAAGTCTTAACCAGAGTAGAGAGAAAGATTACTCGTACAAATAACACCCTCTCTTTATTTATTGATAGAAGACGCAAAGACATCGACGTTTATGAGATCAATTTCGTTAGTGGTTATTTTGCGAAGGATGTATCAGTTTACTTTCGATGATGGTATCATTACTATCATAATGTAAATACTATTGCCGGTATACCAAATTACCAATTACTATATCGATGATATTTCCTTGTGAGTACTATGGAAATTGAACGTAACTCCATACTATTCCATAACACAATTTCCCAAAAATTAGAGATGACATGCTCCTATTATAAGAGATCGTAAATTCACAGTAAAAATCACCCGGTAACACAATATCGATCGACATACAATCAAACGGGCCAAATCGTAAACCTCAACGGGCCAAACCGTAAACCTCTCAATAACTACATCTCTAAATTAGCCCAAAATCTTCAAACATCTGCCAGACAAAAAATCTAAAACTCAAAAGTCTCGAAACTTCTCATTCAAGCCTGTTCCCTCACCAAAGCAGCGTCCTTCAAAAATCCTGACTATCCAAATTTCGTAAGACACATCTGATTCTTCTCCTCCAAGAACCCCTCCCTGCTTCTTCTATCTTGTATCTTGTTCTATACACAACCTTCTTCATAATAATATCCTCACCTCACATCACAATAAACCCTTGTTCAATTCAATTCAATTATTTTGCTAATTAATCTTCAAATTTGTACAAAATTACAGAAACAATAGAATAAAAAGGGGGGATTTTTCTTTTTCTTTAATTTTTTTTTTAAAGGAAGGAATAAAATGGGAAGTACAGACACAAGATTTCTGCAGGAGCTGGTGTTGTATGCAGCAAGTGCAGCATTAAGTTGTTTGGTATTATTTGCAGGGTTAAGACAATTAGACCCTAATCGTGAATCTTCCAAAAAAGCCCTTGAACATAAGAAAGAAATTTCTAAGCGCCTTGGTCGTCCTCTTATCCAAACTAATCCTTATGAGGTAACTTCTCTTTCACTCTTTTTTTCTTTTTCAAGTTTTCATCTTTTTTGTTAGTTTTGATTGTTTTGCTATCTGGGTACTTTTAATTTTGTGTTAATTTGGTTGTTTGAGCATCTTAATTTTGTGTTTTTATGAAGTTTAATCTTTAATTATTGTATTGATTGGTTGATTAGATTCTGCTTATTTAGATTCTCGGATATTGGGGTGGGTTTGTGTGGGGGGGGGGGATGTTGGATGTGTGCTATGGAGTTTGATTGGATTTTCGAGGTTGTTATCGTTAGACGGTCTTATACGAGACTTTGTGTTGGACTGTTGGTATTGGTACATTCATACCTGCTTGGTATGAATGTAGAGTTGGTAATGTTTTAGGTTGCTTCATTGTTCCGAGGTTGAAAGTTGTTGATTTGCGCAGTGTTTGTTGGTTCATAGAGTTGGTGGAGGATTTGTCGGGAAGGAGTTGTTAATTCGCGTTTTGTACTCTATTAATTTCTCAGTCCCTCTAGTCGGGGGCATTGACTTGAGTTCTCCTCCACCGGTCTTGATGTTGGAACTAATCCACGGAATGGGGGAAGTGAATTATGTGATGCTTAATCTTGCATTGCATTTGGTATATTATTGATATTGTACTAGAATAGCAATGGAAGAATGCTCAGTTGCTCACAAATCTGAAGAACTATAGAAGTGTTTTCTCTGTGTTTATCATACGGCCTAAGAAGGTGGTACTGGGTTGTAAATTGTATATCTGAAGAAAATGAAGGACTGTTCATGGCGACTTATTAACTACGAGTACTTGAGCATTGAGTTACTATCATTTAAAACTAATCACAAACCCCATTGCCATTACTGATATTTTACGATACTACCTGTCTACGACACCACTATCGCTATAGTATGAGGTGTCTGTTTCATGTCAAATGTGAGAACTTTACGTGGATTGTTTCCAAGAGAGCAAGTTTTTTATTCTCTTTTCTTGACTATATTACTTCCTCCCCTAAAATCTGTCTTGGCTTAACAACGACGTTACTCTAGTGCCTTATCTCTACATTGAAAATATTGAGAGGCTGCCGGATGACGTATAATGAAAATTTCCTGGTGTGAAAGAAAAATCTTGGACTTCTTATTGTGTTATTTTATTTAGAAATATTTGTTTCTACCTTAAGCTTTTCGAGGTTCGAGCTTGTCAAAGGGAAAGTGACAGAATGAAGTGAACTAAGTTAAATTAGAAGGGCTGTTTCAATTCATCATGGCAATGTTCATTGGCATCTTAAAGTTACCTTTATCAAGCAATAGCTGTCAATTTTAGTGATCTAGCGTTTGCTTTTCCGTATTTTTTTTACTCCACTCTAAAGGCAACTTTTGTCATCGCTTTTTCTCCAATAAAGTAGTCGACTTCAGTTACGAACCATCAATGAGTACTTCAATTGTAGGGATGTCACTGGTGGAAAGGAGTGGAGACGTGCTTTCCTGCACTTGCTCCCATCACGCAAAACCTCCATCCACATCCACTCCCACCACTTACCACAGGTACAACTTTTATAAACCTGCTTACTGTCCACTCTGTTGGGTAAAGATTTAAAATCATACCTGTCACACCCACCTGGCCGGCCACTACCCATCTTACCATTACATTATACACTGTCATAGTTTAGCCAAGATCTCAAAATGTTACCTATAGAAAGTAAAAGAAAAGAGCTCTGAATCTCCATAGCATAGGATTGTAATTGTTTTTGTGAAGAGAGTAAATAACATCCTAAGCTAGTTGTTGGTGCTACCAATATGAGGCGGCTAGGATACAAGATCCACCACCGGCCCACCACCTCTCATGGGTATAATTCTTTATTACCAGATATGCCTCACCAGTCACCGCCTGCCAAAACAATATCCTCACCTGCTCCAACTGGGGCGTGTCCGTTATCCATCCATCACTTAAATCACATCCTTATTCAAATTGGTCTCCAGTAGGGCCATGCTAAGCTTTAAACCATCTTCCATATTGGTTATATTCCCTTAAAAGCTAATGCAATAAATTGTAGGTTTTCTTCTTTTTCTCGAGGTGTTACCTGTTTAGTTACGATCTAGTAAATAAACTCTTAATAATTATGAAGCTATGAGGAGGTATTGGTGACTTTTTGCCACCCAGTTGTAACTTCTTGCAATAATCATGTTTGTCTATTGTTTCATGTATCATGAATGACTAGTTTTTAATATCTTAAGTGTTCGCAAGGTTTAGTTCTCTGAAATTTTTTCCTGCCGACTGTTTTCGTAAGTTCTCAAGTGACTCTTGCTGTAACAAATTTTGGTTGATGTGGACTATTGCAATCTGAGATTATTTTCTTTTTATGTGGAAATCTTGCCTTCAAAAGAGATGCCGGGTTATCTAAATAGTCAATTTCAACTAAACTTAGCCTATGGTTTGGGATGAAGTATCTCTAATGCTGAACTTCTCTGCAGGACGTAATAGCATGTGATGTGATAAATCCTGACCACATCGAAGTGGAGTTCGAATCCATTGGTGGTTTAGACAATATCAAGCAGGCACTGGTTGAGCTGGTGATTCTTCCCCTGAGGAGGCCTGAGCTTTTTACGTATGGCAAACTGCTTGGTCCACAGAAGGGAGTCTTGCTGTACGGTCCCCCAGGGACTGGGAAGACAATGCTGGCTAAGGCCATTGCTAAAGAGTCGGGTGCAGTTTTTATCAATGTGAAGATATCAAATCTGATGAGCAAATGGTTCGGTGATGCACAAAAACTTGGTAAGTTTATGATAGAGCTGTTCATGGCTGTCCCTCTTGTATTCCAATAAGACAAATTTTGGATTTTAAACAAATCTATAAATGGCAAAAGTGGAACGAATACACTCATTTGCGCTGTTAGTCACGAGCTTGTTGTTGTAGGCTTGTAATAAAGTTCTTTTCTTTTTAAATTTAAATTTTGGTTTTGTTAACCCTAATCTGTCTCAAACAATATGCGAATATGACTTTGTGAATAAAATTCTAGTGTAGTGTGATGGAAAAACAGCAAGATGAACTAACAAAAGCTGCAACATAGCTGAGTGACAATGTGACATTGTATTTATTGCTGACAACAACAGTATAATGGGCCAATTCATTAGGCAGCATAATGTGGATATAGAAGTAACACAAAAAATAAGCCTCTTTCTTTGGCAAATTTAATGTGTGTATCATCCGTACAAAACTAGAATCCCATGTGATTTAGGTTATAGTAGTTACTGTTAATAAGAAATGTTTTGGCATAGTTTTGTCTCCGTGTTTTGTTACAGGTTATACTGTAGTGGCTGACGCTTTCTTCCAATTTTGGCAGTTGCCGCTGTATTTAGCTTGGCTTCCAAGTTGCAGCCTGCTATTATATTTATCGATGAGGTTGATAGCTTTCTGGGACAGCGTAGAAATCATGATCACGAAGCTATGACGAACATGAAGACAGAATTTATGTCTTTGTGGGATGGTTTTACAACTGATCGTGAGTATCATTTCTTGTGGTCTTGTGTGAGATTCATTATATTATATACATATACAAAAAAAGTTGGAGCTGTTTATATGCTGTCGACTTGTCAGCTAACCAAAATTATCCCAAGCTGACTTCATATTCGATGTCATTCTGTTATTGTAGAACAAGCGAGCGTTATGGTTCTTGCTGCTACAAATCGCCCAGGAGAACTGGATGAGGCTATTCTTCGCCGTTTCTCTCAGGCCTTCGAGATTGGAATACCTGAACGTAAGGAGAGGGCAGCAATATTGAAAGTCATATTGAAGGGTGAGAGGGTGGAGGAGAATATCGACTATGACTACCTTGCTGGCTTGTGCAAAGGATGTTCTGGCTCTGATCTGTATGACGTTTGCAAGAAGGCTGCATATCTTCCAATCAGAGACCTGCTGGATGCTGAGAAGAGTGGGAAACCTTTACAGGTACGCACTATTCTTTGCATGCTCTTTTCTAATGTTCGAACTTATTTTCGGGGGCGTACTCCTCTCTAGAGTCTAGAGTTGAGTGTGCATTGGGAAAGTTTGGCTTAGAGAGATTATAATGTCATGTAAAAAAAGAATGCATGTCCCCAGTTGGGTCAGAATACAAGTTCTGCAGCTTGGCACTAAAATGGATAAAGTAATTTCCTTGTACTGGTGCAAGCTCACTGTGACAATGCATGTTTTCAACTTAATCAATGCCTATTGGCAGGTCTTTCTTATCTATTAGGAAAAACGATTTCCTTCGTTTGAGGAACTATGCTGTCTTTTTTATCTTCCTACTGACAGTAGTTTGTTCATAGAAAGTTGGAGTTTCTGACTGTTGTTTTGCGTTGTACATTCAGGATCCTAGGCCACTGACACAAATTGACTTGGAGAAGGTTCTCCTTACTACAAGGAAAACGAGTGATGCTGCTCAAGAATACTCGAGGGGAATGTCACAATCATCATCATCATCCTGGCCCATACAGAGGGAAGGAGAAGATTATCCTGTCCAGAATGCAATAAATGAGCTATCAAAGCTCGTGGTCTCCCAAATACTAAATTTACAAGCCGATAATCAAGATGATTAAGCTTCCTGAAACTCTAATCTACGAGGGCAAAGATGTAGCTGATAGGGTGATTCGGACTTCAGAGATGTTTCATAGTCTTATGATACAAATTTTTTGTGGAATATCCGAGTGTTATGTAGGATATGCTTGGGATTGTTAAAAAAACCCATGTCATGTAATCTATAAGTTACCTTGTTAAATTCATTGTTTCCTGGCCGTCCAATGCCTTTCTGCAATAAAGACATACGAGTATGAATTATGATGACTATTTTCTTTTGTCAAATTCTTTACGTGGATATAGTTCATTATTTTGGGGTGACTTGTTCTCATGGCAATTTAGCTGGATCAAATTATTGCTCTTCATCTGGCAGCTCCTTCGAAAGTCTTACCAACGAGACCACTCTCATACTGATGAAACTATGCCCATTTTGCCCGACAATCTTTGTAGGCAAAGTGGGAGTGCTGGAGGATGGCAGTAGGGCGGCTCAGTCGTTATCATTCTTTGCTGGCGTATCCTTGTTTTCTCATTTCATGATGAGGCATATATATCAACATCTAGGAGGTATATATGGAAATCTCGTTAAGTCGCTATATTCCTTACTAAAACGGAAGAGTTGATTGTATCCATTCTTTACAACAGATGTTGTCGCAGATACGCCTTTCACTAACACGATTGATGTTGCTGATACGGCAGCTATACCGAAAGTTCAATGTAGGATATGCTTTAGTTTTAGATATATAGTTAGATAAAGAGAGCATGCTATACTTATAATCTATGCGTTGCCATGTCAAATTTTATTGTTTGTTACTCCAAAGATGTACAATTCATGCTATTTCTTAACTTTTTTTTATCATCTTAAGAAATGTGGCATTTCATGCAAAATGTCAGCATCTTTACTATATTGTGCATAGACGTGGCAACTTTGGTCATATGTAATAATGGGATTAGATGTCCGGTATGTAGTGATGTTTTGGTCATATGTACATGCCGTTGGGAGTATATAAATATCACCAATACTTGGTATCTTGCTGTATAAGCTTTTAATATATATCTTGCAGAAGTCTCGTTTCTTAATCAGTACTGATGGCCTCAGAATTGGTAACACACTATGGAGGTTGTCATTGTGGAAGTGTGAGATGGAAGATACAAGCACCTAAAGCTGTAACTGCATGGAAATGCAACTGTTCTATGTGCTCGAAGAGAGGCAATGTCTCGTTCAGTGTCCCTTCGGACCGGTTTTCGCTGCTGCAGGGGGAGTCGAACATCACCACATACACCTTTGGTACACACACTGCCAAGCATACCTTCTGCAATGTGTGTGGCATTACTTCGTTCAACATATCGAGGACGAACCCCGATAATGCTGTGTCTGTTAATGCGGCGTGTGTTGATCCGGGGACGCTTGAGGATGTCGAAGTTCGGATGTTTGATGGGTTAAATTGGGAGGAAGCTTATTCCAAACATCATATGAACGATGCTAGGTCCAAGGAGTAAATAAAACTAGATATATATGCTAGCCCTAACATTGTGCCGAGGTACAAATCTCTTGTGCCCGGCCCTTGGCTAGCAAATCTCAAACGGACCTCTTCCAGCGGATTTGTATACGTGTATAAATCAATCGCAAAAACAAGTTTAAAACTAGTGCTCATTGAGATCACATAATTTTATTTCTAATTTTCTTGTTAAATAGAAAATAAATAAATTTGTACGTGTACTAGTAAGCTAGATGCGCCATTTCCATTTCCATTACAATTTACAACTTATGACGACTAACTATTCAATGGTTTTGTCGAAGCAAAATGAGTCATTAAATTTGTTTGTGCTTTTTGTGTTGTGAAATAATCCGTAGCAGTCCGTTAGTGAAATTTTCAAAACAATTTTTATCATGGTCAACTGTACATAGGGGTATGACTTGTGCCCATCGAAGTTCTCTTGTAGCCGGAGCCTTTGAGGCGATGAGATACCGGGTAATGAACTTGAATTGTTCATGTTGAAGCTAGATGCGCACTTGCCTATTAGTCTGATCTATGATAACAACTTTTGTTGTTTGAGTCTTGAGAAGATTTCAAGTTAGTCATCTAGTATGACAAAGAAGACTTTAATTAGCTAGTGAAATCTCAAATTTGTGATACTACTTTATGACATAGATGGTCCATTCTCAAATCTCAACATCACTTTGCTTTCCTTAATTTTGTTTTAACTCAAACTTTGAATACTAAAATCAATCTAATGGATATATCTCTTTTGATATAAGTTAAATTATTCACAAGAGTTAGAAATCAGATCTCTAATCACTTTTTAAGGATTATTGTCAGATGTGTGGACTGACTGGACTCTAAGACACGAGTTAACTTACATAGTCCGAACTCAAAATTTGGTCTCATATGTACGAGTTAGTGAGTTACATAGTCCGAACTCAGGATTAGGTCTCATGTACACCGAAAGTCGAAATCCTGCAACTAAAAAAAGAAAATCCTATGTTGATCGAAAACGTAATACGGAGTACTAGAAATAAAAAACGATACCAAACAAATCCTTACAAATTCCCCATTTAGTTTCTTACCAAATGCTTTCAATTCCATCAAAATCATCATCAATTAAGATCTTCACAAAGCAGGAATCTGAATCAACCGCCACCACCAAGTCCACCCTCACCACCACCACAACCACCGCAAGAGAAACCCTTGGTCAACACATGGACCCACCTTCAGACACAGGGCTAGTAACCACACACACAGGAGGGTGCCACTGTCGAACCATAACATGGAAAGTGGACGCACCAGCAACCTTAACAGCATGGAAATGCAACTGTTCTAACTGCTCAATGAGGGGCAACACTCACTTCATTGTTCCTGCACAAAGTTTCCAACTTTTAACAGGCCAATCAAATATCACCACCTATACATTTGGGACCCACACTGCTAAGCACACCTTCTGCAGTGTTTGTGGGGTCACCTCCTTTTACACTCCAAGGTCTAACCCTGATGGTGTTGCTGTCACTTTAGCTTGTCTTGATCCTGGCACACTTTCCCATGTTGAAGTTAGGTGCTTTGATGGTCAGAAATGGGAGCAGACTTTTTCCCAATCTGGGATTTCTGCTTGTTCTAAGTTGTCGTAATGAGGCGCAAATGTCAGTACAATTTTAATTCCGACATGGGACCTAATGTATGTAGTTTAATTACCTCGATTTTGTAATAGTTTGTCCCTACTTAATTTATATTATCTTGTATAATATGAATAATATTATATGTTTCTTGGGTAATTGTTTGTGAATCTGGGGTTAGCTGCTGGTCTGATCAATCTGTTTGAGCAATTGTTGTTAAGTCTCTGATTTCTTACTGAGAGTTTCTGTTCTGATCGCAATTTTATCTAGTAATCTTGTCAAGTAAGCTTCTTTTGATTGTTAGTTGAATAAAATTTTATTGTAATCAATCTAATCATCATGGTTGATTTGGTATGCTCTTGAAAATGATTGTTAGTCGAATCGAAAATTGTTGTATTTGTAGGGATGCTGTTTGACTTGTATGCATGTGATCACTGATTTGATGAGGTGTTAATAATTACTACGTATGTCCCTTTTTACATTGAATATTATGATTGGATAACTTTTGGGGTTTCTGGGAAAGTCTGATTTTGATACGCTATTGATAACTGGTAAGATTATGGTTTTTAGGAAATGAAAGATGAAAACTTTTGTTATTTTTGGGAAGCTTGTCTGGGTTTAGACCTGCCTGTAACCAGACAGTAGGGTCTTAGGTGTGTTATAGACTGATTTATGGTGGTCGTGGTGTAGTATCCGTGGCTGTCTTGATAGAACTTCCGGAAAACAGGATACCGGAAATTGATGCTTAGCATCTTACCATGTATTGTGTCAAATTCTGAGAGGCGAATTTACACTTGGATAGATTACCCTTGCTTTGAACAACAGTGAGGTGTATGGAGTTATTTGAAAGTTTTGTTATATTGTAAGATAGGTCTATTTCTAGAAGCAGCTATATTAGATAATTCTGAGCTGTTTTAGCAGATAGAAAGTGTGCAGGATCCTGGTGATTGGTTCAAGTAACTTTTTTTTACTTGCATAGTAGTATTGACTAGTCTTTAACTCCACCTGTGAGTGTCATAAAGTTCGGTTTGTAATATTCATTGTCTGTCTCAATCCCGGATAAAGGAGACGAGTTAATGGGCAACTTGAGACTTATGTCTGACTCGAAGCAATGGAATCGATTTTGTAATTGTTTTGGATTAAGACTTTGTAGCGAATTTGATTTGAGAGTTGGGACTAAGACTATGGGGTCAAAGATAATGATAGCAGGATCCCTTACTACACCTTCCATGCAGCTGCTTTTGTTACTGTCATACCTCCTGTGTTTTAGAAAAATCTTTCCTATATTTTTCACATTAGAAATTCTAAAAGTACAGTCTGTGGATCAGAACAAAATTTTACAGGTCATCTCCTTTCTGAAAATTCATCAGAGAATTCATGCTATAAGAAAGCTACTTTCACTAACTTTGCCTTCTGTAGGTTTCAAAGTGAGCAGAGCTAGGAAAAAATATGGAGACAGACTTGTTAGATCCAGAAGTGGAAGTCATATCAAGAGAGACTGTGAAACCATCAACTCCAACGCCGTCCCATCTCCGTGATTTCACTGTTTCTATGCTTGATCAAATATCTGCTCCTATTCATGTCTCAGCTCTTGTGTTCTACAACCCCAACACCCAAACACAACCTCTGGATGTTACTGGTCTAAAAACAGCCCTCTCCCAGACACTTAGCCGTTTCTACCCACTTGCAGGTCGTTGCAAAGACGACTCTACAATCATTTGCAATGATGAAGGGATCCCCTTGATTGAAACACATGTGAATTGCTCTCTTTCGTCTGTCCTTAGCTCACCACAGAAACTTGAATTTTTGAGCAAGTTTAAATTTCTCCCTCCTAAAGATCTGCTAGGCACAGGAAAGCAACAGATGTCAGAACTGGTACATCTAGCATTTCAGATAAATGTTTTCAACTGTGGTGGAGTTGCAATTGGTTGTTACATGCTCCACAAGATCATGGATGGGAGCTCCCTAGGGCTGTTCTTCAGGCATTGGTCAGCCCTCGCAAGAGGGAACGGTGATGATCTGATCCAGCCGGACTTTGATTCAACTGTAAAAGCATTTCCTCCTGCAAAGCAGCAAGAACAAAAGCAGAAGCCTATAGCTGATGATCAGTATTATCCCCCCAGTGAGGAGAAATTGAACATAATTGGAAAGGGATTTCTTTTCAGTGATGCTGCTGTGCGCAAACTCAAGGCCAAAGCAGCAAGCAAACATGTCCCGAGCCCAAGCCGGTTTGAAGCCTTGCTTGGATTCATCTGGGAGCAAGCACTAGCTGCAGAGGCCGCAGTTTGTGCACGCTCTGAGCTTCCAGTGCTACTCTTCGCTGCAGATTTAAGGAAAAGGGTTGGCCCTCCCCTCTCTGAAGGATCAATTGGTAACCTTTTGGCTAACCCAATTACCATGATTGAGAAAGGGTTACGTCTTCCAGAACTCGTAGCAGAAATCCATGCAGAAGTGTTGAAGGTGAAGGAGGAAACTGCGAGGGAATTTGTAGAAGGTGGACCAGAAGCCATACTTGCTCACCGGAGCAAGATGGCTGGTTACATAGTAGGCTATAGGCCAAGCACCTACATGGTCTCCAGCTGGTGCAGGAATGGGTTAAGTGAGGCCGATTTTGGGCTTGGTAAACCGACAATGATCGTGTTTCCTGTTACTGATGGGATCCTGATTCCAGCGCATAGAAATTTTATTTCTTTGACTGATTATACTGATCCTGATGGTGATGGAACTGCAGCTTGGATCTACCTGGAGGAGAAAGAAATGCAAGTCTTAGAGTCTAATCAAGAATTTATGGCTTTTGCTTCTCAGTGGTAGTGAAGAAACTAAGAGTGGAAAAAAGGTCAAAGCTGGGTTTTTTCTAGACCTATTTCCTTTCATCAGAAGTTATGTTGTAGACCTCAGAAGAGAACCGCGACTACTCATATTGATAATTCCGTGTAAAGATGTTTTGCTTTCTTTAAGGTGTTTTCTTAATGCTGAAATGAGGTGCAAAGGCCAATACAATGTGGTTTGGATCGTGGATGTTTTGGACTCGGGAATTAATGTACACGGATTCTCAGCAGCTAAACGAAGTATCCTCCTCCTGTTGTGTAAGAGTTTTTGTTCACAATCGACATTGTATAATAATACTTACAATCTTTTCACAGTTTGCAGTGAATTTTCAATCATGAGTTTTAGTTGTTTGATCCGCATTTTGTTTCTAATTGCTTCTGTTATATATGTCAAGGGAAATATCTTGGAAACGTGTTGTGAATAACCTGTATTTGTTTGCTGGCTTGAGTTTTTGTTTTGTTTTTGGAATATAGATGCATGATTGATAGGTGACTTCTATATAAAATCAGTCTCTCAGTTCAGTCGGATTCTGGAAACGTGATCAGGAATTTAGGATCACGGTTGATTTGTTTCAGTTGCAGATATAGTAAGTCCTGCTGCACTTTTATCTAGTGCTTTCAATAAAGTTTGCTTCTTTTGGATTTTGGGACTGAATTTCTTTGATAGATTTCAGTTGGGAACATATTACATATGGTCTGTTGTTAGCTGAACCTCTGTCTGGTACTGATACTCTCGAGTCCTCAGCTCTTCACCAGTTTTCAGTTTTCACAGAGAGTTTATTTGACAGTCTGATCAAATGCATGCTGCATAAAAGTGTGCACAAGCCATAAGACTTGTTTTGAGTCCGAGAATCCCAATTCTACGTCACAGGCGACGGTGGCTGTCAGTACAGGTCCTTTCCCTTTCCGTCAGGACGATGGTGCGTGTGTAATTTATATAGAAACTTTGATCTTTCCTTTTTTCCTTTGTTTACTTTTATCACTTTTCTTTGGGTATTTTTTTTTCTTTCAGTCTTACTGTAAATTGATTTAGAATCGGAGACAGTCACATATTCTAGTCTAAAACAGATCATGGATCCCAACTCGTTCAGATTCTAATAATTGGTTGCTTCTTTCTGCTTCTGTATTAGTATTTCAGCTTTCCAAAATTCGATTGAATTAATTAATTTTTGGGTTGCTTAATTGAGAGGTCGTGGGTTTTTCAGAAATTTAATTGAAATAATGGCGACTGTGGCGAGCAAATATTGTTCACGTAATTCTTACAATCCCTCTGATGCCACGGCTGGAAGATACATTCATTGTTGGTATTTTCCTGATCCCACACCAGTAGACGGAGACGGAGACGAGACTGAATTGGACACTTCTGGACTTCATGATGCTGATTTGTACCGCGGAGGTTAGCCAAACGACCCATAGACATATAGTAAGTCGGTTCTTTCCTTAATTTAATTTTGGATCAGAACCGCTATATATAGACGCAAGTCGTTTCTTTCCTCACAACAACCACCGCCTAAAAAAAAACCCTCACATTCGCGTATCGTTCGATTCCAGATTCCGGTCAGTTTTTATTTTCTTTCTCTTGAATCTTGATCTTCCGATTATAACTTTCTTGGTCTTGATGTTATTTATTTTTATTTTTTTCCCCAATCTTCTGTTTTAACCTTGCTCGATTTCTGTTGCTTGAATCTGTGTAGTGTTTAGATATATTTGATTGATTGAAACAATGTCCCAATTGGAATTAGATTATCACTGGAAACCGCTCCGGAAAGCAGAACGTGCTTTGTCTCCCACATCTGTTAGTCGTCTCAAACCAGGGGATTTATTCGATGCGAATGCCCTTTTGTTCCCTGTTCGGACTGACTATCTCATTCGTAATAAGGGTGATGGTAGAGAAGAAAGAGTTTATGCCAACTGCCTCAAGGGTAAAAAGTATGTCATCATATGTACTGCCTGCTTGCCATTGGACAGTGTAAATTTGTCCGAGCTGTCCCATTTCTTAGTAGACGTAGTCCCCGAGTTATTAGCAGATGGGAGACTTGATTTTGAGGTTGTCTTTGTGGCCCGTATGAAGGATGCTTCTGATTACTACCGCCACAAGGATGTGGTTCAGGATGCATTCCGTGCTTTGTTTTCTACATTCCCCATGTCGGTCCTTGCTGTCCCAATCTTAGATTATTGCCGTGCCAATAATTTGTTTAGAGCTACGGGGTTTACTGACTACTCTTGGCCTGCATCTATTGTTGTTGATCTCAATCAAGGACAGGTTTCACACTCATATTTCGCTACTTTCGGCACCTTCGGAGCTAATTTTTACCCTTTTACTCGTGAGAGGGTAGAAGAGCTGTATAAGGAAAGGGACGAGATACTTCACGGCAAGGGGTCTCTTGCAACTCTTTTGCACCCCCACAGTGGTGATGTTGTTCTTGAGTGTGTGCACCATGGTGGATCGTCATGTTGTGGTAAACAGCAATCCTTGTCCAGTCTTACCAACAAGGTTGTGGGGTTGTATGTGCTAGATGATGGGGATTCTATGGACAAAGTCTGTGATTTGTATAAGCTGTGTAAGGATAACAACCTACCATTTGAGGTTGTCCTGGTTTGCGCAAAGAGGGGTTCTCTGAAGATTTTGTCTTGGGAAGCCCATGTCCGCTCTCTGCTCCAGAACCCAGATTGTTGTGGCTGGCTCCAACTTCCCTTCAAGGACAGGGTCAGCTGTAAGTTAAATGTCCTATGTGAATACCGCAATGGCGATAAGCTGGTCATTTTGGGACCTGATGCTAGTTATGTGGATCCTGACGGTATAGAGGTTTTTCGTGAGTATGGCATCGATGGATACCCCTTCACTAAACAGTCTGTATGGGATAGTCATGTGGCAAGGGTTCGAGGTCTGAGATTGCAGGAGCTGTTCACTACTGTGGGAATACTCGATCTGATTTGCCCTGACGGCAAGAACGTACCTGTCTCAAGTGTCCGAGACGTTGATGTTATCCTGTACTTTTGTGAGGAGCCACTTTTAATGGCTAAATATCTCAAGTGGTTCTATGAAATGAAGGAAAGTGCTGGAGAAACAAGATTGGAATTGATTGTTGTGTGCTTGGCTACTGACACTGAAGACGATGAGTGCTCCTGCTCGAATCATTGCCGTCCTGAAACGCCATGGCTTTCAGTCACACATGAGAGAAGTGAAGCTCTATTTGATCTGCTGTTTGACGAGGTGGGCCAGTATCGCGACAGTCTTGTTGCGTTTGGATCAGATGGCCGTGTACGTAGTCTGGCCCTACATGATACTCTGTACTTTCAATCTGCGCCTGCAACCTTCCCGAAATCTGATGATAATCTTCGCATGGAGATCGCTCAGCTGCTTAAATATAATCCTTCGGATCACTGGTCTAAATATTTCAAGTTCTGACAATTAAATCTTACTCTTGTTTATGTTACTAGTACTAGTATGGGAAGTAGGCTATGAATAACTTTTTACTGTTTTACCAAGCTGGAGTCTCTACTGCTTCTTGGCATTACTCGTGTTTTATAGCAAAAGTATCTTCATATAAAGGTTGATGTCCAGCAATCATCTATTCTACTCGGGTCAGCCGGAGGTTAAATCTCCTATGTTGGAACCACGGTAGTGATAAACTGGTCATTGTGGTACCCGATGCCTAGTTATGTGGATATTGACGGGGTATGTAGATGTTTTTCGTGAGTATGGGATTGGTACATATGCTTCACTGAACCGGCTGAATGGGATAGTCATGTAGCAAGGGTTCACAGTCTTAGCTTGCAGGACCAGCTGGGCCTATACGGCGATGGCCTTGTTGCGTTTGGATCAGATGGTCGTGTTCTGGAGAAACAATCTGGGCCTGCAACCTTCCCCAAATCTGATGCTAGTCTGCGGATGGAGGTTGGTATGTTGCTGAAATCTAATCCTTTGGAGCACTGGTTTGAGAATTTCAAGCCGACTGATAATTAAATCTACTCTTGTTTTTTTCAGTAGTAGACTATTCTTGTAGAGAATACTAAGATGAAGACACTACTGCATCTTTGCATTACGTATTTACATATTTTACTATAATCATCACAGACACGAAGGTAAAATTTGGATCTCTAACTTAATGTAGAGACTGTGACCCATGCACAAAACTTGGATCTCTAACTTAATATAGAGACTCGACAGACGGCAAGTATTGAAAAAGTTGCGGTAATATCTTTTGTTCTCTTTCCCTCGTTAATATGTGACAAATGATGGCCGAACACCCGGACGGGTGCATGCTCGAATGAATACGCAATCGAGGAGGCAAGATAGACCAATAACTGTGATGTTTAGCATACATTATGAATATTCATACTAGAATTCTTATTTTGTGTCATCTCAGGCTAGACGATAAGGACGTGATTTGTTCCTTGAATCAATTATCAAGCTTATTGAGAACCAACTAGAAAGAATGAATTTGATTGTCAATGATTTGTCGTGGCCTCGTGGGACATGGAAATTTGAAATGTATTTCTCAAGAATGCAAATTTTAAAACTCAAATTTTCTGTAAGACTTTGTGTTTTATTTGTGTGTTAAAGTATTTCGGGAGATACGGATTATAATTTCAATTAAATAAAAAACTTAAGTGTGTAGCGGAAATTTCGTCAGATAACATCGTGTAAGTTTGCGTTCATTTCTACCAAATGACACATTTTAGTTGTGTTTGACTCTGACATTGACCACTGTGCCTCTCACGTCATTCCTTTTTTTTCCCCAAAATTTCCCTCGATTTTTTTTCTTATTCTCACATGCCGCTTCTTCTTTCCCGTTTCTTCTTCATCTTTTCTTCTTTCCCTCCAAATATTTGACCCATACTTCATAAACCACATTTCATTAATCTCAATTATGCCCAATTCTTTTTTCAGAATCTCACCAAATCAATGTAAGCCAATTCATACATTTATCACCAATCGAAGATCATCTCCCTACTTATTCAGTGTTACATTTCTTTGTAACAAATTTACCACATATTTGTACTGACAACATCTCCCACACAACCACTCGTTTCAGTTGCCATCTTTAACAACAATAACAATTGCATAGACATACTTTATTCATCACTATACTCAAGCACAATAACGATGATTGTGGTATAAACTCATTGAAACTTGGTGGCAAGAACTTCACTGTCTCTGATCTCGATGGCAAATATGTTCTTGTTCTTTTTGGCGCCATCTCTTCAACCGGGAAGCTTGAGTGTTACCAGGAGACGGATCAGCTTTTGAAGTGGGTCAATGCAATGGAGGCGGCTTCAGAAGGAAGATTTAGAATGATCTTTGCCTGTTTCAATGTCAAGGTGGAAGGTTCTCCCTCGAGGACTTTTGTTCTGAGAAGAGGTGGTTTCTTCCAGTTGCATCCAGCAACCGTAGCAGCGCAGCTCTGGCCGAGTTGCTGTACAAAGATACCACAGTTTGGTACGACGGCCTTATTGCATTCGGACCAAATGGGCAGCTCCTCCGTCTAGGCCTCGAGTGTAGTTTGTATGAGAGCTCAAAGCCAGTTACTTTCCCTGAAACTGATAATGACCTGCCTGAAGATTTTGATGTGTGGCTGGATACTTACTGGGAAAGATTGTCCAGCTTTTAAGTCATCTATATTTTTTTTCTTTAGTTTTTTAATCAGGTGTAGTGTGACAAAAAAAAAACCCTACGCTAAAACATGATGCTTATCAAACTCAAATGTTCCGCCCTTTCTTTTTTATTAATCATTGTAAGCCCTTGGTGTAGGAATGGATTGAGGCAGAATTTGGGATTGGTAAACCAAGATTGATCATGTTTCCTGTAACGAAAACAATGCTGGTTTGGCTTGTGGATGTTTTGGACATACGACGTAGGATGTAATGTACCAAGACTGTCAGCAGCTGAACCACGACATCTTTCTCTACTGTAAGAACTTGTGATCCTGTCGATCTTGGATTATAGCATCACACCTGTATAGTGTGCAAAGGACTTTTCTTTTGACTTCTAGTTGTTTGATGCAATCAGTCTGTCATATTTTGGAGACGATATCAGGATAACGGTTGATCTGTTTCAGCTGCTGATGTAGCAAGTCCTCTTGGTGCATTGTTTCAGTTACAGGAATGCTGTTCAATGCCCTTTTAGAAGGTGCTTTATTTGATTAATGTGATCAGCTCTCCTTGTAATTTCATCTGTCAAACCGAAGCTGCTTCTTCTTCTAATATTTGCTATATAAGTTGCATGATTATACTCAAGGACTTTCTTATTCAAGAGATCTTATTGACTGACTTCCTTTCACTACAAGAAAACATGTCTGGGAGGGCGCAGCGAATCGCCCTATTTTATCGAAAAATCGCCCCCTTTGATCTAAAAGGGCGATAAAAATTGAGGGCCGCATAATACCTCACAGTCAGTTATTGAACAGTCCAACTGACAGGGGCAATTCGGTCATTTTCGTCCAAAAAGTGCCCCTTTTGGGGGTTGATTTCGTCAATTCAAACCCAATTTTTCCCCCCACCAGTCATCCAATCTACCACCCGTTCGACCACCAGTCAACAACCATGACTCGCCGGAAAACCAAAACCAAAAGCCCAGAATTACCAACGGCGAAAATCAAACTACAACCTTACCGTGGTGGTCGGATGATGCAAATTTCTGGGCGATGCAATATGGCCGGACGGCTGCCGATCCACGGCTTCACTGGGGCCCTCAGGCCGGGTCTGTTGTTTTGTTGTTGGTGTTGGCTATGGGTGGTGGTGGAGGAGGTCGAATACAATGATGATGGTGGTTGAATATGATGATGATGAAGATGAAGATGAATGATTATGGATGATTTTGATGATGAATTTCTGGGAACTTGGTGATGATATGATGATGATGATGGAGATGATTTTGATGATTATTTTCTGGGATTTGGTGATGATATCCCCAAGCCCCTCCACCACCACCCGCACCACCTGCTCGCCGCCGCCGATGATTATGGAGATGAAGAGGAAAGATTTTGATGATTGTTTTTCTGGGTAGCTGGGCTGAAGGATGAAGTTGGGAGAGAGAGGGAGTGCTAAAAGAGAGAGAAATGGCGGGTATGAAAATGTTAACCGGGTAATTGGGGGTTGAATACTAGCAGGTGATTTTTTTTTGTCTTTTAGTGTCAGTTGGGACTGTTCAATAACTCACTGTGAGGGATTTTTCGTCCCTCATAAAAATTGCCCTTCACTTCGCCCAATTAGTGGCGTTGTATTAGATCTAATGGGGCGATTTCATGACTCGCCCCTTCTGATACGTATCAATTAAGGCGTTTTGCAGTCGCCATCTTTGATAAGAGATCAAATATGGCGTTAAGAAACGCCCCCTTTGATCTCAACGAGGGTGATTTCTGCTCACCCCACTTGATCAAACCTCTATTGTGGCGATTTCTGCTCGCCCTACCTGATGAAAAACGCAATTGAGGCATTTATAATCGCCCTCTTTGATAAGGCTCGAACCCAAAAAAAAAGAATTTTACTACATTACACGCCAAAGAAAATCTCACATTGATCTTAACAAAGTAATATATCTCATAAATCATCAAATGTTTCTACATATTCACATTCATGGATCCATAGTCTATACTGTACAATCGTACATAGTAGGCAACACAACACCATACCATAGAAGCTCTAATACGTACAATGCTATGTATGTTTCTCTCCAAACCTTCTCTATTTCGTTGTTGTTTCCTCTCTCTGATTCGCCGTTCTTTTAAAAATTTCTGAAATTCAACAACAATACATTTGATTTCCTATGCACACCTCAAATATACGTAAAATCATAGACAATAACATTTTGCATTTACTATAATTTAACAAATGATCATTCAGTAAGAACGACTAGCATCAAATGCTGCAATTACTAGCAAGTAGGAACCATGAGTTACGCCTATTAGACAAATATGTTAAAGATACCTGCAAGAAGGCCTCAAATAGCATATCAACAGCAAAGTACATTTACACCCAAATCAAAACAGCAAAAAAGAAAAATGAAATGCTATGGCTTTAGAAATATCTCCAGAGTTCACAAGTATACTAAAGGAATAAAGCAGTATTGCAGCTCAATTTCAATTAGACCTACTTCTCTGAAAAATTAGATTTCAAGAATTGGCACAAAAAATTCATAAAGCAATGAAAGCAGAAGGGAAGAGTTGTCTTAAGCTTTAGCTGATAATCCATTACGGAATGATTGGGTGCTTACATGAGTATGCTTCTATAGTTTAACAATAAACATACAAGTAGTAGTTTCCCTCTAAAACCAAACTGAAATAAAACAAGTGCATAAAGTCCCCTACTGATGAGCAGGCAACAATGAAAAAGGAACAAAACAGAGATCTTTGAGAACTACACGTCATCTTCTGCTACAATAAAGTGGTTATTTACTAGGTTTACTTCAAAGCCTACTTTTACACACACATCATAATCTTTGTACTTAGTACTAACATTTATTGGTATGTCTTCAATACTAACATTTATTGGTATGTCTTCAATACGACATGCTGCAGATGTAAACTTTCCTTCCTAAGGACAAATACATCATAGGAAAAAGACACCCACTTTAATAAAAACTTGCTCCAGCCTCCAGGTATGCCTAATTCTCGTTCAAGATAAGAATTCTTATCCAACATCATCTGACACTTTAGAACATCAATGCAAAAATGCAAACTACATTCCACCGAACTACCCTTACAACAATTCAGCAATGAATTAAGTAATAGCATTTAGTAAGGTTAACACATTATTAAACATCTTCTTTAAACATGTGCCCTTGACCAAAACAACAGTCGTCAGATAAAGTGGGATGGTTATAAGACTTAAGGTACGCACTTAGCTTGTTGATCCGTCAGTTTATACTCAACATATCCAGGCAAAATTGTAAGGTGCATAAATGCGGGACTACTGTATAATCAAGAATTTGCAAAAGACTGGACATTAATCAACCTACTGACTACATATATGAGGAATACACTTTACATTCACTTTTTTGCTCTTCCACTGATAAGTGGCATTACAAGCATGATTATCTAACTGAATTAAACAATGTCAGTATGTACAATACAGATGGTATCATGGTGGTCTTAGAAAAATTGCAAAAAAAAATAAAAATAAATACATAAATAAAATTTGCAAAAAAATCACCCACAAATACAGAAATCATATGGCATATATATATATGGAGACATTGATAAAATGAAAACAGTATACATGGACAAATTAAAAGAAATTAAGAAAACAAATGAAATTAACAACTAAATTTGGGGGAAAAATCGATGAACATACCCCATGGCCTCCTTGACTTTGGTTTGCATCTCACTGTAAAAAGCCGTCTCCTCATCTCCTTATCTTCTTCATCTTAGCATCTATTCATCTAACAATCAAATTTAATAATTCAAAGTCAAACCCTAAAAATTAGGGGTTATTACAGATCGGAGCGGTAAATCAAAAGAACGATTCACCTAAATTTTAGATCTAATGATAAGACCCAAAAGAACGATTTAGGGTTTAATTAAATTAAGCTTAGAACAAGATATAAAGAGAGAGAGAGAGAAAGAGAAACATACATTGAAGACGGAATGAGAGAGCGAAGTGGTGGCCATACATACGAGTGAGGATGAGCGGCCCTGTGCGGTGGAACGTCAGCAGCCCCCGTGGGGTTGAAGGTCAGCAGAGAGAGGGGGAAATGAGAGATGAGAGATTAACTGAATGACTGGGTGAATTTGTTTGAAGTTTTTTTTAGTACATTGGAGGCGCTTTGACAAAATCGCCCCTTTCAATGGGGTTGTCTTAACCAACAAAGGCAGTTGTTTTAGGATCGCCCTTTCTGTTTAATTCAATCAGGGCGTTTTTAAATTGTCCCCGATCAAATAAGGCGATTTCATCTTGCCATCTTTGTTTACGAGAAATCGCCCTTTTTGACCCATTTTCTTGTAGTGTTTGTTGGGTTTTGGGAACATTCTATCCTTGGATGGTCTGTCGGTAGGTGATGCTTTCTCGATAAGAATACGATTTGATTCATTTGAAGCTATTTTCATCTCTGTGACTCTGTCTTGAGTCTTCACCACTCTTATATAGACGGTTTTTTCGACGGTCTGATCAAATTGGTGCTGCACTAAATTGTGCACAACAGAATAAGCTATAGATAATGCTCATGTTGCAGCTCAGAGTGGCAGGGTATGTCTATGAAACGATTGAGGTGAGTATTCCTAAGCAAGGACTCGTCAATTTTCGGCCTAAATGGCTAATTCCAAAGGCCAGCTAACCACTTAAGCAGCCCCTCGCTCAACTCATTAAACTTTGCAAATGAAAATACTCGATTAAATTTAAACTTCGAGGTCTATACCTAGAAACCGATGAGCAATTCCTCCCTCCATAAATTAAATTTGCAATTAGTACTTTCAATTTCACTCAACTTATAACTGTTTGTTGTTTCAGAAAAAAAGAAAAATAAAAAAATAATAAAAATAAAAATAAAAATTATAATTGTCCATATACGGAGTACTACATAACATGAGGCTCGGTCTAACTGTAAGATGATAATAGTCTAAAATAATCGACTTGTCTATTATTGAAAATAAGAAATCTATCAAATGAGAATTATTAGTTTCGTGAGAAATGAGAAGTGATCTCAGCCATCCATTAAACTTGATCTAATGGACCACATTAAAAACAGAAATAAAAGAAAAATAAAACTAAAAATACACCAAAACCCCCAAATCTCACATTTTCTCTCTCCTCTCTCTCCCTCTCCCTCTCTCTCCACGGCCCTATCCCAAGCCGCCCAGCACCGCCGCCGGCGTCCACCAGTAACATCCATCTCCGGACTAAACATTACCAGCCGACTCGTAAGACCACCGCGAATCTTCGACGGCCATTATCATCCTCCGTCGAGCATTGTTTGACCGCGAAAAACGCCTTCTCCTTCCCGCGTTTCGCGCTCGTTTCTCTCAGATTCCGTCGCCGCCTCTTACCATCGCCGTCTATCGTCGCCTTATATGGCCTCCGTCGACGACGCCGCTTCTATTGGCGGCACCACCTCTCGATTTTGAGGCGCTAGAGCAAATGAAAGAAGTGAGCGGTGAGGAGAGAGAGGAAAAGTGTGGGCGGAGATGGTGGATGCGATGGTTTGAGTACGCGATTTGGTTCGCGGCCGGTGGGCGGTGATTTGGCCGGCGACAGAGGTGAGGCTAGGGTGAGACTGTGCGGTGGCCGTGGTGGTGGAGGGCGGCCGGGATTGGGTGGTCTGAAGGAGAGAGAAAATGGGGGGAAGGTAATGTGTTTTTCTGTGTTTTTTTTTTTTTTTTTAATTTTTCTTTGGTGTAACGACTTTTAATTGTGCAGTTATAAGAGTTATTACATGTTTTAATTCTTGGAGTTATTTGGAGTTACGTGTTTTAATTCTTGGAGTTATTTATTTTAGTTGATGGAGTTAAATTGTAGTTACGTATTTTAGTTAGTGTAATTAAGTTGGAGTTACGTGCTTCAGTTATTGGAGTTAAGTTGGAACTACGTGTAAGTGGAGTTAAACTGGAGTTAGGTGTTTTAGTTGGTGTAATTAAGTTAGAGTTACGTGTTTTAGTTGGTGGAGTTAAGTTGGAGTTACGTGTTTTAGTTGGTGGAGTTAAGTTAGAGTTACGTGTTTTAGTTAATGGAGTTATGTTAGAATTAATTAATTTTCATAGAATTTGGTGGAGTTACTAATAATATTGGAGTTAGACAATTTACATTATAGAGTTATCTCACTAGAGTTAGGCAATTTAATTACTACAGTTAAAGTGACTGGAGTTAAGAGTTATAGTTAGTGGAGTTACAACTGATTGGAGTTATGCCGTTTAGTTACTACAGTTACTACTTCTCATATCTCACCAAATTATCACTTCTCACTAGATAGGCCCCCATTGAAAATATTATGAAAATTTATAGTACATAAAGTAAGCAAGTTCATCACCCCTATTCAGTTCAAAAAAAAAAAAGTTCATCACCCCAAAGGCCCTAAAAGGTACCTCGTAGGTACAAGGTACGTACTCTATATTCACCCTATAGTCTACATTCATCCTCTATCACTCCCCGACAGTCACAACTGCAGTTGTACGAAAGTTGCGACTGGATGCAGAAGTGGATGGCACGGCATGATCAATGAGGGAGCATTACCACAACCACATAGCACGGACCACTATGAAAAGAAAACAAACAAAAATGCAAATACGGACTCGTATGCGAGGCCATGGGCTTTCGATCGACTAGCCTATTTAGGGAGTCAGGGTGCGTAGAGTCTAGAGCTGGCAAAAATCAACCCGACCTGAAAATGACCTGTTTAATGTAGGTTTGGGTTAATGGCTCCTAACCCGTTTAACTAAATGGGTTGACCTACCCAACCCGTTTAGATAAATGGGTTGGGTTCAGCTTCTGACTTTCAACCTGAAAATAACCCGATCTGACCCGCTTCCATAAACAGGTCAAAAATGGGTCAGGTCTAACCCGGGCTGACCCATTTATATGAGAAAAAAAAATGAAAAATACAAAGAAAATTCACCTAATTGGGTAAAAAATGGGTCAATTCGGTTTGTTTAATGGGTTGGCAGGTTGGGTTGACCCATTTAACCCGTTTAGAACCTATTTAAATGGGTTGGCAGGTTGGGTCGGGTTCAGGTTGCAACTTCTTAACCCGTTTAGTAAACGGGTTGGGTTCAGGTCAGAAGATATCCAACCCGTTTATATGCCGACCTGGGTCGGATTGACCCAACCCGACCTATTTGCCTAGTCTAGTAGAGTCAACTATCCCCATAGGGTGATAGAACAAGCATGAAAACAAAAAGGAAAAGAAAATAAAAGCAGTGGTGTTAGAGTCGTGCAAGAAAAGGCCACTTCGAAATCGGCGAAAAACACATAATGGAGGCAAAGACGGGGCGTCAATAACGGCGATGGCGACTGAGAGGCGGCAAGAGTGTCTGGACTACTCATCATGCGGCTTGAGCGGCGATGGCGGCTAGGCGTCTGACCGTGGGCTGCACGACGTGGTCTTGGCGATCCGTGGGCAAGGCTGACAACGTCGGTCGTCAGGGGCTCCAAGAGCCAGTGGTGTGATGTGGCGTCCGGATGTGGGTCTCGACGGAGGCTGCTCTACGAGAGGATCGTGCCATAAAAACCTCCTAAATCTGATCATCGCAAAGCCGCGGGAGGAGAGAATTATGGTGAATCAAGGGATATGTAGGCGTGATAGGGGTGAAGTAGTTGTTATTATTCATTAAATAGTGAAATGCCAATCAAATGAAAACTAATGAAATAAAAAAAAAAAACTAATACAGAGAGGACTGGCCGGAGATAGTTAATTAGGAGAGAAGAACCATCTCCGGCTGGGAGAGCGGAAGCAAGAAAAAGGTGTTGTTTAGGATTTGTAGTTTGTGACCGAACCCTCTGATGCCATGTAAGATGATAATAGTCTGAATAATCGACTTGTCTATTATTGAAATATTATTTCCATTTATAGTACATAAGGTAAGCAAGTTGATCACCCCTACGTCCCTAACCTAATGGCTAATACAATGTACCTCGTAGGTACAAGGTACGTAATACATACTCTGTATTCACCCTCTAGTCTACATTCATCTTATATCACTAACTAATGGGCGAAACTTAATTATAGTAAAAATGCACTGCGAGTCTGCGAATGCATTAAGCTCTCATATATACATACATTCCACTCCATTTACTCATTTCCAAATGGTTCATCATAGATTCATAGCCGAAGACAAGCAACTACATTTTCACTATCAATGTTAAAATTAGTGTATAAGTTATTTGTGTATGGACATTAGAACGACCTTACTTACACAAGTAACGTTACTAAGTATGTATTGCTTGGTATTGTGTACATAGTACGTAGCCTTTAGGTGATAGAGTAATATGCAAATAAAACAGTTAATTTGTTGTAGGTTAGATAAAAATACACCAAAAATTGCAAAACATGTTTGAAGATGAAAAACAGAAAGATATGACACCAATTCAATTGTTTTTAGGCCAGTTTTTTTCTTTAATTTGACATGACATATCATATCATAATGTGTCACGTGCTTCTGTAAGAAAAATTCTAGCATCTAATGCAGTTATCTAGTTAACTGAATCTTAGACTCTGACCATATCTTCTTTGTTCGTATTATCACCCAATCAACACATTTAACTTGTCCACTACATATCCCGTATATACCAGTGTGTCAAATACTCAAATCTATTCTAATCTCTAACTATCATCATTGTTGTATATTGCATGTACAACATCTTATAGTTATAATATTATAGTATTAGTAAGTATTTATATAAATAATCCCAATATTAAAAGCTGTGCTAGGGGCAATGACCACGTTCACCGGCTTCAGTTAGACCATCTGTCATGCCACGTGGCATACCTATTTAATTTTCTTTTAAAAAAATTATTTAAAAAAATTTCATTTTAAATATTTTTATGGTAAAGAGTGTAGATGGACATTCCATAGATGGTGACATATCAGTAACGTTTTCCACATCGAAAAATTCACAATTTTTTTTTTTTTTTTTTTTTATAAAAAATCAATATTTACTATTAATTGATAATGATATCATCGATATTGAAAGTGAGTTTTATAAATAATAAAATCTATTGATAAATAATTTGTTCACAAAGAAATAAATGATAAATTTATATTTCGGGCGTAGCCCGGGTAATAAACTAGTTAGTAAGTATTTATATAAATAAAATTGTGTTATAACATACACACCGTGCAATTTTTGCACGGGTAAAGAAACTAGTGCAACTTTAGTATTTTCCAGACATCTTACTGTGAAATACACTGCGTATTCAGTATCAGGGCGGAGAATTGGCAGGTTAAACAAAATCTTATTTGTCTTTCGTTTGGGCATGTCCTTGCCGAACTTGGTTTTGTTCATATTGATAATAATATAATATCAACGGATACTGCACCTGAAATTCGTGAAATTCTTCCCCTTGAGACGGATGCGGAGGCGATAATTATAGCCAATTTCAGCGTGCCAGATACTCATTATGAAGTAGAGGGAACCGACCCGCGCTTCAGGCTTTCTCCTGAGAATGGAAACGTGATCAAGGCTCATTACACGGAGGTTGATAAGAAGCATTGTACCAACTCCATTTGATTTACAATAATTGGATCTTCCATTTACCGTAGTTTACAAGTAGTCCTAACATGACAACTTGAAATTGTAAAAAAAAAAAAAGAAGGAAATCTCTTTCAGTCGGAGGGAGTATGAAACAAAGAACGCATCAATTTAGATCTACAAAGATTCAATCATATAAAACAAAAAGAAATGCATTGGATTGACACATAGAAATCAGTAAATCATGTGAAACAAAAATGAACGGATATCAGAATTACAAGAACAGTGAAGGTTACGATTATTACCAAGAAACGTCAAATGGCAAGATTCCTTTACCGGTGGTGAAATTGGAGGAAAATGGGGGGATTATTAACCTGATTCACATGTTTTGCAGTTCACTAATTTTCTTATATTCTGTATTGTCTCTAGCCATCAATAAAAACAAGCCTCTTTGATTTAAATAGAAATATAAGTGATCACGTGGTTAAAAAATAGTCACAACTAGTTTATTGGCTCTTGTAAAATTGCACGGTTTGTTATGAGAATTTGGTTATAACTCTATTTTATTACTCTTAATTGACGCAAAATATTAGGACTGTAAAAAACTTAACAGATCAGATGTGACCCGTTGTTCAAGGTTGATAACCCATTTTTTTCCTAATAGAGTTCTGGCCGTAGATAATTTGAACCCATTTGAACCAATATTCTTTAGGTTAAACTAGGTGTGGCTCGTTGTCCCAATTTTTCAATAATTAATACAAAAGAAATCCGAAATTGCATTAAATAATTCAAAATTAATATAATAGTTCAAAATTAACGTTATAATGGTGGTGTGGAAACAAAAAATGCAACCGAAGTTGTAAAGGAACAAAATTAAATGCATGGTTCTGAGTTCTTGACGTGGCAACCGAAGTTGTAAACTAACACCAAGATCATTTCTGTATTTATAAGGGTTGTATCTTGAATAACTATGGGACCCCGCCCGTTAACCCGTATATTGAGTTAAAACCGAACAAACCCAAAATGTGTTGAAACATACAAAAGTATCATTGAATTTAAAAAACTAATTTTAAGCTCTTTTAAAATATCTTCGTATGGTAATACATACTGTAATTATAATGAATGTTTTTTTTTTTATAATATTTCACTAACAGATCTCTTCGTAACATAATAAAACATTTAATCCACACCAACATATCGTGCACGTATATATAACGCATTTAGTGAGTTCCTTAAATTAAGGCTCGCTATCGTGGATTATTTATGCCTTTTTTTTATATATATAATAAACCAATCAAGTATCATGTCCAAAATTATGTTCTAAAATAATACTTTCGAAAATATTGCAAAACTTAATTTCTAATACATTGCACCTATATATATTACTTCCTAAATTATCTCCAAAAGTAAAATGATTCGATATTATTCATAAAATCTCGTCCAAAATTGTTTCCAAAATTATCTTCTAAAACTTCATCAAGGCCTTTATATATAACTTTGTTAGTAAAAGTATCAAGATAACTCAGTTGTCTTGGTGGTTGAACTGTTAAAATTGTGACTTTGAGGTTACATGTTTAACCAGGAGTGACTATTGGTTAAGTTAATATAGCAGGGCCGAGGTTTTCATTCGGGCTTAGCTGGTTGCTCAAGCTTGTCCTATTCAGGCCAAAACAGGCCTTTGGGGTTCTTTTTGAAGTTATGTAATAGCTAGTTTTTACGTGTTTATGACGTTACCCATTGATATTCTCTAGTATAATACTTGCATATTTAGTTTAATGATTGTATATTGTACATTTTAAAGAGGTTTTTGATGCCGTTATTATAAATTACAATATTTTATTTTAATATTCTTATTTTTTAAATGAACTTTATTTACTATACTAGGCCTAATTTTATTATATGGTGTACTTACTTACCAAATTTGTCAGAATCCGGCATTATTTATGCTAGTTTACATAACTAAATCCCTGTTTGATAGGAATTAATAAAAGAAGAATTTACTTTAAATCAGAATCATTCAAATTAGATCAAATCAGGTCAGAATCATTCAAATCAGATCACATCAGATTAAAGTCATTGAAATCAGATCAGATCAGATCGAAAATGTTCAAATTACAACCAATGAATTTCAGTACCCTTATAGACAAGGTTGTGTTCTTGTACTATTTAAGTAACGGATCTTTCATGGACCAAGTCCGTGAATTGTATCAGCAGTGTAAGGACAAGAAATTTGTGTTTGCTCTTGTCGTGGTTCGCCCTAAGGGTTACTTGGTGACGAGACGGCCAGACTTTTTGTCTTAGGAAGAGCTTGCAGACTCTCTACTCCATGACTCAGATTGTTGTGGCATGCTCCACCTTCCTGTCACGGATAAGGTCAGCCGTAGGATTCATAATCTGTGTGGCTCCAGGCTTTATGAGAACCTGCTTGTTGTAGGACCCAACACTAGTTTCGTAAAGCTTTACGGCAAAGAAGTTTATCGTTATTACGCCATTGATGCATACCCTTTCACTAGACAAACTGTATGTGACTTGGAAGTAGCAAGGTTACGCAGTCTCAGCTTACAGGACTGCTTGAGGGACTGCGGTTTAAACTCATTGAAACTTGGCGGCAAGAACACTCATGTCTCTAAACTCGAAGGCAAATATGTTCTTGTTCTTTTATCTCTGCAACCGGGAAGCTTGAGTGTGACGAGGAGGCTGATCAGCTTTTAAAGTGGGTCGATGAAATGGAGGCGGCTTCAGAAGGAAGATTTAGAATGATCTTTGCTTGCTTCAACGAGGATGTCAAGGTGGAAGGTTTCTCTCTCGATGACTTTTCATCTGAGAAGAGGTGGTTTCTTCCAGTTGCATCTCAGACTGATAGCAGCTCAGCGCTGGCCCACTTGTTGTGCCATGATGCCGCATTTTGGCACAACGACCTTGTTGCATTCGGACCAAATGGCCAGCTCCTCCGTCTTACCCTGCAGCTTAGTTTGGAGGGGAGCTTTGAGCCAGCTTCTTTCCCTGAAACTGATGCTGACCTGCCTGAAGATGTTGATGTGGGGCTGGATGCGTACTTGGAAAGGTTTTCTAGAGGCCCGTTCGGTATCAATGACGTTTTCAATTTTTGGTTTTTTTGTGTAAAAAATTTTGTTAAATAAATTACAAAAATAAATTTTAATTGTATGTTTCTATAATAGTCATAGTGAAAATGAAAACTGACAACTGATAACTGAAAAACCACTTTTTCTGGTTTTCAAAAACGGGACTTTGGTTTCAAAAAAAAAAAAAAAATAGAAAAAAAAAACAGAAAACGATACCAAACATATGTTTAGTTTGACAAAATTCCCTACTCTAAAACATGGTGCTTATCAAACTCAAATGTTCGGCCTTTTCTCATTTTTGAGGCAATGGTGTGAATTTTCGGAGTTTGAATGATAAATCCTCAGTTTGAACTCTTCACAAGTTGTTTAACCGTTGCAAAGCTGATATATAATGTGGTAGGATCTCTCGATCTAAGAGCTTCTCGGAAAGTTTCAGCGAATAATGTGCTTGACAAATTAACATTATTGTAAGGTTTGAGGACTCCCGTGGCATGTAAAGTTGATTGAAGGATTTTCTGTCATTACCCTCGGTGCAGGAACGGACTAAGGGTGTGTTCGGCGCCACTTTTTTATCAACTTTTTACTAGCTTTTAGTGGTTTGACTTAGTCCAACCACTACTCTAAAAAAATTAACGTGTTCGGCAATACAGCTTTTAGGCTAGATGTTAGATGATTTTGTAGCTTTTTAAAAACGTTGGGGAGAGTAACGTTTGGGTAGATGTTGGTGATTTGTTTCTAAATAACCCCTACTTTTAATCCTATAATCAAGGGATTATTAATTTACATATTATGATTCCTTATGTTACTTCAATACTGCTCCTCTCTCTCCACCCTTCGATATTTTTTTTTTCTTCTTCTTCCGGGTTATATTCAGTGTAGTGTGTTGTTTTTTTTTTGTATTTCTTAGTGTTATTATTATTATTATTATTATATTATAAAAAAAACATTATTATCATCATATTATCATTAATGTATATTATATAATTCTATTTGATACGGAGTAGTTGACTAGAATTAATTCCACGTACAAAGACGTAAACATATTTTGCAAGCACATATCGATGTCCTTTTATGTAATTTTAGCTAGTTAACCGCTAGTTTTGCCGAACATGTCACAGATTTTCAGCTACTTGTACCGCTAGCGTCCAACAGCTGGCAGATAACAGCTACAGCTACTATAAACGCTACAGCTAGTCAAAACGCTACCAGCTACAGCTACAGCTACTTTTGCCGAACAGACCCTAAGTGAGCAGATTTTGGCATTGGTAAACCGAGATCGATACAAAGCTGGTTGGATCGTAGATGTTTTGGACATACGACATAGGATGTAATGTACCAAGACTGTCAGCAGCTCAACCAAGACATCCTTCTAGTGTAAGAACTTGTTCTTTCCGTCGTTCTTGGAAATTCTTCCCGAACAAATTACTTTTTTTTTTTTGAAGAGCCAGAACAAATTACTTTGTACTTAATAACGTGAGGAATTTTTCGTGAGACGTACATTTTAATTTGGGGTTTGGGGAATAAAGGAGAATGGTGACGAAAGGGGTTTTTTCTTTTTCCGCCAATGAGCCAAAAGGACAGACTCGACTTTGGAAACAAAAGGGCATCTCTCACTCCGTGTCGGAGAAGCCATATTTGTTCGAACTTGGGCTCAAGAGGTAAGTAAGACCCACCTCGAATCTGCTTTGGAAAGGAACTATCTTTGGCCACTTGAAAGGTTTGATCGTTGACGGAGAGAGAAAAACTAGGGGAGAAGATGAAAGAACGACAAATTCATGTGGTGTCCCTAAGTCATGCACAACTATTGCGTGTGATGCTTCACCTTTGAAACCACAAGTTTATGGTACACGTTTGCGCATAATGCCCCCACCTTCCAAACCAATTACAAGTGGACAAAGCCATAAAAGGTGAAAAGGGTACCATATGCATGTATTTTCAAAAACTCAGGGGCACATCTTACTAATCCGATTTTTTTTTTTTTTTTTTTTTGTGAAACGACTAATCCGAAATTTATGAATACTACGACGTGCAAAAGTCTATAACTCACGGGGCACAGCCGCACAACACAACGTCGAGTCTAATTTTTTATAATCTTTTATTTAATTAATAATTAATTAATTGATTAAATCTCAGCCTTCTAACATCTTTAATCTAATGGCATAGATTCGTCTCATCTCCGACCTAACATATTTTCCCGGTTTTGCCAGCCAAAACACTGTACTAGAGCATAAACCACAACCTATATAAGCTTTGGTACTTCGTATATAGTTGGATATATGATCGAGCTTATTATATACGATTCACGCCCCCAACCCAACCCAACCCAACCCAACCCAACCCCCTTTGCATTCGCTAGATAGAAGCTAGGGTTTCCGGGTCTGCAAAGGTTAGTGTTGTTTCAAAAATTTCCCTTAATAATTCATCTATTCATTGATATTTATGTTTTTGTTGCCGATATGAAGTTGTATTTTTTAGGGAATTTCTTACATGCTGATTTTTAGTAGGATTTGTAGTTCAATTTGATCATCTGTTATATTTGCTCAATTTAATTTTTGAATGCGTGATTGTTACACTTCTATTTAAGTTTCCCAAATTGAAATTGAACAACTGGTATTTAATTCTTGATTAAGTTTTTGGGTTGCTTGTGGTTTTTTTCTCTTCAGAAACTCGATTGAAATAATGACCGCTGTTGAATGCCGATACCGTTATACAATCTCTTCGATGCCGAAAAATTTGGGATGACTGAACCTGATTCAACTGACAGTCGCCCTGATACCAAAAAAATTGGGATGAGTGAACCTGATTCGGTGAACAGTCTCCCTTATGTCGTAAAATTGGGGATGGCTGAACCTGATTCAGTTGACAATTTCCCTGATGTCGAAACATTTGGGATGAGTGAACCTGATTCAGTTGAGAGTCTCACTGATACCGAAAGCTTTGGGATGAGTCAACCTGATTCGGTTGACAGTCTCTCTAATACCGAAAACTTTGGGATGAGTGAACCTGATTCAGTTGTTGACGAGGATGACAATCTCCCAGGAGGGAACTACATACCTCGTTGGTTTTTTCCTGATCCCACACTAGTAGATGGAAACGAGATTGTAATGAAGGCTTCTGGATTTCGTGGTCACCGTAAATTTGATGAGCATAGAAGCCTGCAGGTGGGCGATCCCTTTGACGCCAATAACGAGTTATTCTCTCCTACGAGAGACTATCTCATCCGCAGGAGGGGGGAAAGTAGTGGACAAGTAGAAAGACTTACTGCTACTCAATGCTTGGAGAATAAAACACACGTTGTCGTCCTTATGTTCCATATACCTGTGATGAAAGAAGATGGAGTTTCCAGGATGTGCTGTAACTTAAATGGCATTTTCACCGAGTTAGCCGAGGAGACTCAGGATATCCAGGTTGTGTTGGTAACGCGTATGAGGTCTGATTTTCCTGGCTCTCGCAATAAGCAGGTGGCCGAGGATGCGTTCTCCCACTTCTTCTCTGCCTTCCACCCGCTATTCCTCGCTGTCCCAATCTCGGATTATGAAGCCTCCCTCACCCTGTTTGAAAAAGGTGGCTCGGTTTACTACAGGGGACCTGGCTGTATCGTTGCTGATTTGAAGAATCAGGTGGTTGTGAACACAGATATCGATGAAGTCATTGATAAAGGACTTGATTTCCCTCACTTCCCTGGTCCCAAGCTACCAGGAGACGGCTACGACCTGTACGACACACTTTGTGACGGGGAGATGTCCCTTTCAACTCTTTTGAACTGCAAGAGTACTGACGAGCTTGAGTGCGTGTCTTGTGGATCAGGCTGTGGTAAAAAAGAATCCCTGCGTAGCCTTACCGACAAGGTTGTGTTCTTATACTATTTCCGTAAGGGGTATTACATGGACCTATTCCGTGAATTGTATAAGCTGTGTAAGGATAGGAAATTCGAGTTTGAGCTTGTCGTGGTTCGCCCTAAGAGTTACTTGGTGACGAGACTTCCAGACTTTTCGTCTTGGGAAGAGCATGCAGACTCTCTGCTCCATGACTCAGATTGTTGTGGCATGCTCCACCTTCCCGTCACGGATAGAGTCTGCCGTAGGTTTTATAATCTGTGCAATTCCGGGCGCCATGAGAACCTGGTTGTTGTGGGACCCAACACTAGTTTCGTGGAGCTTTACGGCGGAGAAGTTTATCGTAAATATGGCATTGCTGCATACCCTTTTACTAAACAAGCTGTATGTGATATTGAAGTAGCAAGGTTACGCGGTCTCCGCTTGCAGAAGTGCTTGAGGGATTGCGGAATAAAGTCATTGAAACTTGGTGGCAAGAACTTCCCTCTCTCTTATCTCCAAGGCAAATATGTTCTTGTTCATTTTGGTTCCATCTCTTCAACCGGGGAGCATATGTGTTACCAGGAGCCGGATACGTTTTTGAAGTGGGTCAATGAAATGGAGGCGGCTTCAGAAGGAAGATTTATAATGATCTTTGCCTGCTTCAATGTCAAGATGGAAGGTTTCTCCCTCGATGACTTTTGTTCTGAGAAGAGGTGGTGTCTTCCAGTTGCATCCCGCAACCATAGCAGCTCAGCTCTGGCGGAGTTGCTGTACAAAGATACCACAGTTTGGTATGACGACCTTGTTGCATTCGGACCAAATGGTCAGCTCCTCCGTCTAGGCCTCGAGCGTAGTATGTATGAGATCTCGGAGCCAGCTACTTTCCCTGAAACTGATAATGACCTGCCTGAAGATGTTGATGTGTGGCTGGATGCTTACTGGGAAAGGTTTTCTAGCTTCTAAGTACTCCGTATCTTTTTTTTTTTTTCTTTACTTCTTTAATCAGCTGTAGTGTGACAAAAAAAAAAAAAAAACCTACGCTAAAACATGATGCTTATTAATAAACTCAAATGTTCTGCCCTTTCTCTTTTTTATTTATCATTCACTTGATTTTTGTTGACTAGTTATTGAGTTATGTAGATAGTGTGAACTTGGTTATTGATATGGTTTCGTATATATAAGCCACTCATGCAGAGCTTTTATTTTTCTCAGTTATCTCTGTCTCAGGATTTTTTAGAATTATTTTGACCAAAAACTTTCTCTTTAAGAAGTCTGCATTGTTTAGAAACTGATTGATCAAATGGGAGTGAAGTTTTATCATTCGTACGTCGATATTATACTGGCAGTGGAGGATTTTGCTGAAGTATATTGTTTCCATGTATGCTTGAAATCTACTATCAGACTATCATATTCAGGCCTTTTGTTATCAGCTATTCACCTTGCATCCTTTGATTTGGTTCGCCAGCTCAAGTTCAGTGCTGCAACTCTGCAAGCAAATCAGTAGAAGAAAATTCTCCTTCCTTACTCCTTCGGTTTTCGCAGGGGGGGCATACTGAAGTTTGATATGCCCTATAAACATATCCCCTTCTTCGAGTTTATCAATTTTTGTCGGTAGTGTGTACTGTGACGTAGAAATCTTACGCTATGTGTGAGCAGTTGTTCTGGTTGTGTTTCTGTTTGAATGTTTGGAGTTGCCAATATGGATCATATATTCACTGTGGAGCTTGTGATCTTGATGAGCCCTTCATCTGCATGAAATCTTCTTTTTTCCTATTACCTTGTCATTACTGTTTGATCTGCGCATTACCTGTTCCTTGTTACATGTATTTGAATAGTGTTTAATTAATCAAAGTGAAAGAAAGAGTTTGTTTGCTTTTTGTGGTTTGAGGCTCACTCATTGGTTTTTAAACTCAAATGCTTTGCTCAACATGAGAACCTCGGGCGTGAAGCGATCTCAGGAATCAGCAGAATTGCTTCAAGGTGCCTGAGGTGCACCCAAGGCTCGTGTTATTTCATTTCACTGCTTCGTTGTCCCCGCTTAATATGAGAACTTAATTTTGCTGTTTTGTTTCGTCTCAAACTTCACTGTTTACATTTTGCAGTTAATATAAATGTCAAGTGTTCTGTTCTCTTCTGTAATATTATATTATGTTGTGGATCAGTTTACTGAAGGAATGAATACTAGAGAAGCTTTAGCTGATAATGTAAATAATGTGTTACACAACTGTAAGGGGAAATTACGAAATGTCTTTGAGGGTATCCTTGTATTGAAATGGGGGAACTTTTTGCTTTGAAGTGAAGCTGCTTTAGTTTACTTGTTAAAGAAGTTGAATCTTGAGGATTGACTGTTTCCCTTGTCAAATACTAGTATAAAACTTTGTTTTGTTGAGGTGTTGATGATTATGCTATCGGTGAGACGAATGCTTGAGTGAAGTGCCTGCAGTCTAATCTTAATAAAATCTTGCTTATTATTATTATTGGCTATTGCTGTATGTGTGAGATCTTGGTTAAAATCCCCAGCAGGTTGTTTGATCCTTTTGATGTTGAGTCCTTTGCCAATCATCGGATGAATTGAAGGTGGTATGTGACCCCATAATTGACGGCCTGCATATCGGCGCACCTGAGCTTGTTATTATGTCCTCACTCCTGCTGTTCTAGTAGTCTTTTATGCTGTGTATCTGTTGTTATATTGTTGTTGTGTATGAGATACATCGGTTTTTGAATATTTGTTAGGCTTTGGGAGGTAATAGCGCATTTTATATGTATATGTTAATTAAATTTTTTGTTGCTTGATTTGTTTGCAGGCTTGAGCGGCTTCTGCTGTGTTTTTTGTAATACACTTGCATGATTTACATGTCATTATATATAAAATCAGTATGTCAGATTCTGGAGATGTGATCAGGATAACCATTCATCTGTTTCAGCTGCTGATGTGTAGTAAGTCTTTTTACTGCATTGTCGTTTCAGTTACAGAAATGCTGTTGAATGCTCTTTCAAGTTAGAAGGTGCTTCTTTTTCGCTTAATGTGATCGGCTCTGCTTTTACTTTTATCCGTCAAACCAAAGCTTGTTGTTGTTCTAATATTGCTATATAAGTTGCATAATTATACTCATGAAGTTTCTTATTCAAGAGATCTTATGGACTGAATTCTTTTGGTGGGTTTTGGGAATATTATTACGCTTTATGGTCTGTTGGTAGATTATGCTTTCTGAATAAAAATCCGATTTGATATTATTTCCTGCCTGCCGAAACTCTCATACAGACAAGGTTATTGGTACTGTACTAAAGTGTGCAAAAAATACAGCACAAGCTATATCAGAGTGAGTGGCAGGGTACTGAGAGAGTAGAACTTGTCAACTGTCTTGTGGATTGATCATGAATGTTAGAAAATCGGTTAATAATGCCTGATTATATGTTTGATCCTCAAAGACTCGGACTAGAGTATATTTTAAATTTTACAATTCTTCCTATGTACTGAGAATGCAAAATGAGTAATCTTTCTGGTTGTCCTAACAGCGTAAATTATATCATGATATTCGATCCCCCCCCCCCTACCGTGATGGGAAACCTTCGTGCTCATTATTGTCTTAAATAAAAGAAGCTGCCTTTACGCAGTGGCTCGTGTTTATCTGGGAGAAAACAGTACCTACCAAACAACATGTTAAATCTTGAACATCTACTATAAATACAACAAAGGTGCTGTATATCATCAAATATATGAATTGTATCTAGAGTATAATTAAGTTGACGATAAAGTTTGGCCCTAGCGGTAATGACCCTGTAAAGAAAGGTATTTCAGTGAGCATTCTACCGGTACGCAATTTACATATGTTGTAGACTTTGTATTTTTTCAGCAGGGATTTCCTTGTAGTAACTTATTTTCCATACTTTGATTTGGTAGGTTTTCTTTACTCTAATGGCCTGGGTTTACTTTTTGGTTGAATTTTGGAGTATTTAACTCGACTTTGTAATCGTTTGACGGGAATATTATCTTGTATCTATCATAATTTCCGTGTTATCCGTTTAATTGGTAGGATCCCTTAATAATCTAATTATATAAGTGAGGGTTAACTTTAATTTCTTTTGCTGAAAGTAGAAATCGTTTATTTGGGAGTGCTGTGTGTTCTTTGATCTGGTAGGATTTAAATTTTGCTCTGATCTTTATTGAGACAAAGGTGAGATATGGTGGCCGAGAGGAATTATGTCGAAGTGGGGGATCACATTGATGTGATCCCCTACTTGTTCCCTTCTTCTACGGACTATCTAGTCCGTAAGAAGGGTGATGGAGAAGAAGAAGAAGAACGAGTTTATGCTGACTGTCTCAATGGTAAAAAATACGTCCTTGTTTTTACTTTCAGCTTACCATTGGACATATGGGACTCCCAAGTGAATGTCTTCCAAGACGTATTTCCTGAGTTGTTGGCTGAAGGGCGACATGATTTCGAGGTTGTCTTGGTGGTGCGTATGAAGCCTGATTCACCCAACTGTGACGAGAACCATGTCGTTTCTCAGGAGGCATTTGCGCAATTCTTTTCTGCTTTCCCTGTGTCATTCCTTGCTGTCCCAATCTGGGATTTTGGTCGCTCTAACAATTTGTTGCGAGTTGTGCGCGATCACTATGGCTGTATGGTTGTTGATTTGGAAGAGGGACAGGTTTCACACACACGTTTCGATTCTTTTGAGTACTACGGAGCTGATTTTTACCCCTTCACCGATGAGAGGAAACGAGAGCTGGACCACGAAACTGAAGTAATAAGTTCCGGAAAAATGCCTCTTACTACTCTTTTGCGATGCCAAAGTAACCAAGTCATGCTTGATTGTGTGCACCATGATGGATCTACGTGTGGTAAGCAACAGTCGCTGTCTAACCTTACGAACAAAGTCGTGGGGTTGTATCGGGTATGCGACGGGGATGACATTGGCAAAGTTTTGGATTTGTATAAGAATTGTAAGGAGAACAACCTTAAGATTGAAATTGTCCTAGTTTGCGAAAAGAGAGGTGATCTAACAACGTCGTATACAAACCCGTCGTCTTGGGAAGACTATGTCCATTCTCTGCTCCAGAATCCGGATTGTTGTGGTTGGCTCCGCCTTCCCTTCGACGACAGGGTGTGCCGAAGGTTAAAGCTGCTTTGTGATATTTGCGATGGTGATAACCTGGTCATTGTGGGACCGAATGCTAGCTATATAGACCCTCACGGCATGTTAGTTTTTCGAGAATATGGATTTGGTGCAGAATATTTTCCTTTTACTAAACAGGCGATATGGGATAGTCATGTAGCAAGGCTTCGCGGTCTGAGATTGGAGGAAGTGTTCACTAGTGTGGGAATACATGATCTGATTAGCCCCGACGGCCAGAGCGTATCTGTCTCAAGTGTCGTCCGAGACACCGATATTCTGCTTTACTTTGGTTGGGCCCCTGTACCTGAGAAGCCATGCTGGCCGGGTTATCTTCTCGAGTGGTACAGTGAGATAAAGAAAAGTGCCGGAGAAAGAAGATGTGAAATGATTTTTGTGTGCGCACCTGTTCCCAAGGAGGATGGCAGTTTACGGTGCTTGAATGACTGCCGAACTGGGAAGCCATGGTATACAGTGCCGCATTGCAGAGAAGCCTGCTTGAAAATGTTTAAAATGGTGATTGGCAGGCTAAGCGTGTCTGGGTACATCAGTACCAGCTTAGTTGCGTTTGGGTCAGATGGCCGTCTTCGTTGTCCAATGCTACAGGAGCTATTGCTGGACAAATCCGGGCCTGCAACCTTCCCGGAATCTGATGATAACCTGCGCATGGATGTTGGTCGGATGCTGAGTTCTAATCCTTTGGAACATTGGTTTGAAGGCTTCGACATTCAAGCCGACGTATAATATAACGCGTACATCTGTTCTTGGCTAGATGCCTAGATGTGTCTGCTTCGGTTTTTTAAGATATTTGCATGATTTATGTGATTTCATATGTAGATGTGGTCAGGATAACGAATGATCTGTTTTAGCTGCTGATGTTGTAAATCCTGGTCTCTTGCTGCTTCATTTCAGATCAGAAGGTGCTTAAGCATGTAATTTAATCCGTCAGACCGAAGCAGATGCATGATTATACATTTATATCCTGTTACAGTTCTTGTTACAAAAGATCTTATCATTATAGACTGAATCCTCGGTTGGGTTTTACGAACATTATATCCTTGATGTGTATATAACTATATATGGTCTGCTGGTGATGCTTTCTGCATACAAATTCAATTTGATACTAGATTCGTCTACATCGGAAACTGAATATTGTAGTTTGATCTCGTCTGTCTTGAGTCTTCACCACTCTCCTATATATACAGAGTTTATTTGACAGTCGTCTGATCAAACTGGTGCTGCACTAAAGTGGCAAAACAGCAGTACAAGCTAAAGATAATGCTCGCGTCGCAGCTTAGACTGGCAATCTACAAGTAGCAAGTACATTCTTTTCACCACCAGTCCACCACAGGAAAAAAAAAATAGAATGGAAATTTAAAGGCTTTTACCGAAAAACTGGCTTATCATTTGATAAAAATTGGATGAATTAATCAACTTATAATGTTACAATGAATTGTAAATCTAACAATGGGTAATTGTACATACAAATTAGGAACCTCACTTTGTAAGCTTCCGAACAATGAGTTGTTTTTAACGCTTCCTCGATTTCCCACCTCCGCCCAGTGCTGGGAAGTCGTCAACTTGCAGGGCAAAGGAATTCCCGACTGTTTCTCTAGCCTTCGGGTCATGTAATATACCGGTGGCTTTAGTTACATGTGGTGCATTTTGAACTGCTACATTTGCTTTATTGGTTGCTAAAGGACGACGAAGAGGAGTTAAGTTCTGCAACTCTGGATCAGGCAAGAAATTATATGGTATTTTGCTGGTGTCCATTCTCCGAAATGTCACTGAAATCCTGAAATCAAACAAGGTGATTGATATAATTAAGAAGAGATAGATATAAAAACAGCATAACTTTAGCAATTTTAAACATTTGTAAGAGAAGTGTCATAGAAACCTTTTGGCTGGCACAGCAGGAACGCAGTGTTTGGCAACATCTGCACCATTTCCATTCAGAACAAGAACAGATCTGCAAGATTACATTGCATAATAAGAACGCGTGATAACTTGATAAGTATCAAACTCAAGAAACTGACCAAAACATAACCACAAAGGAAATCTTCCAATGAAATCGCTAACGGGGCATTCCACTATCAGTTAATGGATTATGTTCTCTGCCGTAAAGGCCATTCTCGGCCAAATTTATAGTTTTAGACCTAGGTAATCTAAGCATTGAGGGCTGACCTCACAAACAAAAAACAAAAAAAAAAAAAAAAAACATTGAGTTCATGCGTTGGAAATCAGAGCCTGGTTAAGTTTTACATCAATGCACTGAATATAACTCGACAAAAGCATTCACATCAGAAGTAAGAATGGTAACTGCAACCGTACCCAACAGGAAGAGGAATGCTGACAGGACCAGAAAACTCCCCAGGCCCTGCAACCTTCAAATTTGTACCGAAAAGAATGTCACATTCAGTTAAGAATGAGACTGTACAAAACGGCCTGAGGAAGTCATGGTGATCAATGTGAGGAGGGATGCAGTCGCCTTCATCATAAATATTGACAATGCAACTGTTGGGGACACATGTTGGAGGCAGTACATGCCACTTCACCATCCTGCTGATCATCTGCTTGAACACGGGAGGCAATGGATCGACATCCTCATCCCGTATTATTCCTGGAGGATTCCCGTCCTTGTCCTAACAATGCAAATATTCAGAGGGTAAACATCAACTCATATTCTAGTCATCAACACACATAATGGAAACGAGAAATATATCTGGATTCCAAATTACCACTGCATAATTGTAACAGCAACCAAACTGCATAGTGACACGACCTTTCCCTCGCATCCACTTTGAAGGCTCGGTATATGTGCGTTCTGTAATCATATAAACAGAATTAATCAGATTGTGACAGGGTACAGTAAGTTCAGATAATTTACTTTGAAATATTTTGTAAAAAGAGCATGATGTTCACACAAATTCAAAAACATACCCATAAGCTGTCGTTTCCGTCCCATGTTCTGGAAATTGTAAACAGATTCAACAATTTTCTTCTGTTCTTCAGCACTAAAAACCCCGGTGTGTAGTTCTAGTCCTTGAAGAACATTAATCTCCTTCCCATTTACTCTCTCATAGTGAGCAAAATTCTTTTTCCTCCCAACTTGTGAAAACCTTCGCCACTCTTCCCCATCTGCTCCATTACTGGCACTAGATGAAGGGCTACGATTGACATTAGTTGCAGATAGCTGAGGACTAAAAAGATCGCGCATATGGGGCTTTCCATTGAGTGGTGAAGGAGCTGTGCTAATCGGCGATCTGTCATGATTGGTAAGATGCTGATTCTTGCTAGGAGGTGAAGATGAAGTCGTAGTTTTAGAAGAATGAATATTTGTTGCATCCAACTTGCCAGATACCTCTTCAACCGTTCTTTCTGCATATTACAGATGTCGAGTGAAGATATCAGCAAGACGTTCAAACTATACCAATTACTCAGGTTTCAACAAATGACATACTGAAAACGAAAATTCACTCCTATAGTTACGTCCATTGTCCATAACAACTCCGAGGAGTCTCCTCACATAATCAAGGACGATACAGTTTATTCAAATCAGCTGATCATGTATGAAGTAGTCGAAACGATACAGTTCTTTCTGCATATTACAGATGTCGAGTGAAGATATCAGCAAGACGTTCAAACTATACCAATTACTCAGGTTTCAACAAATGACATACTGAAAACGAAAACTCACTCCTATAGTTACGTCCATTGTCCATAACAACTCCGAGGAGTCTCCTCACATAATCAAGGACGATACAGTTTATTCAAATCAGCTGATCTTCGGCCCTAAAAGACTGATTCTTCACTTTGTACAGGATGACATACACACTCAGTACCCTAGGTCAAAATTCTGTACAGTCTACTGAGTCATTGCACTTTTGTTATCAGTATCAGGATTCATTTAAAACTCATACATATAAATAGTTGCTTCAACTGAAAGCAGCTAGATGCACAGCAACTGTATAAACCTCCACATTCATGACTCAGAACTCCGTTTACTCAACAGAGCTTAGTAGTCGAAAACTATACATGTTTGGTAGAGAGGAATTGGACGGAAAGGAAAGGAAAGGAAATAGATTTTACAACTTTCCTACGTTTGGTTTATGAAGATACCTGGGAAGTGGAAGGAAAGGAAAGAAAATGGAAGGAAATGATCCTTCATCAAACTGTCATTTCCTTTTCCTCCCAAAACGGGCGGAATTGGACGGAAAGCCAATTTACAACATAAAAACACCCACTTTCCTTCCAATTCCTCCCAAATTTGAAAAAAATAACCAAACAAAGGAAATCGTAGTTCCTTTCCTTTCTCTTCTTTTCTTTTCCGTTCCTTTCTCTTCCTTCCAATTCTTTCCGTTCAATTCCTCTCTACCAAACATGCTCTTGACTCATCAAAGTATTCCGAACTACTCCAACAAACTCATCCATTTCGGAATTTGTTTGTCACATGTACATTCAATATACAATCAATCTTATCATCTTCTTCTCCTTCATCATATTTAGATTGGCTTGTTGAACACTACTCGAAATTCCAAGTATAGATCCCAAATTCCCAATTAAGACCTAAGAAACTTCTCGCACAACTCACCAAACTTTGCCAATCAAAACATTAGCAAAGTTTCCCTTCCCCAATTTGCAATTGATACTTTCACACAACAAACTTCAGTTTTCTTTTATACAATCATGCTCGCGAGTCACGAGTCACGACTCACAACTCACAAGTCACAAGTCATAAATACTTTATTTCTTGTCGTGTCAATTTTTGCCGGCTCTCCATACAGTCTCATCATACATACCCTTGTAAATATTCTCTAACAATTGACGGACAGATAACCTATTCCCCCCCCCCCCTACTTTTCAGACACACTTTGCACAAAATAACACTCTTATACTACCACCAGAAAAAAAAAAACAAGGGAATTAAATTGAATTAAGAATAAAAGCATGAAATAATGGTGCAAAATACAGGAAAATTGGATGATAAAAACTTACGATTATTAAGATTCATAAGACGAGATCTTAAAAGAGATTTGCAGTCAAGACAAACCCCATCAAAAACTTGAGCAATCTGGGAAACTTCCAGCTTCTTCAACACACTTATCCATTCATTTTCCGGCGCCGGATTCTCACCGGGAAAATCTCCGGCCATTTTTATTTTTATTTATTAATTGTAGGCCGAAGTACCTCTTATTGTGTTTGTGTTTATTGGTAACTTTTATGTTCAGGCACTTTTCTTACTCATTCGGGTGCCTATATACTTACAATTTTTTTCAACTCAAATCCGAACTAAATAAGTACTCCCTCCTTCTCAAAATATATGACTTTCTCACTTTTCGAGGTGAGACTTTAAACGTAAATATACTCTAAACGACAAGGCTAAAAATTATAAAACTATGGTTTTATGATACCTTATTTCGTTACGAATCTAATGAGTATAGCTTTGCCCATAAAAATCTCATTAGTTTTTTGTTAAATCGAAAGTCAATGGCCTTCTCGAAAACCGAAAACGTCATATATTTTGGAATGGAGGGAGTAAAAGAAAGGAAAGTCTTGATTTTAATGAATATTTATGGAAGTCTTTACCTGGACAAGACAACAGCAGATTGTTCGTGTGGAACACGTGTTGTTTTGCAACTCCTGGATTGTGTCGGTTACTTTTTGTCAGAAGTAATACTTAACAGTACTTTTTTCTGTCAATGTTACACAGGGGAAGATGATACACATACAACCTTTGTATGTGAATCTACATACAACATCCAATGAAAGAATAGGACCTCACCTATCCAAAAAAGATTCCAACTTATTTTGGAGGGAAAAAAAATTGGAGGGAAAGATTTTGGGAACCCAAACAATCAATTAATAGAACAATTAAAAAGTAAATTATTATTATCTATGTAAAATCAGAAATATTACTCATATATCATGTTTAAACCATTGTCATCTTCTAAATTAGCATTCTCCATTATCAACCAAATGTCAACAATGTTTTATTTTTTAATAAAAAACACCATGTTTCATATGAACTAGTGCAACCTTCAAATAAACTAAATTTTTCATCTTTTATCGACGTGTACTCTTATTCGATCATTTTCAACGTTTGGCACCTTCAATATCCCGAAAAAAAAAAAAACTCATTTATTTGAAGGTGACATATTTATTTTCCATACATCATTGTTTTTTTAACTTTAAGATATTTGGTTATGAAATTTGGAATTAGGTCTTTATAAGATTGGGTATTTTTTTATATATTAGAGAGAACCAAAGGGCATGTTGATGTTACATCGTTGCTTCAATGGGAATTTTTATCCTCGTTCAATCTGTGACGAAAATGTGGAAGTCGAATATATTTTACTTAGTTTCAGTAGTTGTAATTGTATCTGCTATATATAACTTATTTAGTATCAAAAGTTGAATACATTGTACAACGTTATTATTAATTAGTCTCGGTTTGTGATATCTATTACAAGTATCTAATTTATACAGATCAAATAGTTGAGCCTAATTAAGGTGCCATGACATTTCAGTCCGGAGAAGAATTTGATGTTTTTTGTTTCACCTATGGATCATTTTTTTAAGGTTAAAAGAGTTAAAAGCAATAAAAGATGATGAACAAGCTTGTATTAAGAGATTCGAAACACCGACCTAGGAATCAAACTTTCTATTCGGAGCGACACGCCACCGTATTGTGCTTGTGTAATCTTGTCAATGTATACATATATACTTACTTACCCTATCGAAACTAAAAAAAATCGCTACCCCGAGCCCCACCCTTGCTTCGCCCCTTATTTCAAACGCGCTTTCGAATGTAATATAGCGTGGAATTTGTGAAGAAAACTATCTTGTTCAATTTGCATAAGCTGTAGTGCTTTACGTATAAAATGTAATAGTTGCTAACACAACGAATCAAGAGTTAGAAACTACTATTAACATGAATTATATATAATAAATTGCAAATATTACAATACCATGACAAACTATATTAGGTATCACGCACACTCTTAAATTTACACACATTCACTACTCTTTATACCCTTGTCACGAAATTGTCACTACACGAATGCATACGTATTAGAAAATATCATCAAATATGCAAAACAAATTTAATTGACATAAATTATTGTATACATATTCAACCTGACCATAAACACTTTATCTTGCAAATCATGGTTGTCCACATTATCATCCATACATATAAACTCAATCGTTGCTAATGAAGTGACTTTATTCTTGTTTGAAACACATTTCGAAACTATAATTATTATAAACAAACTAGACAATGTTACATTCTAATCTATTATTTAACTTATTTACCTAATAGTTAAAGAAACCACATTCAGGTAGTTTTGGTTGCGTTTTTCTACTAAATATTCTCTTGCCCTCCTAGATCGTGGGTCGCTACTTGTATTTAAACAATTGTATCCATATTTTCTACTTTTAACGAAATTATGGATGGTGAGACATTTTTTAATTAAAAAATATAAACTTAATATATACTAGAGGATATGTGTAAGTTGGCAAACTCCCCCGAAAGTACAAAGTTTCCGCTTAAATATTATTGGCATTTCTTTCTCGATAAATGAAACTTTTAGCAACGAGTATCTTATATTTAGTATCAGCCTGAATAACCATTTTGCATAGTTTTAATTATATTAGTTTCCGTTATGAAACTAATAAACCTTCATTGTTTATTATATAGTTTCACCAGATTATAATTAGTATCAATTGGGTTTTTCCTGTGTTATTCAGGAATTTACCTCGGGAAATAACACAAAATAAAAATATCACATAGAAAATCGAATTTGCATTGGAACTTGGTCATGACCCACTGGCAAAATTTAAATTTCAAATAATATATATATTTTTTATATATTCTGAATTCAAATTGTTTTGAAAACAGAATCTTTTCTATTAGTATTTTAATGTTAATGTTAATGGCCAATAGAATTGTGTTGTAGAAAAGATTCCATACAATAGTTGTATGTGTAGCCTTTTCCTTACACAGGTGGTAAAAAGTAGAAAGTACTGCAAAGGACAGACTGACTGTCATAATCATTCATTCCTCCATAACTGCTTAATCTGGAAATGTCACTTTTTGTCCAATAAATCTAGAAAATTGAAAACCGTAGGAATCAAATTGGGAAATATTTGGGAGTACTATTCCGGACAAACCATTGAAAAAAATTATTGGGACCAAGTCGAAAAATATGTCTAGAAGTTGAACACCGTACTGTTTACGTGTTTTTAACTGAGTCAATATTTGTACTAAAATTTACGGTCCTGAAACCCAAGTTCCGCCATTACAGCTCCTGGTGAAATTCAACTAGAAAGACAATGCAGAAGCAAGACACATCCCTGAGATTGGAATTTACATCATCATCCACCGCAAAATCTGGCAGACGAACTAGTTACAGATTCGATGAGATATATGGAATACACCAGTTAAATGCTGAAGCCGAAGCAAGAAGGCAATGACATCGAGTGAACACGACAGAAACAGAGTTCAGCTGCTTACAAATCTTCTAGTTTTAGACGCGGTAGTAACAGTTAGAACCGGTTCTCTGCGAATATATGAAAACCGGTTATGCAGATTTCTGATTATCTAAACATCAGTAAGTGATTCCAGATTTATGAACTCCCGGCTGGTCAATTCTCAAGAGGTCAAAGCACAGAGGATTTAGCTTGTTGACTATATTCCGAAAAGATCAAGGGACTCCAGCACTCTACGAGCTTGGATGTGTAAAGCTGTCATCCTCTCCTCAGGATCAAGAGTTGAGCCGAACTGACTAGCTGCCCATATCAAAGATGCAGACTTTTCGCCCAGAAGTCGACGAATATCTTCATGTACAGTTGCCATGGGTTGCATATCTCTCGCATCTATGTGACCGATAAGCAATAACAAGAATTCTCCACATTTCATCCTACTCAAAGAAAACAGAGCATTATGTCACCAGCTGAAATCTTATACAGTGGACAGGTCTACGGGTCAAAGTCTTTCCAACTAAAACAACTACAGTAGAGTACAGGACCTTCCAGTTTAAACTTAAAATTCTCTGATACCTCAAAAAATTTCCCAGGCAGGGGGTTCAAGGAACACAAAAAGCTCAATTAAACCAAAATGTCCTGTTTAGGAGCTGAATGACATGCGCTCAAGTCTATCAAATTTTGGAACAAAAAAACCATACTAAACCATGATAAAGTTTGCACTCGGAGTTATCATATCATCAACAATCACAGTGGAAAGCATATAGAGAAGTTGCAAACCCAGAAAAAATAAAAAGGAAAAGAAAAAAGAAAAAAAAAGCTTTGAACAATCATTAGAAGATCAGGATAAGCAAGGTATTCAATAATAAGTGGATGAAAGAATCAGATATACCTGAGATTTTCGTCAACTTGTTTGTCTCTAATGATAGCAGCAACCTCCTCAATGCCATTACAAGATTCAAAATCCTAGTAATACAAGTGTGAAAATAAGCAAAGCCACATAGAAGGATCATGACAAACTCAACTCAGACTTGATAAAATATAGACTACAAAACAAACTTTTTTGTTTTTCCTTTCTTGGTAACTGCAACTGTTCCCTTCTAGCCTCTACAGCCATACCAATGTCTAACAAGACACTCAAGCATACGGGTATGAAATCTGTACCCAAACCTTCCCGATCCAACACTTTCCTAGAAGTGACACGAAGGAGGCTTACAGGACAGAGAAGAGGAATAGACTAATGCATTGAACATTTAGTATGATTCTAAAGATTTTGAGCTTTATGCCTCAAACATCTCTCTTTTTCAACTTAATAACTATTAGTATTTGAACCTTATATTTAATGTTCTGTTTGAAGACGAGTATCCTCAAATGAGAACAAAGTCCATGTGTCACGAAAGTTGAGTGATTACAATCCCGATACTTGGATAATGTAACCATATTTGACACCTATACCCAAATCCACAAAAGGAAGGATAGAATTCGAATTACTCGAAATAATTAACAGAAACGACAAAATGCAAATCTTATTTTGATTAGCTGACTAACCCTAATTTATTGAAATCTGGAAGGAGAGTCAGTGATAGGATGGGACAGGAAAGAATGAATTTTTCCTATCTGCTATGCAGTAGCAGTTGGTATGAACTATGAAGTATGAACTAGTTATATCAACGACCTTTATCAGCCACATGTGTAACTCGATAATAAAATTTCAAAAGATAAGTAGTGTACCATCTGATTGGCGGCAGAATCTAACATCAAAGCAATCAAAGCATCCAAGCAAGCACCTTGCTCTAGCACTCCTCGAGTTGATAGTATATTCATTAACACCTGTATTCAACAAAGAATTCATTATTAACAGCAAGAAACAGTTAGCTCTCGGGATTCTTGCCAACTACTAAACCAGTTAAATAAACACCCTTCACATTAAAACAGAAGTGCCTTAATTTGCTTTCCAGAACTCTCAAAGTAATTCCCCATTTTCCTCTTAAAATGGTAATCCATGTAATGTTTTTTTTTTTTTTTTTTGCGTTCATTCCTTTACCAAATTGGTACAGGAGGAAACAGAACATCCAACATTTATATTAACTTTAAATTACAGTGCCAAGTAACAACATGAAAATGTACATGCAGGGGCTAAAAAGAACTTTGAAAACAAGAATCTGTAGCCAGCCGCAAAAGCATGTTTTGTTCGTTCTTCATTTAGACTGAACCAGGACTCAGCCTCAGACCTGTAGGAACTAACTCCTTGTAATATAATAGAACCGCAGGCCAGTTTACTTTTCGAATGAAACAGGAAGGGCAATGATGCCATTTAGTTATGGGTTTACTTGGGGAATAATCTACCTAGAATATTATATAAATAAGAAGTCATAAGTTACTCATTTAATAAATTCACTATATATACTAGTATCAGTCATTACTTTTGTAGATTTACACTTCGGTAGTCCAAGGCCACTCGAAGGTCCTCATACTGTTGGTACTTGCTATTTTACATTTTTAATATCACCATCTATTACAATGAATATCTTATTGTGCCTTCTCCTCTGAGGTACCATGTGAGTTCTTCACACTCCTTGCTCTAACTTTTCAGTTCCTCTTGCAGATATCTTATTTTCATGTTCTTTGAGGCCGCATACCTAGCCTCCTCAGTCAGAGAAAAAGCAATGTTGTAGAAAAATGAAAAAGAAGATACATAATACAGTCACAGTGGATGTGGTACCGGAATTGCTTTGTGCTGGTGAGCCAAAATAGTACTTTTCCTGTGAATCAAGCAACATCCTTCCAACACCCGAAGTGCAAGTGCTACCTCCGCATCAGATGAAGGACTTGTCAGCTTCATGGGCTCCACAGTGAATATATGATCCAAATTAGTAACTCTATCTTCTTCAGTTTCTTTGAGTGAATGTTGGAACAGAACAGGTACCACTGCTCACACATGGACAGGAGTTAACTACATCATTTAAATGTACACTGATCAACTAGTCTCTAATGCAGTGAACTAACAAACTTTGCAAGCAATGTCAATCTCTGAGTTGGGAAAGTACAACAAAATGTTTACTGGCAACAAATTGTCTGATCTAGCAATCGACTACGAAACTAAAACAGAAATATTTCAACATATCCTGAATTCACATCACATTATCCAAACGAATGAAGCTGAATATAAATTAATCAACATTGATCACCTCTATGATGAATCTTGGTCTAAATATGAAAGAATCAACTGAAAATAACAGAAAACATGGAAATCACAGAAGGCTTTATGTAACCAACATGAGTCATGGAAGTGCAGCTAGGCTGTTGTTGACGGAGGAGTTCTGTAATCCAATACGTTAGAATGCCAAAATCATATTCAAGCATACCCTGTCACAGCTTTCACAAGATTCTCAACTCCGACCACATTATAAAAAAGAACAAAATGAAGAGATTCAACATCAAACACTCATTATCCCAACAATAATACCGTAAATGACAAGAAAACCTGATTACTCATTACAGTGAATAACGTCATAAAGTTGAGTCTAATTAACAATAACAAAGAATCTCATGCAATCTTATCTAAAGCAGCCATACGAACCAACAAAACATCATAACTCATAACAACTTACCCCCCCCTCCCCCCTCACATCAAAGTTCCAAAATTTCGCCCTAACGATTCAAATCTGAGAACAGACTAATGTCCAGACATGATCACAGTATGATTCCAGCAATTACTCAGCTGTTATGACATTAGCATCCAAATGAAACTGTAAGAACTCTCACTGAGTACTCCTAGTCAACCATATCAAAATGACCCTAACATACCGAAAACTGACTCACAAATGACCGTGTTTACACAACATCGAAAATTATCTACTCTAACATCAAGTAACAAACGCGAAATCCTTAAAAATTTCGACCAGCAGACGAAATGCCAGATTTCGCAATCAAATTACAACACAAAATCAAGCACAATTTCATCAACTCCTGACCTAATTTCATCAATTTCGCAATCAAATTACACAGCTAAATTCTGCTTTCCAACCAGTAGCAAAACATTCAATTCCAAAATTCAAGCATTCGACACAATAATTACAGCTTCAACCACAAGATAATCAGCAAATCATCAAATAAACCGATTACAAACTCAATCAAAATCTTCATTTCTCAAATTCACATATAATAATTAACTACCAAAACTCATCTAATTAATCAATTATCAATTAATTAAGACTAAACAACTTAATAAAAGAGGAGCGAGAGAAAGAGACCTTGAAGGTCAGAGAGGGACTGAGTCGCGCAAAAGAGTGGAATCGTCGACTCGGAATCGGCGACGGAGCGGAGGAACTTGAGGAGACGACGGAGACCGCGAACTCGGAGGAAAGAGAACTCGGCGCGCGCGTCTCTAAGTCCGGATCCGAGTGCGAGGGTCACCTCTCTGTACGTTTTGCGCTGGTTTAGCGAGTCGACCAGGTCACCCACCGGCGCCATCGCCGTAGACGGCGAGGAAGACTCGTTCTGAGTCGGAGAATCGGTGTTTTCCGCCGCAGGCGACGGTGGTTGGCCGTACAGCTTCTTCAAATTCATCATGTCTTTTTTTAATTTTATTTTTTTGTGTCTCTCCTCCGTCGGATAATGGCGCGCGTGTACGATGTCGAAATTAAGAAGGGCGTGTAAATGACGACGGCGAGAGTAGACCTGGCGAACGGTGCGTTTAGGTCGGATTCGAATTGGGTCAGTTTAAGTTGGTCAAATGCAGACTATGAACGTTTTGGGAAATTACGGGTGCGGCTAAGTCGGTTCAGGTCAGTTTTAGTTCGGTATTGATAATTTGGGCGGTTTTTGGATATAAATTTTCGATCTTATGAACCAGTCAATTTATATCAGATTAATGTAGAAATTTTAGAAATTGTCACATTATGTTTCGAAATGAACTTTCAATTGGAAATTAGTTTTTTTGGTGATGAGGAATGGATTGTGTTACTCGTGTCATTTTATGGCTCAATGAAGGGTCCGATTACACGGGTCACGCCAATATGTATCAGTTAAGCTTAGCCGTGTCATCTAATAGGGTCAGGTGGTTTCGAATTTCGAATTCAAGTCGGATAATCGGTCGGTCAATTTCGATTGTTTGAGTGACGTCATTCCAATCGGGTAGTCGATCCCTCGGATCTAAGTCAATTTTACATGCTCTTGGCGAAAATACATGCTACCAAGTACCAACCAAGGCCTAAAGAACGTTAAAGGTGCGAAGACGTAACCATAAAATAAATTGAGCGAAGGGAACGACAAGAATGAAGCGAGAAGAACTTTTGAGTAAATTATTGAGTTATGTACAACCTAAAATTGTAGTTCAAGCTACTTAAATTCAGTAAACAGGGCAGCCAGCAACCACAACGCCTCTAGCAGTAGGGCAGTGAGCTAAGCCGCAATTAACAGAGTCCGATTGGTTACCCCACCAGTCAAGACTCACATTATTCACATACTGCAAGCTGAAAAACAATAGGATTGTCATGAAGGCTGTTCCTGCGTCTAGTCCTCCTGACAGTATATAATTGTAACGCTCCCACCATCTCGGACGATACCTAAACACAACGAAACCCGAGATGAATCCCACGCCGATCCAACTCACGTAGTTCACTGGGCTGGCCGGTGGCATCATCATTACAGCTCCAAAGATGACAGGCATGTTGATGTACCCGATCCACTTTGTCTTAGGGAATGCCTTTTGGGCAAGCCATACTAGTAATGGTGCAGCTGCTCCTATTAGGAAGAACCAGTTTATCTTTGAGTAGTAACCGAGGTCTCCGAAGATCCTGCGTGGTCCGATCAAACCCCAAATGACTGAAGCATCGTAGAAGGTTGTGTCCATTTTACATGTCCATGGGCTGTCGGGAGGCAACTCTGACGTGTCGCAAATATGAGGGATTGATCCCATCATCCACCACGCCGTTCCTGTGTAAATTACTACTGATACAATTGCCCCTACAGTCTGAAACATTATCGGAAAAAGAACTCATTAGTACATGCGATTTACAAGTCCAGTGATACAGAAGATTAACGATTCTTGGATAAGACCGTCCTATGTTAAGAAATGGCAAGGCAACCAACCTGAGCCATGAACATAGATCGAGGAGGAATCTTCATGTAATGACCAAGCTTAAAGTCCGCTGTCAATGCCAGGGCTTGCATCATGCTGACGTAGCCGTACACCTTGAAACACATATTGGCAACGGGTCTCCCAGGGTATATGTATCCAATGATGTATTCCGTGATGACATTCAAACCTGGTTGCTGTTAATTAACAGGTGGGCAGAACAAGAAGTTAAGAAGGCCTGCAGTATACATGATTAAAGTACAAGAAACACTCTGCTAATGACCTCCCCTGGCTTTTTATGCGTACCAGATTTGTTGTGGCTTGGATCACCCCAACAGGAAGGGTGAACAAGATGGCAAGGCCGCAGGCAAAGAGGACACCCCACCATGGCAATTGCAGCGAGTCCTTGTAATATTCACACGCAAATATGGACAGAGCTACACTTGCCAACAGAAGAAGATGGAACCACCAGGTTGGAACCTGTTTATAGGCCCTCATTAGCTTGGCATGTATGTCAGTCTTCTTCGTCTTTCCAAAAGCCCCTCGCATCTGTTGCCATATATCTCTGCACCAACAGCAAATGTGTTAAGTCATTTTAAAGTTTATGTGGGGTTGCTTTACAAGCAGATGAAGATAACTTCTGAGCCGTCTCATACAGATATAAATTTTGAGAAAACAGAAACTATTGCTCAAATAATACAACCAAATTGAAGGATTGAAGAATTATAATCACTGAGACTTCACCATAGCACCTAGTTGGTAGAGAGCACATACCTTCCATTGAAGAGTATGACATGAACGAGCGTAGAACTAAGGGCAGCAAATCCAAGACCATATGTTGTTGCGAACAAGGTACTGAGATATAGGGGACCATTCTTGGCATACGCAAGTTTATCCAGATGAAAGTCGGGAGTAGTTATGCTCTCAACATGGTACTTGGATCCATTACCCATATAAAGCCCTTGAGAATATATAGGGAAGGTCTTTGCCTTGTACACATCATTCCAATAAAGCACGGGCACCATCAAATACATGACGAAACCAAACCCAATCGCGATATTAGCAGTAACAAACCAAGGGCTAGCCAAAGGGCTCCCTAGGTATGTGGAAATGGCCGCCCAGTCTACAGCAAATGAGCCGAGTCCAAGGCCCATTTGTCCTGAACCCAACTGGTGAATCAAAACAGATTTAGGGGCTAGCCAACACACCCACGAAACACTTGAGATCAATCCGAATAGGTAGTTAGGTAAGACACAATAAGCAGTTGCACAGGCGAGAACTATTAGAAAGAACTGAGTTTGGTTTATGCCATGTTTAGCTCTCTTTTCCTTCTCATGTAAAGCCCTTCAAATAAACAACCAGAACTTGTTAGAATGAAGTGATTGAAGTCTTTATTTTGTAGTAAGCAATACGAGTTAACAACAGTTACAGATGGAATCGAATGCAGGACTAATATGCATACCTGAATATTGAAACTTGAACAAGATTAGCAGGCCACCACATTTCTGCAGGCTCCACAAGAAATTTCCGAAAGAGACCAGCCCATCCGAATCCCAATATCTGCAAAATATAACAACGTATTACACCTTCTTCGTCATGAATATTAACATTTGTAGGCAACTCTTCACCTAAAAAAAAAAATAAAAAAAAATAATAAGAACAAACATTTGTAGACAACTCAGGCTGGAAAACTGAGTCGATAAATACATCAAGCTATTGCTACTTCACAATATAAGAAACGCCACATAGATTAGAGAGTCATATTGATGGTTTGAGAAGCAAACATTATCAAAGAAGATTAAACCAAAATATAAACACAAAAGTCACATAAACAGCGACAATAATGTAAGAGATGAATGACCTGAGTCGTAAGCATGAGAATGGCAGCAGGAAGAAGGGGAAGACTCCTCTTATAATAAATCTTGACAGCGGTTAAGATATGAGTAGCGTAAACAGACCCAGCGCCAGCATTGGCGAAAATGGTGATCAACACATGTTCCTTGACATTAAAAGGACCAGGGTTTAAGGTGAAAGACCACCTCGTACCCTCAAAGAACACCCTCTTAGTTATTGTCCTTGCCATCAGATGGCCAACAGGAACAACAGCAATCTGGGCCGAAATCGAAGTAATCATCATGGGATTGTTGCGGTACCACATGAACTGGTTCACAAACGATAGAATTGCACATGAAGCAATCCCAAGAACCCACATCCTGAATGTCAATACAGGGATGTTTGGATCATCTGTTTTCGGTACTGTCACGTCGACTTGCTTGATTATACATTCATACTCACTTGACTCCATTTTTTCAGCCATCTCAACCCCGGACCAACCCCAACAGTGATCAACCTAACCTAACTCTATATGCCGTATATAACGTTGGGTCATATACTGATATGTTACACTGATGTGATGAGTGGCGCTAAACGCAACAAGAAAACATGCATTATTTCTATGAATCTGTAGGAGTATATTCAATATTTATCATGTAGAAGTAGGTATCTTTCAGTTGAGAACAATTTAGAGTAACATACATACCGAGGGATTCTAGTTGGTGGCAGAGACTTGAAATCTATGCATATAATAACAATAAAAATGTAGTAGTAGTAATAATAATAATATCAATGAGATATATAATAATGTTCACATGGACATGGGACAAAATTTCTCAGAGGAAATAGTGGAGGAAGTTGAGACTTGTTGAGAATTTATTCAAAAATGTAACACTTACACCCTGATTCACACGGATTCCTTGGAGATCAGTACAGCTTGATCCAGAAGAATAGATAAATAAAACAATCTCTTTCTATTTTAAGATAATTTGTTTCTATTTAACTTTCGATCAAAATTTAGCATGTTCAACGGTTATTTAATCCCGGATAGAATTACGTTTCTCCATGTTATCATCTAACTCACTCGAGCTTCGCTTATTCAATTATAAAAAATCTAAATCCAACTTGGGTCCTAACAAGGCAGTAGTGGGGTAAGTCTATAAAGATTTTTGCATATGATAAGGCTCTAACTCGAAATATCCTCAAGCAAAAGCAAGTCACTACCCACTTGATCTTACCCCTTTTGGTAAATCAATATGGATTAAAGATCCTATTGAACAATCATGGTACAGATTTGTCTATGGATAGAAATAAACTTTGAGGTGCATGAATAAGACCATATTCAATGCATAAGATAAACGAATAAATGAAATAATCATTTCATTTAATACCACATTTGCAAAGAAACATACTCCGTATTAACAAAGAGTTAATGTAACACACAACGTAATCTTCACGATATCAAGATCCGAAACTCGTCAACATCACAATCACAATGATAAAGGTTGACTCACCCATATGACCATATCGGAGGAGTTCTCGTCTGATTATTTTTCCTCCAAAGAAAGACAAGGGCAAATGGGCCATAGTCTAAAAATATAGTGGACTTACTCACAAACGACAAAGTTAATAATCCCTCAGTTCAAACAGTCCAAATCCCAAGTAGCCCACGTTTAGATGGGTACATTTGACCCACGAATTAGGAAATGGACAAAATAACTCAAGGTCCAGTCAAATTATGCCGCACCGTTTTTGCAGGAAACTCGGGTCTCGGACTCTCATAAATGGCACCCAGAACTTTGAAATGAGCACCAGACTCCCACTGATTTAGACTTGTCTGACTGAACATAATTCCTCAAATACAACAAAATTCTGTCCTTTCAGCTTTACGTTTAATTTGAATATGTTAGAAATTAGAGCAAATGTAATGGCTAAACACGGAGAGGGTGTTACTATACTAGTCTTATTAGCCAAATTTCCATGCAGCAATTGTGGTCGAACAACCCGATATTTGGGTTCAGGGCCGAATGAAACCGATGGGCATCGGTGCAATCACTATTCATCAACTGGCAATCAAAGAAGACATAGGCACACACCAAAAACGAGTGAGATGAATAGATATATGCTTCATGCTGGGATATCATAAGATGCAAATCATGAGCAAATTTCATCAACGAACTCCATACATAGACACCGAAACAGATTTAGAGTCCCCCTTGATATAAAAGGCAAATTGCTAAATGCAGGATGCTGGGGTATATTATACGGAGTAACAGTTAAATGAACAACTTCAAGTTTTGTGAACTGAAACGCAGTGAGAAAATTCTGCAGAAAATCCTAGATAAAATGAAGCAGGCACAGGTACACTCGTGAGATGAGCACCGGAGTTTAACTCTCACGAGTAGGGTAAAGATCAATGACAGCAGTGTAAAAGGAGAATAAAAGGGGCATTAGAGTAAGCAGTACAAGACTGATCCTCTCAGGTGCAAACCATCTTTCCCTAGCTCAATCCAACACAATGTCACGGCCTCACATCAAACTAGGAAGCTTAGGATCAGAGCGAAAAGCGCCAGTTTTCTAGAGAAGGAAATACTCCGAACAACAGGCAGTCCACACATCCATGAACATTTTACCAATAACTCCACTAGAGAAGTACTGATAACCTCTTAGGTACATCGCAAACCATTGACAGGTATATTAAACTAATCCCCGGATTGAATTCTCGGGATCACAGGGATTGTAAACAAATTCACTTCCTCAAACTCCAGAAAAAGCTCAAACAAACATTAACCAAGTTATTCACTGTTCGACCAATTTACAGCCAATGCCGTTTTAACCTCAGATGAAGCAGTCCTAGTAAAAATGGGAAACCATACGGTCCAACCACCAAATCCTTAACACAAACCACTCCTGTTCCAAAAACAAGAACCCCTATACTCTTCTATAACCTTAAGGATGCAACAAACCGTCCATCTACTGAGAAAAAGCTAGAGAACTCGAAAATGTCAGAGGTTGCTACCGGAACATTTCATATAACGAATGCACACTCCAAAAGCATAAGGAAACAAAGACCTTCAGATAAGCTTTAGACAAAGTGTGAAGACTACAACTATCTTTCTTTCTCAACTGGACTGCGCCAGCATCCACTTCCAACAGAAATTTTACATAAATGCTTCCATTCGTCAAAAGGTACGCACTGTAAGTATGAAGTAATGGGCACAGGTACTCCACAACAAAAAAAAAAAAAAAAAAAAAAAAAAAAAAAAAAAAACCCCTCCATATGAGATGCATGACAAAACTAGCAAGAGCAACATCGCAAGTCCAACCACAGTGAAAACTTTTCAAGTGAAACGACCTGACATTAACGGAGAAAAAAAAGGGGGGGCAGCACGATCTCTAGCCAGTTATGATCTACAAATATAAAGGCAAAAATTAAACAATTCAAGCAGAGAAACAAAAAATAAAAACTAATTTATAACAAAACGAAACTCTAGCCAATCTCTTGACAATACTTCAGGAAGTAACAGTTTCGGAACCATGCACTAAGCCACCTAAAGAAAATCCCTACAATTAGGTCGAGAAAAAGCAGGTAAAAGGCAAATAAATTTGGAACTTACTAGAGCAATCATTCACCAATGAAGAGATCACCACACCCCTAACCCCCTCCCCCTCCCCCTCCCCCGTTTTTAAATAGCCTAAAAGGTGGATGGCTCATGGCTCTATCAATCACTACAAGGTCCATCAACTCAAATGGAGCTGTAACAAGGTAATTAGTAACGTGGTTGACTCTCACTATAACCCAATCACCCAATGTACAGGAACAGTGACACCAAGTAGAACGTCAATGAATCACTCACGAGTCGTAAGAATTTCGCGGCAGACAATACAAAGAAGAGATGACACAAGAAAAGTGAAGGACTGTCGATAAAACTCTGACGACGAAAGTAATCAATCTACCGAAATCCAGATGCATTACAGTTTTAACAGTTTATATGTATCCGATGAACAGTACAAGCTTCAAACTCCCTAGCAATTAGTCCCAAGACGTGGTTCCCCACCCAATATGACTGGGCCCTAACAGAGCCTTAATAGCAAAACGAACGTGCGCACGTTTCCCGAGATGTAAGGTAGTTGTGTATCATCCCCGCTATCGCAATCTCCTCTTTTTGAGCGGGCTCCTACATAGAAACGCCTTACGATGATTTAACGAAAAAGGTTATTCTAGTTTCAGCTATGACCTATCCAGCGAATAATGCGTTAGCTTGAGCAAATGGAGAGTGACGTTCATCACCTGCACAACACCGCTCAACGTCTGCTACGATGCCCTCCACCTGACCTTGCACCAGGAGGATGACGAGCAAATTGTAGTCTTAAAACAGCTGAATCACGATCATTCTCATCGAACTTATAACCTGCAAAATCGAGCTATACTCACGCCACATAATCCAACTTCGCACGAATTTTGGGGCCATCGCCAACAACAGCTAGAAGGATGTATGAAATCCTTACACATATGTGCAAGTCGAGAACAGAATTATAACGTTCACGAATGTCTAATGGAAATAAGGGCCGTCAAAATTAACAGGCTTTGTATTTGGGAAAAGCAGGAAAGAAACCAGCCTAAGTGCCAAAGCCAAACAACCCACCCTCTTCACAAAAATAAAGATCGAACTTCCTACATTCTGAGAAGGTTTACAGGATGAGAGAGTAACGCGGTGATCATTGTAGAGAAGCCCAGCAGGATGTATCATGTTTATCCAAGATTCCAAGATCAAAACCCAGATAGTGTAAAATTTTAAGCAATAAAATCCTTTTAGAAAAAAGAGGTATAAGTTTCAATTGATATTGACACATAAAGCCAAAGGAGGTCAAGCTGATCAATTTGAGTGGAGATTTTCAACCTGCCCGAGGAAACAACTCCGGGAACATGCCCCTACAAACACCCAAATTATGGTGGCACTTCTTTGCTATTACGGTGAAAGCGATATACCTTGCTATGCCAACACGAAAAGGACAGGGTGAACTATAATACGGGCAGAATTAGGCAATGCAATTTCCAAATATATATAAGCCGATAAAATCCTCTTTCACAAGCACACCATAGTGTAGAAGCACCAACCCTCCTCAAACAGTCAAAACATTTGGGTGTATCAAAAGTACCCAGCAAGGTAACAATAATAATCACACAGCGAATGATAATTAGCTCAAAGAAAGCACAGCATGGAGGTCATTCACCATATCCAAAATATATTAAGGATCGAAAAAACTACATTCAACTTTTAGTTGTAAACGAATTCGCAGGCCCTACTAGAATTATCCAGTCTCCAAGGAGAGTGTGTTTGTTGCTTACAAAAAGACAGTAGAACCCAAATGACGAGACCCATATATTCCAGGCAATCATGATAGAAATATCAAAGACTCAAGGGTCGACAAGAACTGAAATATTTGAGAAGAACTGAATTCTAAAAACCTACGTAGGGAAATGTCTCATAAAACTGTCTGTGCTTCTTATTTTGTGAAGCAGCAGTCAGTTGGTGGGATTCTTGAAGCAATTTTCATTTTGGGTCATCCGTGCGCAGCCTCTCTATGTGTCAATAGGGGTAAGGCTTGCGTGCATCCGAGCCCCCCACCCCTTACCCCGCCTTATGGCGGGAGCCTTTAAGACACTGGGGTAAAGATGTTGTTGTTGTTGTACGTAGGGAAATGTCATTCAGTGTATAGGAAGTTACAAAGAAGATAGACAACGCACAGCCCCAATATACTAACAGAATCAACATGCGCACAATACTGATCTCAACACAGGGAATCAAAGTGAGCTATACAGAGAGCAATGCTAACTCTGCTGATACTGCAGTGATATCTTATCAGCGAGGATCTGAAATTTTACTGATAACGAGAAGGGAAGTTCTGTTTCAGAATTTTATCTTTTGTCCCCATCTCTCACCTAAACCAAAAAAAGAGGCTTGCTCCATAAACTAAGGCCATGGCAATTCTATAGTTTAGGGAAAATGTGTGTCAGTGACCACAGGTTACATTTTCCATAATAGCAACAATGAGCCCACTTATTCCTTCTGAGATTATCTAATGAGTAAAACTAAAAAAATATATGAACATCAGTAACCCCACGAAAGCCAGCACTGAAGAATGAATCCAGCAGCATTGTGCATATAATATTAAAATCAAACTCACATCCATCATACCCATAGATATAACAGAGATCACAAAACTAATGCATGCATACAGTAGACCACACGAATAACATGAAGCCATTAGGAGATTAAACGTTGGCAAAATAGCAAGGGATCTCTGGATGAACTCACCATGTAAGGCGTCCAATGCTGTTGCAGCATGTGGTGGACTCAGAAAGTCGACGAAACACAGCACAAGAGGATCTCCACCAGGCTAAACACAGAAAAAATAACAAATCACTGAAAAATTCATGAAAAGGACAAGAAAATATATGGAATATATTTCTGTCAACATACACGTCTCGAATCTTTAGTCACAAGCCTGACTTCCTTGTATCCTACAAAAGGACGGAAGATGTCTGCCAATAACAGTGAAGGAAACAAAGACAGTAGACACGGTGTACAGATAAAGATAAAGTAAAGTATAGAAAAATGACAGTTAACTAATCAAGGATACGGGCCACTTCCCTACGACTGCAGTTCGACGGCAAGCCCTCCACAAAGATAGTTTTACTAGCATCAGGGGGGAGGGCAATTTCTGACCGTCCAGATACAAGGTCAGAGCCCCGTCCTTTCAAGTCCATAACACTTCCCATGCGAGGATCACTATTGATGTGATGTTCGCTTACAACACGGTGATCACTGGAAATGCGAGGATCATTTCCAAGACGAGGATCATTCCCAAACCGAGGATCAATACCAGCACGATGATCACTGCTTATGCGGGGATCATCGACTGGATGACTTGAACTATGTAACCTACCAGAATCTGCAGGATATGGTACTTGCTGCAATATGTCACGCATTACATATACTTTAGCATCAGCTCCATTATAAATTAGGTGACAAAACTCAGATATGATGATAATAGTGCAAAAAATAAATACCCCACTACGTAGATAACGGTCATAGGATTGATTAATAGATGCAGTATCTTGCATTTGCTGATGAGATGCCCTGTCATCCTCCCGCGAATAATAACCAGACAGGTCCCGTCCAGAGGGAGCATCTTTGAAATCAAGACCACAAAATCAGAAAGTCTCGAACCATCAATCACCAATACCAAACGAAAAGAAATAAACATAAGGGTTGGACCAGCCACTAACAAACAGGAGCAGCACGCTAATGCAAGCAAATTTACAAAACATATTTGCAGTGTGGAACATACATAGATATGAAGGTAAGATTTGGATTCAATTAAAGAGGTTACAATTCTCGATATATGGAAATGACGTATCTTTTCAATATGGACAGTAAAGATGATTACTTTAAGTTGACATGAAACTAAGACGACAATCATCCTGTTTAGTTTACTCAGCAAATAAAGTATACAACCACACTCATAAGTCAAAACTATATGCTCCAGTGAAGTTGAAGTGAACCAAATCCTAATGAATCAATCGAATTTTTCCAATCGCCATGATCTCGTTAATACAATCAAGACCATAACAAAACAAGTCAACAACTAGTCAACAACAATGTCAATATCCTCACTTAAATTCCACCCAAAACAAATGCCATCAATCAAGCTGCTCGTCCCCTGGAAGAAGGTGAAAAGCGGGGACGCCGCCATCAACCGAACTCTCCGGTAATGGAAGAATTGAGTGTGCTAATAATGCGAAAAGTTGACAATTGAAAAGGGAATGAAAGATGATTTTGCCCCTATATATATATCGGTTTTCGCAATTTGGCCGAGTACCCAATACACATATTGATGATATAAACATGCTTGCCCTCCCTCAATTAATCAGGAAAATCAAAGTTCAGTTCTTTTTACCACACAAATTAGAGGAACAATCAACAAGATACGAAACAAAACAACATAAAACTTCACCAATAAGCAACTGAAATAGAACAACATGGCTCATTTATCAATGCTAAACAATCAAATTCGACGACGAAGAAGAAGAAATCAAAGAGGTTAATCTATTTGAAAGTGAAAAATCCAATCTTTTGTAATGATTAAGCCTGATTAAAGTAAAAAAAATATATAAAAGTTAAATTGGGAGAAGAAGAAAAAGAAGGGGAGAAGGGGGAAAGTTACCGTAGTCGGAACGAGGGCGTTTTCCGGCGAGTGAGGGCGCGGCCTGCTGATGCTGCGGCTGCTGTTGCTGTTGCTGCTGCCTTGGGTCGGTGTATCTCCAGTACGCATCTGACATATTGAGAGGAAATACGAGGGGAGGGGAATTTTTTGAGATAAATTTTGCGAGCCAAGGTTTATACAGACACACGACTCACACGAGTGTTTTAACTGTGTTGTTCCCTTGTCTTGTTCTGATTGAGATTTTTTTTTTTGTTACAAAGGAGCAGCTAACGCTGCGGAGGTGAGGGTATGATGTGCACAAAGTAGTAAGTTTAGGGGTAGCATGTGCACAAAGTTGTCAAGTTGGCTACCATGCGCAATCTGTCAAAGGTCAGGGGTACCACGTGAATTTTCCGATATAAATATATTGTGTGCTCCTCATTTGGTAAGTAATCTTGCCTTGGCATAGTGGAAAAGGATTAGACATGGTATCCTGGGAACCCAGGACAAGAAATAATAAATCCATATTTCGTACTTTAGGGAAATATTAGGTTTGTTAGTTACTAAAAGAAGTTAATGTCAGTTTTTGTTTGAACTAGATATACTTCCTCCGATTCAAAGAGATTTTTCTCTTTCTATTTGCAGTTTTGAGATGTCATGTTGAAAGCTTCTATTTAGTCTACACGTAGTCCCAAACTTGACAAGTTAAAACTGTATAAAGAATTAGGAAAGTCTCTTTGAATCAGAAAGAGTGTAACACCCCACATTTTTGGGTAATTATTATAATTGGGTGTTGTGTTTTATAAATCATTTTGAGACATATTATTAGGAATAAGTTATTGTTAATTGGGTTTCAACTTTCAAGGAATCAAGTAAGAATTTTCTAATTTGGACTAAGAGATTTCGAATTACTATATGTCCTTACTAATACGGAAAATTAAGGGACTCTTTGAGAATTGTATAAATTAAGAGTTGTCTATATAAACTCGAGCTAACCTCAAATCCTAATGCATAACAAAGATGAAACCTTAACCTAATTCCTCTCCATCTCTCTCCTTTTTTCGTAACCTCCACCCTCATAAATTCTCAGCACCACTATGTGAACTTCAAACACACACAACTCTCACATACGACTTTTGATTACAATGTGGTTGGTTGTGTTAGAACCGTTGTTTTGATAAGAATCCAACAGTATGTGGATCGTGCCAAGATTCTACCGAATGATCCCTATAGAGGTGTTTTAGTGGAGGTATATCTATCTACCCGGAACTGTTCGGCTTCCTTGGTATTTTGGTGATTCCCGTTGACTCCTAAGGTGTTTTGGAACGAACTTTTATGGAGATGTTCCTAACTCTATTCTTGACAACATAACCAAAATTGGTAAGATCTAGATTTGTTTATCAAAAGTTCTATTAGATTTCGTGGGTGAACCCTAATTCATGTTTATGGTTCAGTATGTGACTGATTCCCGTTGATCCGCTTGGAGTTTGTGGACGAAATTTGTATGAGATGTTCCTGACATTATCCTTTATGTTATACTCAACTTTGGTGATCATACGATGTCGGAGTTAGAAGTTATCCATGTTTATTTACTACTGTCTATTTTTGGATTCATGATATATTAGTATACTCGTATAACTTATACGTTAACGTTAAAAGATATAATGGCCAATATATGTTGTAGAAGAGTGGATCTACTAGAAAATGGTGCTGAGATCACTTGAGTGGTTAGTAGTGTTGGACTCCTATTATACGTCTAGGGATACATTTAATACTATTCAAGTGCACGAAAAAAAGTTTCTCCATTCCTTTATTTGTTAGGTGCAAATATATACTACCAAAGGTTTGAGGTGAGCTTGAAACTCTTAATGGAACCGTAGCCATTGTGATGATTTTCTTTTCACTATTTTGTGTAGTGTGATAACACACTTAATGGGAGCCACCTAGTTGGAGGTGGAACATATGTAGAATGAGATGGGAAACTCTACATATGGCGGTGGCGATCGAGTTTCCTAGCATGGTCTATTCCTATGAGAGTTATAGTAATAACTCTCTAGAGCCGTGCTGGTCTGAGTTCGACTTTGGAATAGACCGAAGGACTGTACCTTAACATGCGCAAGGGACAAACTGTCAAGGGGGGCTGGTTTTCACCATGCGATGCCCTCAGATGCTCAAGTCAGTTTGTGTGCGAAAGGATGGGGAAGCTGTGACCCACTTATCATCACTAGAATAGCAATAAATGTGTCAGAGAATAATGAAAGTGTGTTAGAATGAACCTGGATTTATGACAAATAGGGGGGGATTTACAGTGAATGTGAGGAGTTCAAGGAATAAACCTAGGGGTTCCCGCTTCATCTTGACGCTCCATTTAATCATGATTCAATGGATGAGATTTACTGGACTTTGTGGGTATGGCATAGGCTTTTTCAAGGGCCTTGGGCCTCATTCCCCGTAAGGTTGTCGCCTCATTAGTAAAATAAACCCCAACAAGCCCCAACAAAATCCAAGTAAGACGTAGGGCTTTGATAATATGCGTCAAATGAATTTCGTCGTGATGCGTCATGACAATCCGGGTACAAAAAGTTCTTTATAGGATTGATAGTTGTGGTTGGGTGATGCTTTCACAATCATTTTAGTTTGGTTCAAAACCTAAGTTACCAACCACGGCGTGATAGTTCGCCTTAAATTTCAAGGTGTAATGATTCAAATCGCGAGACATCAACACATCTACTTGAAGTCCTTCGGTTATTCTTAATTCGCTCAAGTTTGTTTTTTTGCTTTTATTTGAAGATTAGTGAGGGATCTCAAACGAGTGAGATTGTAAAGGGGAGTTCGGTGCATGTGACAAGGCCACTTTGGTGCTTGTGCGCCATTTGCCGGGGGCACTTGAGGTTGAAGCACGGACCGCGGGCACGACTGTGCTGAGGCGGTACGACGTTTGTTTCCCTTAACCCGTTCCTTCGCTTCTTTTTGTCTTTTCTTATAAATACATCGTAAACACAACCCTAATCATAGAAAAAACACACAGAAATTAGCCTAAACACATGAATCGGGTTCTCGAGCAAATATAAGGCATTTGGGATCGACTGTACCAACCGATCGACCTTCGTTCATACAAGCGTGATTGGTTCATGCCAAGGTGAAGGGCCTATACTTTCGCTTTTCCCAGATTGTCACTAACACAACATTCACTTAGGTCCCGTTTGATACGACTAAATCTTTCTGATCTGGTTTGATTTGAAAGCTTGTAACCGATGTGATCTGATTTAAATAAATCTAACCTTATATGAATTTGTTGAAAATTGTACTTTATATAGATTGATTAACCAAGACATAAACTAGATTCATTTATTAACAAATCATTGAACATTTTGTTAAAAATCGTAGGACATTTAGTTGAAATTGTTAAACATATATATGTATTTCAGAAAATCATTGAACACGTTGTATAAGTACTACCTCCATAGAATTGAAGTATATAGGTCATTCTCACATGTTGAGATACTCTATTAAAAACCTCAATATACATAAAAATGATGAAAGTGAACTTTTTCGCCGATTTATTCACTACGAATCCAACGGTATAATTTTCATAATTTTTTCAAGTAATTTTTCATTAAATATTCATTAAATACTAGTCAAAACTTGTCTCGAAAAATAAAAACTAGTTACAGTTTCCTCGAGTTTTGGACACCACTAGAGTACCACGGAGGCACGGAGTACATTTCTTAGCCTAACAAAAAAAAGAAAAGAAATTGTTACATTTTTCTCGTGATCTCGCATTGATCGTATCCCAGAAGAAAGGGCGGGTCTTCCCGTAACAACTTTACCGACCATTTTCGAGTAAAAAAAGAAGCTTCAAGTTGAAGTTGAAAGTTCAAACACTTCAACATCTCTTATCTCTCTAGAGTCTAGACTTTGGAGTGGAACCTTTGTCGGAGGTAAACTTCAGTTCTTCTCACTGTTATTACTAATTACTCAAAGCTCTGAATTTACGCAAAGAATTAACTGGGGTTTCCTGAATTAATTCATAAAATCCCAATTTGGTAATTACAGTTTTCAGTGTTCTTGTTGATTACGCTTCCTTGAAAAAATAATCATGTCTTTTTCAATAACCCCCAATATTATTTAATTTTAAATTGCTATCATATACTAGTATTATAATTATCATTTGATTGTTGTTCTTCATTCTGGGTAATTAAAGTTTGATGCTTTTTTGCTTTTATTGCATGTGAATTGTGATTAATTTGTTTGGATTTGATTAAAGTTGTAAACTTGTAATATGTATGCTTCATTTTTCGAGTTTAATTGAAATTATGATCATGAATTTTTGATAGAAAAGCTTGAAAATTTGGGTAGGGTTGATGGCTGAATTGGGTGGTCCAAGAGTATATTGTTGCTGTAATTGTCGAAATCAAGTTTGTCTTCATGATGATATCGTCTCCAAGGCTTTTCAGGTATATTAATTCGCCTTGTTAACTTGAATTTACATGCTGATTATTGATATTAGTAGCTTGTTTAGGTGAAATTGCTGCAATTTTCCCTGATTTTGCATTGATTAGCTTGGTTAAGGAGAATTGAAAATCGAGTCGATGATTGAGGGTTTGGAGTTATATGTTGCTTGGCCTTGTAGACATTGGGCACCCGGACTTGTAGCTCTGTGTTAAGAGTGCTGTTGTTTCTTTTCTTTTGGGAAAATAGCCGAGTGCGATACCTGTAGCTGAGTCAGTTGTTGCCTTTTTTGTTGATACGATCTTGTATTTTGCCCATAGCAAGCATTCACCAGCTCAAGTGTTCTTAGCTCATTGCTTGTTTCTTTCTAATTATCGATAGAGGACAGTGAGAATGCTTAACCTCTTGCTTCTTACACAAGTACACATCATATTACTATCATTAGTGATTTGTTCTTGCATCATATGGCTGTCTTGAAGTTTTAGATTGCCTTGCTTGTATGCTGGTTATGTTGCGGGGTCAAATTACTCGTGCATTTATTACTCCCTCAAAGTAGCATTCTAGGCTATGATGTTTCCGATGAATCAATTTATCGAGGTCTTGGATGATATGATTCTGAGAGTAGATGTGTTGATAGAGGTTATGCTCGAGGGACATTTTTGGTGTGGGCATTTGTCCAAGTCCAATATTAGTGATTCTGTTGTTTTAGGGAAGACACGGCCGTGGCTTTTTGTTCTCCCATGGGATGAATGTTGAAGTTGGACCTAAAGAAGATAGGTCGCTCATGACTGGTTTGCACACAGTTGCTGATATCTATTGTGGCGACTGCCGGCAAGTATTGGGATGGAAGTATTTACGTGCTTATGAATTGTCTCAGAAGTATAAGGAAGGGAAATTTATTTTCGAGAAGTCCAAAATTGTCAAGGAAGACTGGTAGTGACTTAACCAGGTGTCGCTTGGTTTATCAATCTCCTGATCATTTTTCTGGAAGCGTATACTAGCTTCTTGTTGTTTACCTTGTATAGAAGTCCCCATTCCCAACCAAAGTGTCCATTCCTAGTACCTCTCCATTGGTATCGGACCTTACCCTCAATTGTAAATATCGTCTACAGTGAATAAAATGGGATTGATCGTTGCAAAGACCCATTGTTTGATTTGACTCATATCCATTAATGCTGAGTCTTCTCTTTTTTTCAGTTGTCTCTTAGTCAAATTCTTTGGAATTGTCTGGCCTATATGCTTTTAAGAAATGAAAAGCCCGTCACATATATAGTACAACCAAACAACCTTGTTTCTCTCTTGAAGCGTGTCGACTCTCTGCTCCAGCACCCAGATTGTTGTGGATGGCTCTATCTTCCCTTTGACGACAGGGTCAGCCGCAGGTTACATGATCTGAACACCTACAGATGTACTGATAAGTTGGTTGTTGTAGGACCCAACACTAGCTACGTGGAGCCTGACGGCAAAGAACTGTTTCTTAAATTTGGCATCCCTGCATATCCTTTCACTAAAAAAACTGTATTGGAAAATGAAATAGCAAGGCTACGCGAGGTCAGCTTGCAGGACTGGTTGAGGGATTGCGGAATACATTCACTGTTGAAATGTACTACTAACGAGATCTTGCCCGTCTCTCATCTTCAAGACTCGGATGTTCTTGTTTTCTTTGGTTCCATCTCAAGCGGCAAGCTTTCATGGGACTGGGACGGTCATCTTTTTGAATGGGTGAGTGAAATGAAGACGGCCACAAAAAGAAGATTGGAAGTGATCTTTCTTTGTTTACATGGATATGAGTCGCCCAAGACCGAGGATGCCTTCTCCGCGTTCAACCTCTGTAATGTCAGGGAATGGCTTCTTCCAGCTCCATATGACAATGATCTCAACACAAGTCTGTTCGATTCGCTAATGTTTGACGGGGGGTTTGGAAGTGACACTCTTGTTGCATTTGGACCGAATGGTCGTCTCCTCCGTCTAGGCGTGGAGCGCAGTCTGAAGGGACAGTCTAAACCTGCTACTTTCCCCGAATCCGATGATGTCCTGCCCACAGACGTTAGGGATCAGTTGCATCGTTATTTTAAGAGTACTGATGAATATACGGTGTATTTAAACCTGCCTTGGAGATGATATGACTACTCTAATCATGTCATATCAGTAGTAAAATTAATTTATGGTAGTAAAATTATATTACTGCCGCGAAATTACTTTTGAAATCAGCCAATTTTAAGTGTCCCAGCTGAGTATATAATGTTTTGGATCCCAGGTGAGTATATAATGTTTTGCAGGATGACAACTCTGCCTATTGTTTCTCTAAGTTATGGAGCCGCGGTTCTCCCATATACCAATGAGAGGGTGAATGCCCTTTCTCATATCCAGGAGTCACTAAATTGCAGGATAAGTTTCTTTTCACAACGGTATGTATTACGACCAGATACCTGTACCTGTACCCTTTCTTGCATATGAAACTCGAGAGTTTGGGAGGCGGCTGTGATGAGATTTCTGTTGTTCAACATAGCAAAATGGATTGCGTTCGAGTGTACGTTTGCATCAAGGGAAATTTCATGTTCAATTCATTTGTTAAATTTAACTCTAAATTGCTCACTTTACATGTAATTTCATTAAACTTCAGATGTTATATAGAGTATATACTAATTAATACAAAAGGGAAATCGCGATCAAGAGAGATGCCTGCTGGTTATCTTTTTCCGACAGGGGTAGTCACTTACTGTGGAACAAGCCTTCCTCTTTAGCTTATGTCTGCGTAGACAAGTTAACTTGAAGTGTTTACATTGGATGTAGATCTTGCATTGTCATTACAATTAACTGGATAAAAAGTTCAGATGTTATATATTATATGCAAAATTACAGGTACTATTGTACTAATCAAGTAATCAATCTATAATACAAAACAGAAATCGCGATCAACAGAGATGTCGTCTGCTCATCTTCTTCCGGCAAGGGTAGTCGCCTCTGACGGTAGAACAAGCCTTCCTCTTTAGCTTACGGCTACTGCGTACATGTTCACTGTTGCCAACTGAAGTCTCGCTCGTTGATTCGACAACAACATCATCATCATCAACAGCAACAACCCTTCGCATTCTGCGTCCGACAAAAAATCCGGAATCATCAAAGCAATTTGTGAATTGACTGCTTCCTACTCGTTCACTGTTACCAACTGAAGTCTCGCTCTTCGATTCGACAACATCATCATCATCATCATTATTATCATTACAAACAGCAACAACCCTCCGAAGTGTACGACCCACAAAGTAGCCGGAGTCGTCGAATTCATTAGTAAACTTACTGCTTCCTGCTTGTTCACTGTAATTACCAACTGAAGCCTCACTCTTTAATTCCACATCATCAGCAACATCATCAACATCATCAACGTATTCAACACGCTTTCTCAGTCTTCGACCCGCGAAGAAACCAGATGGGGTAAACGTATTTGTGTACAAACTTTCACCATCCTCACAAACAGATACAACATCATCATCAGAGTTGTAATTAGGGTTTGTATCTTCAACTTTACGAGAAGCGTAGAAAGCCTTATAAGCAGAGGCCCTCTTAATCACCTCTAAATCTTCCTTAATTTCATCCGTACCAACCTCATCTGAATCCCCAAAACCCTCAAGAGATGGGTTTTCGTAGCTTTCGAAGAATTCATCGAAATTACGAAGATCTGAGACGGGTTGTTGATGATCAGAAAAGAGGCGTTTCGACAACGCAGTAGCTAATTTGTGGCAAGCCGCGTAGAGTGACATGATTAATTAGCAGATAATTGAAAAAGAAGATGAATGAATGATATTATTGTAGTGACTAGTGAGTAATTATTATTAGTAGGAATTTCAGGGGAAATTTGTTTGTGTGAGGAGTGAGAAAGAAGCAACAGGGAATTATGATGAGAGTGAAGGTGTTGTTTGGTTTATATAGTAAGACGGAGCGGAATTGCAATGGCGGCAAAAAATTTGGTAAGTTTTTACCTTGCGTCCCACGGTAAGTGTTTTGGTAAGTTTTTTTAGTAGGAGGATTCAGCTTTACTGTTTTCTTGTGTGAGGCGTAAGAAAGAAGCAACAGGGGATTATAGACAGAGTGAAGGTGTTTGTTTGGTTTAAATAGTAGAAGGCATTACAATGGCGGCTGTTTTTTTGTTTGGTAAGTTTTTTAAGTAGGAAGATTCAGCTACTGTGTTTCGTTGGGTTGGGGTTCACTTAGATTTAAACCAGCGTAGTCAAACGAGCACTAGTATTAACTTATTAAGTACAGCTCTTAAAAGTTGTTCCGATCCATAAATATTTCAAATAAAGCGCTTTTGCCTCACCCCATGTACACTTTTTTATTTTTTTGGTAAGAAAGTGATATAATTTCTTAACAACTCGGAAATACAAATTTAGGGTCATTGTTGCCTAATTGATCATGAAATGAAACCAGTAGGTAGTCTTAAGTCCCGAGTACAACTAATAATTTTCAAGTCGTCATAGATCGTAACGAACAAGTAAATCAAATATGCCTTACTGCAAGTCTATCTTGTTGGATTGTTATGTTCCTAATATTTAGTAAGGGGTGATTCTGTCTTAGATAATTGTGTTAGTGGGTCTATTGTTTGTTGTTTAACCGTATGAGTACTACGTGGGAATAAGGATGCTAGAGTGGGATTAGTTGCTAAATGATAGGAGTAGTTGCATGTTATTAGGATGTGGTTAGTCATGCTTATCATATATTGTTTAATTGAGTTAGTTTTTACAGTAAAATTCTCCATATGGTTTACTCTCGTATTTTCCTCCCCTCTACAATTCTACATATCTCTGCCGCCCCCCAAATACCACAATAATCAACCATTCGTTCATGTGTGCATCTACATTATTGAAGACGTTTTCCTAAAACATAAGAAGTACTACTTCAATTCATTTCCAGGCCACTGTTGTTGCATTTGGAAAAGATGGCCGTATCCGTTCAAGTCGTGCTCACATCTATCTTAAAGCGCCAGACAAATTGCTTTACGAATCCATTGAGCGTGTTGATTAATGATTACGTTCTGACGTTTATGGCTAGCGTTTCGATGTTATTTGGATGTTTTGCAAATATAAGTGCTATCAATGATATCATATGATTCATATACTAAAAATTTATGAAATTCACATACTATATACCGACTCAAATTCGTAAGGTAGAGAATTATAATTTGCACAATTAGATGTAAATTTCATAAAAGTTCTAAGTACAGTATATACAAACATTATAGATCAAATCATCAAATTTTTCGATAATTTTACATCATCTCTTGTACTAAATCTCACATTTTAACAGAAAAAAATCGCGGTCAGACATGCGTGTTCCTCTTCTTCCGACAGGGAAGATCTCTGATAGTAGAACAACCCTTTCTCTTCAGCTTTTGTTCACTGTTATTACCAACTGAAGTAGCCTGGCTCTTTGATTCAACGACATCATCGTCATCAACAGCAGAATCAGAATCAGAATCGTCAAACGTATCAGTGAAGTGACTGCTTTCTACTTGTTCACTGTCACTAATTGACGACTCACTCCTTAATTCCACATCATCAACATCATCGTATTCAACACGCTTTCTAAGTCTACGCTTTGTATTTATATACATACTGCTTTGTATGTCATCAGCTTCACCATCCTCGCAAACGGAAGCCGCATCATCAGAGTTGTTGTAATTAGGGTTTGTGTCTTCAACTTTACGACAAGCACAGAAATCCCTAAAAGCAAAGGCCCTCTTAATTACCTCCAGCTCTTCCTTAATTTCATCCGTACCCACATCATCCGAATCTCCAAACCCTTCAAGAGACGGGTTTTCGTACTTTTCGAAGAATTCCTCGAAATTACGAAGATTGGAGACGGGTTTTTGATTACCAGAAAAGAGGTGTTTCGAGAATGCAGTAATTAATTTGTGGCAAGCCGCGTAAATAAACATGATTAATTGTTTTTATTAGCAGATAATTGAAAAAGAAGGATGAATAATGACTGATATGATATTGTAAAGAGTAATTATTAGTAGGAATTTCAGGGGAAATTTGTATGTGTGAGGAGTGAGAAAGAAGCAACAGGGAATTATGATAAGAGTGAAGGTGTTGTTTGGTTTATATAGAAGTAGACGGCATTACAATGGCGGCAAAAAATTTGGTAAGTTTTTAACTTGAGTCACACGGTAAAGTGTTTTGGTAAGTTTTTTTTAGTAGGAAGATTCAGCATAGTCCAATGAGTACTAGCAAATTTGTGAGTTCTAGTATTAGCTTATTAAGTAGAGCTTTAAAAAAGTTATTCCGATCAATAAATACTTCAAATAAAACGACGTTTCTGTGTGACCCCAATTCAAACAACTCAAGAGGACAAAATAAAGTTAAGTATTCAAGGGTACAAATTTCTAATGGCACGTATACGGAGCACCTATGATGTGGATGTAATATAATTTTCGATGAAATTCATTGGGCTATTGAGATTGACATTTCCGAGTGGTATCATTTTTTGGGTAAGAGAGCGATATCATTTCTTAACTACCTTATATCCTTGACATACAATTTTTAGGGTAATCGTAGCCTTATTGATCATGAAATGAGACAGGAAGTCCAAAATGTGTAGGTAGTCTTTGGTCCCGGGCGCGAGTACAACTAATGATTTTTCAGTGACAGAGGAACGAAGAAGTAATCAAGTATGCCTTGCTCCAATTCTATCTCTGCCTCCCCAAATTAAATAACAACTTTCAGAAACCCTAAGTTCATGTATATATGCACCTACATTATTGAAGACGTTTACCTCGAACATACTACTTCAATTCATTTCCAAGCTACACGTACACGTAGGTCGTACGTATAAACTCATATTCGGAGTCATTGAATTAGCCGTGGGTTGGGATAAGCAAACAAGTTAAAGATCATTTCACACCTTGCTCAAACCAGTGCAACCTCAAACCCAAGGTTGGTTGTTAGGCTTACACAGCTTTAATTTATACAAATCACAATCTTTGTCACTTTTAATTTTATCTACTCCGAATCTCCGATCAACAGCGATTTTATTCGCCCGTGTTCATTATTCCACGGAATGTGTCCTGGCCAGCCTATAACCTTGAATAACAAGCCGGAATAGTTGAAATCAGAGAAAATAATTCCACACCCTGTCATCAGTTGTGTCAAACTTGGCACGGAACTTGTCGTAGACCCTACGAAATTTTTAATAATTGTACTAAGCTACATCTATTTTTGGTGCACTACACAAACATTATATTCGACTTTTTTTTTGTGAAATCGACATTTAATCATTCAATATAGTCAAGAATGTAGAGCAATATATTGGATGCGATCCATCCAGGTAATCCTCAGTTGAACGAGAGGTATGAGAAAAAGAGGAGGGATCCAAAAGAGCCTAAAAGGCGAAACGATTTGTGATTCCTAGCCAGGGTGAGTAGGTGCTTGACCCAAGTCGAACTTGAAAAGCACACACTAGGTACTCTTATCGTTTACAAACTCCAAATCCGAAAAGTATACACGATCTCATTTTGTATTTACGTAGTTATCCTAACCAATAACCCGTTCGCCGAACCCGTTAGAAATTACAATGTAATACTACCTTGTAAGCCCAGCCCAAAGAATAGCAGACTCTGTCTTTTCTTTCATTTTTTCCCTCACGTGATCTGTGACCAGCACCTTCATCTCCAACTCCGGTCACTACTCGCCGAATCACACCACCGCATAAACCACCGCTTCTCCGCCCCCTTCTCTCTCGCTCATCCGCCGTCGACAGCGGACATCCGAAATTTCTCCGTTAAAAATGGCGGCGGAGGAGGAAACATTGTCGGAAGTACTCTTCGAAACACGAGATCACTGTTCTGGCCCGTGTTTCCCAAATTACCCTCCCCGTCCGGTATGCTCTTCGTAACCGTTACGCCTCTTTCCTTTCTTCAATTAGTTTAATTTGTCATTTATTTTGTTGAAAATCCAATTGTTTTATTATAATTTTAATGATCAAATTGAGATTGATTTTTTCTTATAAATTCAGGTTAATGAGAATGTTAATCAAGGAATTTTATCAACCTTGCTATCAACGAAAGGTAAATTCTTGTAAATTTTACTTCTTTTTCGAGATTTTGCGGTTACTTTTTCGGTGATTTTTATTTTTACTGAATTAGCAGAAAATAGTACTGTATTAGTTCTGAGTTGTAACTTTGTTACTGTTACAGTAAATGAGCTTGAATAATTCTGTATAATGTGGTTGGATTTCTTGGATTGATCGCATTCGATAATATTGGCCTGCATTTTCGACAAAATCGAATGATTGCAGTTTAGTTCAGTTTTTGCTGGTTGATGTTGACCTTGGTCAGTAAAAGAGTTGGATTTTGATGTAGTGTTCCGAAAAAGCCATGTTTTTGCTGATAAGCGAGTTAGCAATTATGATAGCGATGATGGGATTGCAGTATGTGGCTAAATGGTTATTGATGCCGTATGTGCTTGGTGGTTGTTGACTTATAGGTGATGTTGTGATGATGTCCGACTAACATGCTTAGCTTGATCATATTATTAAAAGTCGGTTTTTGAGTGCGCAGTGCTAGTCTCATTTGGTGTAAGGGATTTGATCAAGCAATACAATGTCTGATTCACAGAGTGGCCGTATTTCCTAGTGTAACTGTTGCCACTGACACTCTTAACTTAATTATACAGCAAAACTAAAGTTTCGTAAAGCTCCAGTCATTTTTACATGAGCTTCCTCTTTTTATTATTTTTTTATTTTATATATACTCCGTATATATGAGCTTTTTGAGTGAGTTTTGCATAACTCTCTACCTTGACTAATGTGATAGATAGCCAAATTGTTGGTTTTAATGAAGGAGCAAGAACTTTGCTTTTAGACTAGTGTTGTCTTGCAGTGTTTGGTACGTCTGTAATTATTATTGTGGTTGTATGTCTTGAATTTTATTGGAGTGTGTTATTGTAAACATGCATATTATGAGTAGTGTGTTGCTGAGCAGACCTCTTATCTCCTTGTTCATTTGTATCTTGAAGGTTTGGCTCAAATTAAAGAGAAATGGACTGGGTATAAACAACCAAAGAAATTGAAGAGGTCGTTATCGTTATTTGTATCCCCAAAAGGTGAACGGATAGGTGTGGCTGTTAAGAATCGTGTAACTATCCTGCAGAAGGATGATGACTATCAGCGACCATGTGGAACTTTTACCAGTAAGATTTACTTGCGATGTGTGTGTGTGTGGGGTGGATTGGTGGGGGATAGGGTTAGGGGTATTGCTAGCTGTCTTACCATATGAGTTAATAAGTAAAAAGTTTGAATTTTGTTTTTTCAGGTAATAGTGTCGATGCATTTACACTTGGAGCATGGTCAGAAACTCATGATGTCCTTGGGATTGTTGATGATATGGAGATATTATACTTCATCAAATCAAATGGTGAAGAAATAAGTAGGATTGAGCTGAGACGTCTCAAAGTGTCATTGCCTATTGTAGGGCTTTTTGTAGCTGATGATACAGATGTAGGGGGATCTTTGCTGTGAGTGTTTATCCAATTAGGCCAGACTCTGCTGGACATTTTCAGCTCCTATTTTTGATAGCTATAGTTCGTACCACAGGAACTGAAAATTTATGGCCTTGTGTTTTACAGGTGTAACTTCAACTTTCTTACCTCAGATGGTAGTCTACATCAGATTGAGATCAGTCAGGATGTGGGTGCTTCTCTATCTACAATGCGCACCTGGAGTGACATTAAGAGTCACTTCCCTCAGAATTTTTGCTGTGTAGACTATATTATGGAACATAACTTGCTTACTGTAGTTGGTGGTGGTACTAATCTGACTGCAGGCTGTGATACAGGTACAGTCATCTCTGTTCTCTCCACGCATTACGATTCTGTTCTAATTTTGTAAAAGAGATTGTCTTTTCTAAGCAGCCTCTCTATGTTGTCAACTTAGAGGAAGGCTTGCATACATCAGACTCCCCTTACCCCGACTTATGGCGGGAGCCTTTGAGGCACTGGGGTGATGTTGTTGTATTGTCTTTTGTATGTTTACTGATATACCTGGTTTTGATTAGCTCTCACTCTTTCCATCTCAGCATCTTGTAGCCTCTCTCTGTGGCGTTGGACTCAGAACTCTGATCTACAGCAACTCAGTTCCACTTGTTTTGAAGGCACTTATTGCAAACCAAAAGGCTTCAGGGGTGAGCTTGTATCCCCAAAGGTGCTGATTTCACCTCATGGAAAATTCATTGGTGCTCTAGATTTGAGAGGATGTTTGAACATATTTAGGCTTAATGACAACCACACTTCTCTTTGTCTTTCTGTGTGTGGAGAGGCTGGCAACAATGCAGCAACCAGTAAAACATATCCTGCAGACAGAAATCTTTTCGATGTAGCTGATTTCACTTGGTGGTCTGACCGTGTATGCACTATTGTCAAAAGGGGTGGTACCTCAGTTATGTTTGATGTAGTTAGCCATCAAAAGTTGCCACACAATGGTCCTATGTTTTCTTTGGCTGTGATGGAGAGAACTAAACAGTGTTTAGGGAAAGTGTTTATTGTAGATGTTCCATTGGTCAGGGAAAATTTCCCTGACACCTCAGAAACAAGTTATTTTTATGACATAGGGCAGTCAACTGAAGGAAACACGAATCAAGTATCTAGCCTTTGCTGGAGGTTGTTATCATTTTCAGAGAGATCTGTTCCTGAAATGTATGATGTTCTTATTTATAGTCAGAACTATGACTTAGCACTTGATTTCGCTGGTCGTCACAAATTGGATAAGGATAAATTATTGAAGTCTCAGTGGCTGAACTCTGAACAAGGGTCTGAAGAGATAAAACTGTTTCTTGCCAATATCAAGGATGAAGCATTCGTACTTGGTGAATGTGCTCAAAATGTCGGGCGTACTGAAGATGCAGCGCGTGCTTTACTTTCATTTGGGCTTGACTTGACTAATAAGTATAAGTTTACTCAAGCTGATGGTGACACAAGTGACTGGGTCTGGGATTTTCGCATGTCTCGACTTCAACTGCTACTTTTCAAGGATAGGCTGGAGACATTCCTTGGAATAAACAACGGCAGGTAACATCACTATGGTACTATGTTCCGATGGTAAATGCAATGCTCAGAGAGAATAAAACTAACCATCTGTGAAGTTTTGACTTTAGGATCTTTGACTTCTGAGTCTTTAATTGATTAATCATATTTTCTTTGATTAAATTCAAGGTGATCTTTTTGGGGTTGGTGGATTGAAAGAGCTTCCTTAATAAGCAAATATTATCAAGTTTTTGCATTACTTTTGCGAGAACTCTTTTTTTTTTTTTTTTTTTTTTTTGGTACATAGGAGCAGTCTGCGGGGGTGGGGAATGAGGATTTGAACCCAAAACAACCCCCGGGTAGGTTGAGCTTCTGACCACTAGGCCAACCTTGATCCTAAAAACTCATTTATTTTGGAACCTGTGTAATCCACTAGTCGTCTTTCATTCATGAGTTATCATCTGGAACTGTCTTGCGTAGGCCATAAAAGTTAAGGATCGTTGCGAACAAGTTTAAAAATTATTGAAACATGTTTGACAAGAGTTTTAAAAAGCTATCAAAAGAGAAGGAAAGCCAATAAATTGATATAATGTAAATTTAGCAAAATTTTTTTTTTTTTTTAGGTTTGCTGAATTATGCTAGCTAAGTGCTGTTACCCACTAAATTTGTGTCAACTATTTCACGCCTGTTGGTATGAGTTCATGTTTCACAGGAAAAAAAATGTGAAAGAAACCAAAAGAAAGGACAGTTAGATTAAAAGTGAGAATAAAGATATTTTTTTTTTACTCTGGGGCTAAATTTTAAACCTTTCTGTTATGCCCTTCCCTTCCTTTTTTTTTTTTTGTAAACTAGCTTGAGGATCAAATTCAGGGTAGCTGTTTCCTTTTTTTTTTTTTTTTTCTTTTTTTCTTTTTTTTTGTTGAAGTAACTGAGTTCACTGAGTAGCTGTTTTGGTTATCTCTTGATGATTTTTATCTTATCAGCAGCTTTCCCTGCCAGTAAACAAAGTATTCCTTTTGCTTTAAGATTACAACTGGGTCATTGCGTGATGACTTTGTGTTGTGCAGGTTTTCTGTGCAGGAATACAGCAAATTCCGCATGATGCCTATTAACGAAGCTGCTGTTAAACTTGCTGAATATGGAAATATTGGAGCATTGAACCTGATGGTTAAGCGACATCCTTTCTCCTTGTTCCCATGTATTTTCAACATATTGGCATCTCTGCCGGGAACAGTTCCTGTTCAGACATACAGCCAAATTCTTCCTGGAACATCCCCTCCTTCGAGTACTGTTCTTCGGGAGAAGGATTGGGTTGAGTGTGAAGATATGGTAGAATACATCAGAAATTTGCCTGAAAATGACGAAAGATCTCTGTTAATTAGAACTGAACCAATTATTAAGCAACTTGTGGGAATTCCTTGGCCTTCAACTGATGAGATATTGTTATGGTACAAGGACAGGGCTCGAAATATTGATAAACTTAGCGGACAGTTGGAGAACAGCATCTGTTTACTTGACTATGGGTGTCGTAGGGGCCTGTATGGGCTGCAGGAATTCTTAGATGATGTTTCTTATCTGCAACTACTTGTTTATTCTGACGACCTTGATGATGAGATCCATTGTATTTCCAGCCTCATTGATTGGGAAAATTTGTCAGACTATGAGAAATTTAAAACCATGCTTAAAGGCGTCAAAGAAGAAAATGTTATTCAAAAATTACGTGTTCGTGCAATTCCATTCATGGAAAGTAAGCGTCACAATCTCTCCTCGTCTTTGGGTGATGAACATCAAAGGAGTGATTCATATTTGGTTAGATGGTTAAAGGATGTAGCTGCTGAGAATAATATCCAATTTTGCTCTATGGTCATTGACGAATGGTGTCAAGACACCCAGAGTAGACTTTTTGTGGACGAGGCAGAAGCAGCGGACTGTGCCTTGCAGTGCATATACTTGTGTGGTGCTACAGATAGGTGGAATACTATGGCATCCATTTTATCGAAGCTTCCGAATACGCGAGGTGATGCTTTTTTACCTACCTGCTCATTTAAAAAAAAAAACTTTTCATATCTTCATAAGTATGGATGGATCATTTGGTAAATAATTTCCCATGTCCATCAGAAAGTAGGTGATAATTCTCCGTCAAAGTTGCCTCCCAGTGCATATCTGGTCCTTTTTTTCTTCCTATTTGCCATGGCCTTCTATTTTTCACATGTTCATTATATTTATAAACATGTCTTGAAAACTTGGCTGTTTTTCCCCTTTTCTGGATGAAGTAAAAACGTTTAGTAAATGCTGTCAGGAAAAAGAATCCTCAGATTTAGTGAGAATTGCGCAGTTTTGTCTTTGTGAGCAAATCTTTTAGTAATATACTTCATTACCTTTTTGGCGGACGCCACACTTTCAAAAGTTAACACTGGTTAAGTCACATTAGATTCAATCCACCACTCTAGTTTGTCGGTAAGAGACTTTTGCCTTGATAATTTTGTTGATGGATGTGGAATTATACTTCGACGTGCAGGTATTGAGCTTCGTTTCAAAGGCCTAGAGGAAAGACTCAAACTTGCAGAAGGACATATCGAAGCTGGCCGACTCTTAGCACTTTACCAGGTTTGTATTCATATAATGATTAGTGTGTGTCTATAGTATTTAGGTGAAAAAAATTTAGGTGAAGGACATAAACTGTAGCTGTTTGAGATACTTTATGGTCAGAGTACACCATGAGTCGGTTGGTTCACTGTAGCCTGTTTTAGTGTTCTGCTAATGCTTAAAGCTGCACTTCCGTTTTGGTATATTTTAACGGCAGGAAAGTGCACTGGCTTTTGCCTCTTGTGACTTAGAGGCTAGTGAGATGTGTATGTCAGTGACATTTTCTTGATGAGGTGTTGATTAGTTTGTGAATTAGTGGACTTCTCTTAGTATAACTTTTGTTAGTGGTGATGTAATTTTGACCATTTTGGGATCTTTTGCTTTTGACTGGGATTACTGTTGATGAATTATCAGTACTGTCAAGCTGAACGATTGAATTTCACGTCCAAGTGCGAGAGAAAAGGAAGACTATCCTTATAGTTATAAGTTATAGTGGAAGTTGATCGCCTCTGGAAGGGATATTAGATATGACAATGATGTGCGAGTAACAGGAATAGAATGATTGGTATATTAATGTGGATAGCATCATGACAAGCAAAAAGAATAAAGAGTAGATGAATCTAGTATCATTTCTGGAGTATTGAAGCCGAATGGGTTTTGTTGCGTGCTCAATTCCAACTAAAAAAGGGAGAATCTGATGATATTAGTATGTGAGGTGTTTTTGTTAATCAGTTGCTTTTGTCATACAAGATTTGCTTCACCCTTCAATCATGTTCACGTTTTCCTTCCTATTGAACTTACAGGTTCCAAAGCCGGTGAATTTTTTTTTGAAGGCCCATAATGATGATAAGGCTGTGAAACAGATTCTCCGCCTTGTACTCTCAAAGTTTGCAAGGCGCCAACCTGGCCATTCGGACAATGATTGGACAAATATGTGGCGTGATTTGCAGTGTTTACAGGAAAAAGCTTTTCCATTTTTAGACCTGGAGTATATATTAATGGAGTTCTGCAGAGGCATTCTTAAAGCTGGAAGATTTTCACTTGCAAGGAACTACTTAAAGGGTGCAGGATCTGTCAGTTTGCCCACTGACAAAGCTGAAAGCCTTGTGATTCAAACAGCTAGGGAATACTTTTTGTCAGCATCTAGTTTATCTTCCTCTGAGGTAAGCAAATTTGAGAAATTTTTTTCTATCTTTAAAATTTTGGCTGTAGTCCGTCAACCATTGTATTCTGGACTTTGTTCAATGTCAAACTCTTTTCAGTATGCTATGTGACCACCTCATGACATACAAGTGTCCTTCTCAATGTTGGGAGTTTGAGGTGATATGGAGAATCACATTACTCTTCTTGTCCTGTTTGATAGTACATGGGAGTTTCCTGCTATCGGAAGCAGTTGTTTTTTTCTTAATACTTTGTTGTTGCTCTTTTCTAGCAATTTGTTATGACCGTGCTTTATTGTTCATGCAGACCATGCTAATAAATGGTTAAGTCACGATGTAATAAGTCTGTCATCTGATCTCGCTTCCTTTTGGATTTAATGTTATATATTTAACTGCTTATGCTACCTGTTCCAGATCTGGAAGGCTAAGGACTGCCTTGATCTCTTTCCGAGTAGCCCGAATGTTAGATTGGAGGCTGATTTAATTGATGCCTTGGCGGTAAAGCTACCAAACCTAGGTGTTAATGTTCTTCCCATGGAATATAAGCAAATAAAGGATCCAATGGAAATGATCAGGATGGCTATTACTAGTCACGATGGAGCGTACTTAAATGTCGATGAGCTCATTGAAGTTGCCAAACTTCTTGGATTAAGTTCTCAGGAAGACATATCTGCTGTTCAAGAAGCTATCGCCCGAGAAGCTGCACTTGCTGGTGATCTGCAACTGGCATTTGATTTATGCCTTCTTTTGGCAAGAAAAGGCTATGGTCTTGTTTGGGATCTCTGCGTTTCTTTAGCTGGGGGCCCTTCTATTGAGAACATGGATTTGAATTCTCGTAAGCAGCTACTAAGCTTTGCTTTGTGCCATTGTGATGACGAATCGATTGGTTACCTGCTGAATGTTTGGAAGGATTTAGAACTAAAAGCCCAATTTGAATCACTGATGGTGTTAACTGGTACAACCCCGGACTTCGCTGATGATCAAGCAGCTGATTTAAGCAAAATTAAGGTCCTACTAAGTAAGGTTGCGAAAGATCTTCCTGTTGCAAATGGGGTCTCATGGGATGATTTTATAAGTGGAAATAGGAATGTTGTGTCATTTGCTAATTTGCAACTTCCATGGTTACTAGAATTAAACTGCAAACCAGACACTGGGAAAACGTTCTATCCCATTTCAGTGTCTGGAAAGCAATATGTTTCTGCGAGATGTCAAGCTGTGGTAACTGTTTTGTCCTGGTTGGCAAGGAGTGGGTTTGCACCAAGGGATGATCTCATTTCCTCACTGGCTAAGTCCATCATAGAACCTCCAGTTACAGAGGAGGAGGATGTTATAGGGTGTTCTTTCCTGCTAAATCTTATTGATGCTTTTCACGGAGTAGAAGTTATCGAGCAGCAGCTGAAGACTAGAGAAGATTACCAGGAGACAAGTAGCATTATGAATGTGGGAATGACTTATAGTTTAATACACAATTCTGTAGCTGCTTGCAAAGATCCACATCAGAGGAGAGAGCTTCTGAGGACCAAGTTCCAAGAGAAAATTAGTACTGGTAATAACAGTTCCTTTTAGGCTTCAATGCCATGGAGATCTGCATGGTTTTCCATTTAACTCCCCTAGCTACAGTTTTTCCTGTATTCTTGATTATCTCTCTCCCATGTTTTAGATGAATTGGAGAAAGTTGATAAAGCACAATCTGCTTTTTGGAGGGGCTGGAAACTGAGACTGGAAGAACAAAAGCAATCAGCTGACCGCACAAAAGTGTTGGAGGAACTGATCCCTGGTGTTGAATCTGCACGCTTCTTGTCTGGAGATTTGGATTACATGAGCACTGTTGTCATGTCTTTTATTGAATCTGTGAGATTCCAAAAGAAGAGCATTTTGAAAGATTTGCTAAAATTAGCTGACACCTACAGTTTGAATCGCACTGAGGTAAAACTTGATGAACCTTTTGATTGCAAAAGCTCATTCATGTCATGAACGTTTTTCTTAAAAAGCCCACAAAAATCTATTTTTGCTCCAATATGACGTATAATAGCTGCGTTTCTTGCAGGTTTTGCTTAAGTTCCTCACTTGTGTTTTAGTTTCTGAGGTATGGAGCAATGAGGAGATAGATGCAGAAATTTCAGAGTTAAGACCTGGACCACTTGATTCTGCTGTGGAGACTATTAAAGTATTAACCTCTAGTGTCTATCCTGTGATTGATGGGTGCAATAAGGCTCGGCTGGCTTACCTTTTCACCCTACTTTCAGACTGTTACATGCATCTAAAGGAAACAAAGGATTTGCAGCTCTCTGTGGTCCACCACCAGGAAGATTCATTTGAATTTTTAGCTCATTTTTATAGGGTCCTTGAGCAGGAATGCTATCGTGTCTCGTCCATAAAGGATCTGAACTTCAAAAACCTTGTGGATATAAAATTAGTGAGCCTTGATTCTAAGCATTTCAATCTTGAAGTTTGCAGACATGTCAATGAATCTACGGTGGAATCTTTGGCAAAACTGGTTCAAACTCTCAGTGCCATTCCTTGTGCAATACCCCATGGTTTATTATCATCGGCAGATGTGTATAAGCATCATGTTCAGATCATGTTGGAAAAGTTGGAGAACAGAGCTAAAAAGATCATCTTCCAAAATCCTGAAAATGTGCAGAGCTTGCTGAGTGAACTTGAGCAGACCTATGATACTTGCATAAAACATATCAAATTTTTAGAGCAGGAGGTCTCTTTGGGCATTATGAACCAGTTTTTCAATGGGATAATTCCTTCGCATCTTCCTAGAGAAAGTATTGGCGTTGACTCAACTGGGAAAGATTGCCTTCTTGTGCTTTTAAATTTTTGGACTAGATTGAGTAGTGATGTCCTGGATGTTGCTGAGAGGTCAGAAGAGAAATCTACTGCATTTTGTTTAATGGTTTGCCTCAAGGGTTTCATGAGGTTAGTTATGGAGGGGAAAGTTGCACCGTGTCAGGGATGGGATATAGTTTATCACTTTGCTAAAGATGGTTCTTTGTCTAGTCCGGCAGAAGAGTTATCTTTTTGCAGGGCCATGATCTTATCTGGGTGTGGGTTTGACTCAACAGAGGCAGTCTTTGCTGAAGCACAAAGCTCAATTGAACAGAATGTGAGCTCTGACTCCAGTTGCAGCAGATTCCGTGATGTTTGTGATCTATACATCAGTATATTAGAAAGTATTTTGTCAAACTTAGTCCATGACTACAGTAGACGACAGAGCTTAAGGAACTTACTGTCTTCTCTTAGTAGATTAGAAGAGGACTCTGAAGTTCTGAAAAGGGTTCGAGTGGAAGTATGGGAAAGAATAGCCTGCTTTTCTGATAATCTGCAACTGCCTAGCCATGTGCGAGTATATGTCCTGGAGGTGATGCAGTCCATCTTAGGGAGAAATGTGAAAGTTTTGACGGACCAGATTGACAATGTTCTTCCTTGGGAAGGCTGGGAAGAATGGAGTTCTAGAAGTAAGAGCAGTGACTTAATTTCAGATTCTTCTGTTCCTAATCAATCAGATGCATCTAACAGGTTCAAGAACACACTTGTTGCCCTCAAAACAACTGAGCTTGCAGCTTCAATTTCTGCCGGATTGGAAATTACCGCTGCTGATCTACTGACAATCATTTCCGCTGATGCTTGCTTCTTGAGATTATGTGAAGTAGTTGATAGTCTTGATCAGCTTGAAGCTCTCATGGCAATTTTAATCGAGTGGGAAAGCCTCTTTATGGATGTAAAAACAGAACAAACTTCTGTGGAAGCTTCTCGAACATCTGACGCGGGTAACAATTGGAGTGACGATTGGGATGAGGGCTGGGAAAGCTTTCATGACGAAGAGCCGGTTCAGAAAGAGAGCACCAAAGTACCTCTCTCTGTGCATCCCTTGCACTCATGCTGGATGGAGATCCTAAAGAAATTTATAACATTCTCACGTTCAGATCAGGTGGTGAAGTTGATTGATCAGTTTTTGGAAAGACCGAATCTTGTAATGATTGATGAGGATGAAGCTGGGAACCTGTGCAATATCTTGAGTGGTTGTGATTGCTTCGTGGCTCTAAAAGTAGCACTACTGCTGCCATATGAAGCCTTACAGTTGCGCTGCTTAGATGTAGTTGAAGGGAAGCTTGAACAAGGAGGTTTTCCAGAGAGCGATGGTGACAAGGAATTCCTAATTCTCGTTTTATCATCTGGGGTTCTTTCGACTATTATCTCAAAGTCAACACTCGGGTCTACTTTCTCTTATCTATGTTACTTGGTTGGGAATTATTCGCGCATGTGTCAAGATGCCCAGGTGGGTAAAGTGAATCAGCCGTTGAGAGACGAAGAAGCCGAGGCCTTCTATCTTACATTCAGGACTGTTCTGTTTCCCTGCTTTGTGTCAGAGCTGGTTAGGGCCAATCAACAAGTTCTAGCTGGTTTTCTTGTTACCAAATTTATGCACACAAATCCCTCTCTTTGTCTGATTGATGTTGCTGAGGTTGCACTCCGGCGGTTCCTTCAAAAGCATCTCCAAGTACGGGAAGAAGATCAGTTTCCTGCTGAAGCAAGAAACTCGGAAATACTAAGACACACGCTTTCCAAATTGGTTGTAAATTTGAGAACTCTGATCCAATCTGCATTATCATCTCTTCTCGATAGCCCGTAGGTTATAGCGTTATAGTTTCGATGTATATCACTTCAGGAAAATGAGCCTTCTCTTCTGCTCCATCTTAAGCTGTACAGGATTCACTCTGTAATTTTCTTTGTGAATTCATGCTCCCTTGGTTGTGAACCTCGCTTTGATAAGGTCAGATATAGTTCAAAAGTTTTTTACAATTTATTTTGGGGATTCATTTTAACGCTATATTATGATTGCCCATTAACTTGTTCAGTCGATTGCTTCATCACTGATTATAAATTAAGCTTGCAGGATGAAATTTGACGAGCATTTTTGTTGATATAGTATGATTTTCATATTTGTTTCTCATTCATTATGCATGGTGTTTTTGCCGCTGAATCTACTCAAAGCTTGTTACTTAAGGAGTTTGGTCCAGTTGCTTGATCAGTATTCCCCTTCTGTGACACCAATTGAGTATACACTTTATGGTCATGTAGAATAATGATGTTACTTAAAGTGGCTTCTGGTAATCTTATGGATTGTTGAATTGCTCATTTGCTTGAATGGTGTTGTCGAAGGTCGGCCAGTTTGGATGGGTTTGTGAGGGTGTTACACTGTTATGGTAGACGTGCATTCAGAAATGTATTGCTTCTTGTTAATTGGATTTTGTACTTAAATAGGTGGAGCCATTCTTGGACGTCTAGAGCATTTACGATCAACAAAACCAACCCGGGAAGAGGATGTCGAAGGATAACAAGAGTTTAGATACCATTTGCAAAGAATTGTTGGGAGTATCTCTCTCAAAGGTATGCTTAAACGCTGTTAAATGTGCAGTCTGGTTTAGTTTATAGTCTGTGACTTTAGGCTGTGAAATGCAGCTTTGTGAGAACGCACAATGTTGTCTGACTGTACCAGCTTGCACTCTTTGGGAGATTTTGTCGGTACCTGACAACTGCACCTGTAAAGTGTCATTGTTGTTTTTTTGAGCTTTTAGATGAGGAGATGGAAATGTTTTTATAACCCAACTATCAGATAACGTGACTGCCGTAAACTTAAATGTATGTCTCAAATAACATGCTCATATGGTATCATTTTTAAGATTGACTTTAAAATCCTTTTGGTTCCGAATATGAAGACCGGTGTTGCATATGTTGTTTAGAAGCTGTGTTTCGCTTTCACTATTAAGATATGGTTTTTACATTGTAATTCGATCATACTACTTTGATATAAATGTGTGTAATACTGTAAGCTGTGTTTTATCTTTTGTTGGTTGCATTTCCAGCAGCGAGCTCTGCAAATATGCTCTTTAGCTTTCCGAAATTTATATCTTGGGTTGAAAGAGAAGCCTACTGATTGTAAGAAGATTGTAAGTAGCAGAGTCAATGAAGCTTCAAACATGGTCAGGGCATGGGCATCAACATCTTCTGAATTCTTCAAAGATTACCTTTCCACAGACGTCACTGTTTCTGACTCACTGTGCAGACTGAACATACCATTGAAATATTGAATGCTCCTCTTTCAAAATTGTGCTTAAGGAATGTGATAGAAAACCAAAAAACTCTAGAAAGAAAGCGAAAAAACAGCCAGCGCTGAGTTTGAGTCGGAAATGTTGTTCGCTTTCTACATCTAACAGTCGACCACTTTGGAGTGTGCTATGGACATTCACCCCATATCAGTGCCTCTTATTTTGAAGACTAGGACCATACAAGGCATCCTGTATATTAGTTTTTTCTAGACTTTGGTTTAAACCTCCTAAATCTCTATCATTGACATCTGAAGGGGTTGTACTGGATACCCAATAATTTGTCCTGGTCCCAAAGAACTTAAACTCCATCACTCAGTATTAGAACACGAAGGCTTACAGAAACCAATCTCATAAATCACAATAACAAATTATGGGTACAACGAAAATTTCGTATGGCTTACAATTAACAGAGAAGTTTCCACCGGAAAATGAAAAACATGTTAGCGTTATACCAGAAGCCGAAAACTACTCTACCACAGACAAATGGCACCCGAATTCCTGAAAAGAAACAAAACTGGATCTCATAGTCCTTGACCACCTTGTAGGAGGTGAATCACGTAGGCCTATAAAAATTCTTCCTGGCTATATTAGTCAACACTCAACAGCTACGCAGAATTAATTAGCCCACTGCTTTGCTTGTACCAAGTACCTTTTACGTCTTTGCTAGTCTCCCAACTCTTTTTGGCACAGCATCAAACTTAATTCCTACACTGATGGTCACCATAGTAATACCATTGTACAGAGAAATGGTGGCATCGGCTTTGTCATGATGTGTGGAATGAATGTTACTCATTTGTTCCGGCTCTATTTCTTTCAATGCTCACATTGTCAGTGGCTCAGCTTCAGTATCTCTTTCGCTAAATTCATAATCTTCAGTCTCTGTGAGAATGGCAGTTGGAAGGAAACAGTGAAATGTCAAACATGAGTAATTGCCAGGAAACAGTGGAAGATGTCAAACATGAATAATTGCCAGAAATGTGACCAATTTTTAGCAACATAAAGTGGGAATCAGAGTCGCAGTTATAAGCATTTGTTAAAACGAAAGTTTAGAAAGCTGTTAGTTTAATCAAGTCTTTAAGGCATAAAGTTTACTTACTCGTCTTGTCAGCTATCACCATGAGTCGCCTTTGCAATACACAGGCCACAAAAAGGAAGATTGAGCACATGCCGAACATGACTGTGATCGGAAATGCATTGACCTTCAGGTTCAACAAAAGCAAGGGTCAGAAAGCGAAATTAAGAGCAGTTATATTCACTAAATGGAACGGGCATTAGTAGCTCGAAACAACCCCAACCCGACCGAAAGATGGAAGCCACATGTATTTTTTGCAAAGTACATTTTCACACCACAAGACACACATCTATATGTCACCAGTGCCTTTTCACAGAATCCCAAGACAGTTCAAGAAGATGAGTCTTGAGAACATTCTAAAGAATGAACACCATCATCGTGGATATTTGAAGGGAGGGGAACTTTTGAAAAGGTGTCAGAAATGGGTAAAACTATGCAGCCTCATCAGTCACCAGCAGCCAATAATATAAGGTGAACAACAAAAAAGATCAGAGTGACGTACATTGTAGAGAACAACACAGACAAAGATATTTAGAGGAATCCGGAAGAAATTCATGATAGTACTTCTAGCCTCCTCTGGTATATACTGCGACCTCATCTTCATGATAGATGGCCAAAATATTCCCACACAAGCCTCGAAAGCACAGAAACCAAGAAGCTGTATGCTGCCTGAGAATGAAATGCTGCCACCTCTTACTTTCGAGGGCTCCACAAGAAACTGTTACATTAGACAAAATTATCAAATCCCAGGTATTAGATCAAATTTCGTTCACCTCAAGCCAAAAAAACCAATAAAAAAAAAAATAGGTATGGACAGCAACTGGAGATCCAACGTACATTTGTTACAATTGGCAGCAACAGAGAAACAGCTGAGATGCAGAAGACTACTTGCATGTAGCTCTCAGCTTTAGGAGATGATTGAGCCAGCAGACGAGATGCAATAGAGCTTCCCAACATTGAAGCCAGCATGAAAGTAGCAAATATGAACCCATGTGGAATTTCTTCGTCATTTGGACTCAATGCAGGCGTCCAGAGGAATACAAAGGTATACATTGAACCCTCAAACAAAGATTGGATGGCACCGAGTAAAGCTATCTTTTCATCTGCCCAACATAAACAAACATTTTTTATGCACAAGACAAAATCTAAACGGCTGAGATGTAACAAAATGATAATAATAACCAACATTTCAATAATTCACGAATCATTCATGATCATCGCAGTGTGGAAAGGTCAAAGAACACCATTAAAGTGTAGTGGTCGTAACTTAGTCTCTATCTTACAATAACAGGCTGGAACCAATCACACTGTCTAAAATCTACAAGTCCTACATGTTGGAGGACCTACCAGAAGCAATAGCCACTGCAGCACCCTTGAACTGTGCAAGCAAATTCTTGTTCTCCGAAGGGTCACCATAGTTTTCAGTCCAAGATGACATAATTACGGCCATGCCTACAGCCAAAATGCATGCAGCAGCATCAAAGGGTGCTACTGCCCCAAGTCCAACTGTATCCACTAATAGATTACCCACCAATCCAGATAGGATAGCAATAAGGCCATTTCCAAGAAAAATTGCCTTTGAGAAAGTAATTGACAGCCATTGTTGTTCAAATCCCCTCTACACAGATTAAAGAAGAAGGATAGACATGTCAATATAAACAAACAGAACAGATGAAACTCTGTTCACAAGTAAATTTGGCCAATCAGAACCACAAAAATGCAATAACCTGAACAATGGGCAAACCAAGAAATTAAAACAGAACACACCTCAATGCACCAAACTAAAAATCAAATCATAGAAGTTTTCAAATTGCACAGAGAAAGTTCATAAATATTTTAGTAGATACCACAATTAATGATAAAATTAAACAAAAACCTATAATTGAAAGAGAAATAATTGTGACTCCAAATTCAAACATAATTGCTGAAGCTTTAATATGACAAGGAACACTAACTCGGACGTTTCATTGTCTATGCATTAATAATCAAATCTAAAAGGACATGCCAGAGTTCACTTATTCCCGTAGAAGAATTAAAGACTTTCAGAAACTGGCTCTACCACCTCATTCAAATAAAAAACTCAGACAATTACTTGAATGATGGTGGTTAGGCAACTGGAACTTGTATAGGCTGCAAGCATGCATGCATCTTACTTTTGTCTGACGATGGACAGAATTCCGCGATGATGGACAATTAGACATAACAAACATATTTATGATGCATAGAACAGATACTCACCTTGTTGTGCTCTGCAACCAGCCACGACTCGAAAGCAGAGAACAGAAGTGATGTAGCAATACCTCCCAGTACCCGACCCAGCATCAGGACTTTGTATTGAGGAGAATGCTTGGTCATGCAACTCAGAATGTAGGTTATGCAGTAAGTGACACATGCTCTCTTCCGACCCCTGAATGTACAATAATAGGAATAATAAGATTAGGTTAGAAGATAAAGGAGACAGTATCATACTTCATAAAAAATAAAGCATGAGGATTCAACTATAAGAAAGCATTACTGTTTGTCAGCGAGTGAACCGACGATTGTCCCAAAGAGCATGGAGGATCCAAAGCCAGCAATGAACAGCTGTCCTATTTCCCCTTTCCCATAACCGTACGTGCTATAAAGGTAGTACACATATGGACCCTGCAACCAGTCGCCAGCTGTCTCCACATAATAAATCCGATCAAAAACATTCCGTGATTGTCACATACATAATTTGACTAAGCAAAAATTCAGTGGCAATGATAAAACTAAACTGATTACCGTGGCTAAGCTACCTACCCTGCCCTACCCCCACAACCTAACAGCACCTATGAGACAAACTTCATTGACTACATGCTAACATCTAAAAAGCAATGAAAAGGCTGGGACATCGATAGAATAGAAAAGTGATCCAACATAACTAATCAGTAAAAGAAACCATTGCCAAGACGGGATTAGTAATCACTTGTTATTTCGTGAAAAACAAGAAGATTGAGTCAGAACAGTACATGTGCAACGGAAAATGGAGGCGGAAGGGAGGATGAAAGGGTTCAGAATCCATTTTTTGGATGATAATCGGAAAGAGAGATGAAAGGGAGTGTAAATGTTTGAGCTAAGAGGACAAGCAATTGAATAAGAGTACTCTGGGAGATGAGCAATAAAAGACATAATAGTCATGATGCTGTTGATACAGAAAGAACAAATATTCCGTATACAATCTGCTGCTAGGATTCATGTAAATGACGAAATTAAAGACAACAAAGCACAATAAATTCTCAATATTTCAATAGCCACCATAGTAGGAGATACCATGATTTTGCAGTAGAGTGTTTTATTTCCACCTACAACATCTCTTTCAATAAACCAAATCCCTCTCTTCCCTTCTCAACCCTCATCTTATCTCCTCAACCTCAACACATTTGTTATTAGGTGGCGCTCGCAATGGGGGTTAAATTATCAGTACTGGAGTAATAAACCAAAAACAAAGTTAAAAAAATGAGAGAAATGGTTACTTCCAAATCAGGCAAGCCCTTAGAAACAACTAACTTAAAAAGCCCTTTCTTCTTTCCCTACCCTTACCACTACTGAATGAGCATTTCTCTCTCTTACTCTCGCCTTCACACCCCACCCCCCCCCCCCTCCCGCTTTCCCTTCCCATCCTATTTCTCTATCCACAAACGGTCAACAGAGGAATGGCATTTCGCTGTTTACGCCAATAAAAGGTACACTCACATAAAAACCCTACTCCAGCAGCATCCTTAACTAATCGCCTACATTGGACCGGTCAATGCCTCTTATGAAGAACGCCATTTCAAACATTAATAAGAAACTAAACTGAATAACTTTTACAGCTTCTTTGTTACAAACTTAATCATTCCACGACATTGGACACAATGTTTCAGACCCCAACACAGTCGAATCCCGAGAGTAACGCACCTCCACTAGTAAACATATAACGATTTCTCAAACTTCCGTCTCTATCTACGCAGTACCGCCATATACCACCGCACTGCTACAGAGTGCATTACCACAAATGTGCGCATTTCCACAAAGTTCAATCTAATTTATCACCTCCTTCCTAAACACGCAATCACGACGTATCCAATACGATAATCTTCCGGCGTAAACGACACGTTTCACCAACCTTAATCGTTACTCCACCTAGCTCAATTTTCATCACATATACATCACACGAGAAACCGTAATCCGACTAATCACATTTTTACTGCCGTGAATTAATACTATGAAGAACCTAAATCACAATTTCTCAAAAATTTACCCAATCTCTAACACATTGATCATAAAATTACATTAAAAAAAGGGGGTAAAATCACAAATCACGTGACTAATTTCAACTATAAAATCAGAGATCCGTCGTCGCGGTAAAAAAAATGAAATAAAATGATTGAGAAATGGGGAAAAGGGGAAGAGAAATACCCATCATGAGAGAGTAAACGAGAAGGTAACTATTCTTGAAGGAGTTAAAATTGGAAGGAGTGTTGATACGATCTTTATTAGATTTACTGAACTCAATTACCGCCACGATCGCAGATAAAGATCCGAACACCAGGTAGTAAAATATCTCCATTGTTATTGTTGTTCTTGATCAGGAGGAAGAAAAAATGGAATTTAGAGGAGAAAGAGTGAAGTGGAGTGTGGTTTGGGGGACAAAAGGTTTAAATGAGGGATGGATGTGAGATTAGTAGTAGAGTATTAATTACGCTTTTGTTAATTTAGGGGATTAATAATGGATATTAGATTAGATTTGATTTGGTTGATAATTAAGAGTGAGAATGGAGTTTGTTTGTTTGTTGGTGAAGAATGAAGGAAGATGCACGCTTTGGCGAGTCAGCGAGATATTTCTGGGGTGGGGGTAGCGTAATCAGGGGGTTTCACACTCTTTCACAGTTTCACGCTTCCCTTCTGTTTTTACGCGTCGGTGAAGGTGACTAGGTGAGTCAATGCTTTTCGCGGTTTATTTCTTCCCGCTACGGGCACATCCGGCTGACGGAACTTTGGGACCAGACTCGAGCAACTCATATATCTTCGTACTAATGCGGGTATTGGGTGAGAACCGAGAAGTAGCCGTGCTAAAAGTTTAGAACTCAACTCGTTCAAATATGATTATCTAATCGAAGTCTAATTATTCACGATTTTTGGATCCTCTTCCATTTGAACTTGATGAAGTTTAAATTTTCACTTGACTAATTACATCCGTTCAGACATTTAGAGTGATTTATGTCAATATCCTTTAGTAGAAAATGGAGAGGAGCGAGACCCTGATTTACAAGTGTAGAATAATTAAATTACATCTCTATTTGGTTTGTTTTAGTAGAGATGTGAGATCAAACGTCATCTGATATTGAAAATTGTATAAAAGTATACGCCGAGATTTGACCAATAGTGCATCATATCAATTTCTCATACATGTTTGAATATGTGGGAGAAATTCAAACGAAACATAAAGAACCTATAATAACGTAGGCAGTAAAATGAATTAATTTTTTTTTTGAAATCCATTCATTCAAGGAATTCGGATACCTATGTTTCTTTAGCTAATTACCATGTTTAGACATACAATTCATGAATTCAATACACATCAATTTTACAGGTTTAGCTCAATAATGCAATCATTCGGACATGAACCCACCAAAAATGAGGCTTGAGCATCAATCCTCAGAAAACAGACAGAGACAATTTGGATGAGGGTATTATCCAAATAAGATCACACCCACCATAGAAGAAATGACCATCACAAGATCAGATTGTCCTTTAACAAAAATATCTCTCATCATTAACCATTTCTAGTTACCTTCAAATCCAAAGAAAAAAACCAGTATCTATTATCTAACACACTGATTTTTAACCCCCAAAGTTATCCTCATTCCCAAGCAAAAGAGCTGGAAAAAAAATGACTTCTTTCACCTCAATCACCCAGCATCAATCCATGTCATCCTCCTTAAATCACAAGTTCCATGATTCAACCTACTCCTCAAAGGCTGGCCAGTCATGCTCCCTGATGAGTGGCTCGGCAAGAACGCCTAGCGCGAAGTTGAGGTTCCGCAGTGCACCAGTAGGGTTGAGCATCAGGAGTGCAGCTACTAAACCAGCAAAATCACCAGGTAGTCCAGACTCCTTCATAATGACATAAGATCGAATTAATGACTCGTGACCGATGACTTAAACTGTATATGCACATATTTTTCACATGCTTTTAGTTTCTGACTGCGTACTTGTGACTCCTGACTATTTTATGACTTACTATTTGAGGGATCAGCTGAAGAAGAGTGGAAGGTAAAGCGGGAGATGCTACTTCAGAAAAAGGTATGGTTTCTTATCCTTCTGCTGATTTTCGCCATCCCTGCCACCAAACAGGCTTGTATCTTTGCGTCAACTAGACATGTTAGATGAACTAGTACAAGACTGCACTTGCAGATTACGGCCAGGCGAATGTTGTCCAACGTTCTGAATTCTGATGTCTACTATAATCCAGAATCCAACTTCTAGTGTCCACAGTTCTGATGGCCCTCTAAAGATCAGTTAATTGTAATACTAGGAAAATGAGCTGAAAAAACTAGGGAAGTTTTTTAAGACTGTTGCGAAATTTATCAGGAGTGCCAACATCTAAAGTTCAGAACAATATCAGCCTCTGAGCAGGGAAGAAAAACATAAAGACAGACGACTACCAAGAATAACTATGAAACCTTAAGATGTACCCCAAATCAAGCGTTATTAATACAAAAGAACGGAGGATAGTTGAAGCAGGATTTAATGCATAAAAGAAAACTCTGGTGCATTGGAGAAGACGAGGGACCTGTCGAGATACGTATCCTAAAATGTTACATAGACAAGCCACATACACACACCCAAAAAACAAAAAGAAAAGAAAAAGAAAAACTGTAGCTCCTGGAACTCTGCAAGTGCTAGTGAATACCTATTTCAGTTTTAATTTCCTTTGCAGGTTAAGACGGTGGATGTGAAGGAAGCTCTGCGTTTGCAGAACGAGAATAACTTTGTGATGCTTGACGTGCGCCCAGAGGCAGACTTCAAAGAGGTTAGAGCCTTAGAGGGCTTACTATTTCCAACTAAGCTTTTTATACAGTGTAACTCAGATACTTCAGAAAGATGTAATGCAACCATGGGCTCGAACTATGGAACTAGGGGTTGCTTAGATGAACAGCTAACAAGGATCCACAATTTCAGTTCGCTGAGAAATTCTAAGTTTCCACATTTTTTGGACAGGGCCATCCACCAGGCGCTGTTAATGTGCAAGTATATAGGCTTATAAAAGAGTGGACAGCTTGGGACATTGCAAGGCGAGCTGCATTTGCGTTTTTTGGTATATTTTCTGGCACAGAGGAGAACCCAAATTTCATACAAGGTGAGAAAGGCTTTAATGCATGTACAAGGTTAGCTCATGATAAATGCATGTAGCTCCAGAACCTACTTATCATTTGCTTCACGATGCAGAAGTTGAATCCAAGTTAGACAAAAATGCCAAGATAATAGTGGCCTGCTCAGCCGGGGGTACCATGAGACCCTCAATGAATCTACCTGAGGGTCAACAGTCAAGGTACACTGGCTGTCTCCTAAAGTATTTCCTTCTAGACATCATCCAAGTCATCTAGTTATATGACGTATTTCGCAAGCATTCTTCCCTCTACAAAGATACTATCAACATATCCACAACATTTTCTGTCATTCCTTCAACTATGTCACTTCAGAAAACTTACACAAACTCTTAGAAAAAAATACAAATTTTAATTATTGCACACAGCTGAGCTAATCAAAATTGAAATTCTTTTATCTTTAGCATCATCTGTGACGCAAATTCCCTTACATCTCCTATATACTCCGTATAGAGATAGTCATATATACCAGTTGCTTACTGATTTCATACATATACTATGATTATCTCCAGGTCACTGATAGCAGCATATTTACTCGTACTGAATGGATACAAAAACGTTTTTCACCTAGAGGGAGGTTTGTACAATTGGTTTAAAGAAGATTTGCCAGTAGTTGCAGAAGAATAAAGCCTAGTTGTGCGAAGAAGTGTATCAATCACCACATTACAAGGACAGTAATTTTGTACCTGTGCTGGATATGTGATGTGTGCATCGACTATGAGTTCGCTTGATGTAGAGGTCCGATCCATCCCCTGCAATACAGTTATGCATTCGATGTACAGTCACCATTCAGGGACTCGACTCTGCACCAGGGATACTTGTATACTGGGATGCCAAAAAAAAGAACTTTGGGAATGAACTTGTGGAATATCAAAGAACTATATTAACGGTTGCTCAAAAGGTTTTTGAGTCACACATGATGCATAAATCAAACAATGTTTTGCCGCATCAAGGAATCTGAATCTCATAAGTTAATTAACATTGCTTCTACAACCAAATGAAAAAAAAAAAGTCCTAAGAGAGACAGATACCTCTTTCAAAGTTAAAACAATACTTTCACCAACATGCAGCTTACAACTACCCACTGCTGAGCACCTTAGGGCTTACCATGAAGTGAGGTGCCTTCTGTCTATCAAAAATTTGTCCTAATGATGGCAAATGTTCAGCTGATGGATTGAAATGCACTGATCACGGGTACTTGCTCGCCACTTTTCGAACTGGGCTTTGCCGGAGGAAGGGGATACTGACCCCAAATCAACAATGCTGGAACTAAGATATATACAGTTGCAAAAGCTTCTTCTTTTCTATTCTTTCAAGGAAGCTCTTGCCATCTCAATGGCACCTTCATAAGTCTTATTCCCACCAATAAAACCACTCATGTGTACAAATACACAGCCGGGGATGCCTGATACTTCAGAGAGCTCATTGCCTTCTAAACCCCTCCATTGATTTGGCAAGGGCTTCCGACTATCAAATTTATCTGGTCCAACAGCCACCGCCTGCACTCGCCACGAAGTTTTTCTATCATCCTGCATACAAGTATAGGAGATGAGAAAGAGTAACAATTCATCTATTATATCGCATGCACCAATGTTGAGTTTGCATCATAATAATGTGCTGGCCAATCAATATACATGGCTAATACACACATTACCTCATAGATAACGTATTTGACAGATGGGTTAACCTCTAGTTCCTCTTCAAGCTCAAATATGTGAAGCTTCCACTGTTAAGAAGCGCAACACAATCTCAGGATCTTACGAAGAAACAAGATAATATAACTGACCAATGGTTGGATACTTCGATGCCCAGTAAATCCTGGACTAGAATATATAATACAGTAATCACAGGTAGCAAGGTCACTTACAGGACAAGACTTGTTGAGCACCATTATTTCTCCACTAGAGTCAACTTCATGCCTTGCTGCAAGACACTCCATGACAATAGATCGAGCTGGTAACCATGATCGCGCGTGAAAACGGATGCTCTGAAACAGAAGTATTCATTGTTATAGAGACTACACTGGGGCAAAAGCAATCCCTAGGTTACCATTCACGAGCTTTGGCAACGAACCCAGAGAAATGAAAATTTTATGCAAGTGAGATACTAACCTCCAAAAATTCATTTCCAGCTAATGTCACGGCATTTCGAAAAGCTTCATTTTCTCTCTCAGATGATTGATCAGGATCTGTCCAATTAAGATTCAATCTACCCACTCTTGATGACAAGTATGTATTGATGACATATTTGGGTGATAGATCAGAACTGTATTGATTGATTCCATTGTCTGCAGCATCAACTGCCTGCCACAATGGGGAAATTATGAATACAAGTATAGCCGCATAAAGCTGTAGATTCAGCACCTCTCCACCCCTCCACCCCCCCCCCCCCTTTCTTCCCTCTCCCCTCCCCCAAAACAACAAAAAAATGTATGATCATTAGCCATCATGAAAGGGGGAAACAACTCATCAAAAGTTTAAGAAAATCAAAGGAAAAAATCAAAGTGGGTAATGAAAGGATCGTTAAAAAAAGATAACCTAACTCAAGAAAGCGAATTAGATTTGAAAAAAGAAAAAAATGAACTGAAATTTCAACCCATATTTCCATTAGAACGCATCGCAAAGATAAAACATGCATGTCCATCGTACCTGTTTTTTCCCCAAAAGAAGGAAAAAAAAAAAAAAAAAAAAAAAAGATATGCGCGCATCCATTATAAAGCATCCTTAAAGAGAACTGAGGTTTGAATAGCATCAGTGAACATAAATCATGCCCTTGCTTTATGTACCAGTTTCTATTTAACATCCAACATCGGTAAGTAGATCAACACCAGAAATCTGGGTTACTTGTTTGTCAGATGTCATTAATTTAGACTGCAGAAAAGTTGCTCGAAACTAAAACTGAGGAGCATACTATCTACTAGTCTACAGCTTAGAGAAAGAAAAGCAAGTGTAATTTGATCATAATGAAGCCTCTATTTCAGAATAGCGTGATTCGTCGAGTGATTCAGTATTCCTCGTAAAATTGCTCAGCCCACACTCAATAATCCTGTCGGCTTAATAGCCAATATGATCTCCAGATTCTTTACTTAACATGAAGTACAAAATTTGAAATCAGTCTCCAAACAAAGAGATTGGACAGTCAAACTCAATTCACTTAAAACAAAGGATAACATCAGTTAAAGAAGATGGGTCTAGCCGCCAAGTTCACTGAACTCGCTCATCAGTGACACTGCAATGTTAGTCGATGTCTCTACTATGACCTCATAAATTAGCAAAACAAAAAGCATAAATCCAGGCCAAAACCCTCACTTCAAAAGAACATAAACATCCAACAGCCATGACAAAGACCCTTAACAGTTATTCACAAGACAGCTTGATGCTACGAGTTAGATACCTCGATAAAATTCTTGTAGACAGCCAGAAACAAACGATGCACATTCGGATGTCCTTCATCTAGCTCGAGCTCCTTTGCAATTATCTCCTTTCCATAATGCTACAATTACAACCATTCACATATCATCAGACACATTTAAACCGCAAACCAACATCAAAACGACATCTTTCAACCCGTAATCAAAACTCCAAATTCAAACAAAAACATCAATCCCAAATTAAAGACACGCTCAGCATTTTGAAACGAATTTGAAACAAGGCCAACAAACAAACAGTGTAATGAAAACTAAAAAGTTGGAAACTTCAAAGAGACATTTCATCAAACACCTTGTAGACAAGACCAGCACTGCTAAGTTTAGTCCCAAAACCATGACCAAAAACCTCAGTAAACCCCTTCTGATGATGATCATATCGGTCACGACACGGCTCATAAACCCCGCCAACATCCAGCACAGCATCCAGCTTCTCCAACACCTAATCAATAATCATAAACCCCAATTTTACAAACAAATGTCAAAAACCCAAAAAAAAAAAAGAGAATTTGGAGGAAAGACATGGTAGGGGTGTAGAACATAAAATGGACCTCGGGGTCTCGGGTTCGAATAATATCCGAACCCGAGAACTTTCCGGTGAGGCGGAGGAGGAAGCAGCCGAGAGCCTCGTCGCAGTGGAAGCTGCCGTTGTGGGTCCCGATTTGTTTAGCGGTTGTTCTGGTGGACATTGTACGAGATGAGTATAGTGAGTTGAACGGCGTCGTATTGGAGGGAAAGGAGAAGGTAGGTTTGTGAGAGTTGTGTAGGAGAAGCTTCAGTGTGGAGCTCCATGGACGGGAGAGGGGTGTCATTGTAACAGTTTCAAAATATTTCCGGAGCCAAAAAAAAAAATGCGCGCCTGTTTTTTATACGTAGTAGTAGGATGAATAAATCTTGGGTCATAAAATTTAGTACTTCTTGAAGGCTCGATGGCTCGAATTCGGGTTAAACTAATTGGTTAAATCGAATAAAAACGTAGCGTTGATATCTCGTTCCGAATCATTACGAGTTTGCATGTCCGTGCCACGCCCGGGCTATATATTTACATTGTCTATACTTTTCCAGAAAGTAGGTAATACTATACTACTCTATAATAATTTATTACCATATCATAATCGATAATAGTATTTAATGCTATTTTTATGTTCTATCCAATTAATGTATGATAATTTATTACCATATCCTAACCGATAATTGTATTTTAATGCTATTTTGATGTTTTATCCAATTAATGTATGCCAAGTGTCGTCCTAGGACACACTGGGTTTCAGGTTTTAATATATAGTATTAGATTAGATAGATCTTACTAGATGAAGGCTCGGGCAATGCACGGGTCTCATAATAACGATATCTATCAATTGTGATAAAATTGAAGTCAAATACGGAGTAGTAGCCCTAGTCTTAGCATGATAAAATGATTTCTAGTACTCTGATTATATTTGAGATTACATAACATTTCTTATGAAGTTTCTTACGAAGTCGAATTGAATATAAGTCTTTAGAAAGAAAACAACAATTATATCCTTTTTTTTCTCTTATGTAAAAGCTGGAGAAACGTGGCGATCTACAAAATACATATAGGAAACCTACATACTCCCTCCGTTTTTTTTTTTTGTTTCTTTACGTTTCGTTTGTATATGTGAGAGGAATTCAAACGAAACAAAAAAAACGGAGGGAGTATATACCGACATAGAGGCGTATATATAGGAGCCATAATCAAACTTTCTAGCTAAGACTTACAAATTTATTGACCTAAAAAAAAGACTTATATAAATTTAAGATAAGCAATTACTCCACTAATTTTCAAGATAACCAATTACCAATTATCATAAAACATGTATTTGTCCTACTCAATGTCCTAAACTCCTAAGGTATGTCCTACTAAAAGTTCTAAACTCTGGTTTATATACGTAATATAAGACTACCAAACATTTATGGTTCTTTAAATTCTGGCGGTCGGTTCACATTAGTGTCGCGTGTTATAGGAATCATTATGTACATGAGATTGTATTATAACTAATGTTATTATATATAACCACGTTTTAGTTAAATAAGGTTTGACCCCATATTGTCGTTGGTTTTTTTGGATAACCCCATAGTTTATGTACGTAGGATTCATCCTAACTACAACAATCTATCTATCATTGATACGATTTACCCGCAGCTCTAAGACCAACAGAAGATATTAAGGTTTATTGTGGTTTAGGTTGGTGTTTGATACGTAGAATCTTAGGATGTAATCCGTTAATCAAAATTCTTATCATAGTAGGTTTAGTATACATTTAGTACTAAAAATTATGATATATTTTTCCTTTCAAAAATAAATAAATTAGGATACATTATTAAATAATATAATATAAGATTTAAAATATATTTATATTATGTAGAGCCTTAGAGTCCTACTCAAGATCATGTTCGATATATATTTCAATATAATATTGACCAAACTCTCTAAGGATGTCGGGTCGTTGTGAGAGCGGCAAAAAAGCCTCATTTAATAGTATAGAAAGATTATGATTATTAAATTGTATTAGACAAAGTGATTATAGAATTAGCTTAATCCTCTAAATAGGGGCTTTGAGTTGTGTTGAGAGTTAGATAGAACAGTAGACACGACAAATAAAAAGTAAGTTGTGTGAGGTTTCTTCATCTAAGTGACCTAGAGTGACAGAGTGCTTGGGTCCTTAGGGTCGGTGATTGTGTGAGGGTTGTCAAGTTCGCCTTAAACTTGTATTTGTGAGACTAATCATATAGTAAATCAGTGTTTTAGACTAGGCCTACGCTGAACCACTCTAAAATTTGTGTGTAGTGTTAGCACTGATTTTCCAACAGAGCTTGTTGTGGTTCATATAAAGAGTTTCATGGCCACCGTCTATGTCAGCGTCTTGGGAAAAGCGTGTCGAATGTATGTTTTAGGACCCATAAGGTTGTGGCTGGCTCCAACTTCCCTTGGACGGTAGGTTCAGTCGTAGGTTATTTTATCTTTGCAAATACACTGCTGAGGATAAGCTGGTTATTGTGGGACCTAACAGTAGCTATGTGGAGCCAGACGGCAAAGAAGTGTTTCTTGAATTTGGCATTGGTGCATATCCCTTCACTAAGCAAAGTGTTTGGGATAATGAAGTATTAAGGCTACGCTGTCTACGTTTGCAAGACTGGTTGGAGTGTTGGGGAATAGAGTCACTGAGGAGGGTTGATGAGGAGATCATCCCTGTTTCTGATCTTCAAAACGCATATGTTCTTGTTTACTTTGGTTCCACTTGCTTAAGTGTGATTAGGATTGTCGTATTTTCAACTGGGTCGATGAAATGACGACATCCGGAAAAGGATTTGAAGTGATCTTTTTCTAGACCCTAGAGCTGACGATGCCTTCTCTCTAGATGCCATTTGTGCTGAGATTAAATGGCTTTTTCCATATCCATTTGAATATGATCTTAACAAATATCTGCTTAATTCGCTATCAGGCTGTCTCAGACTATGCGGATGCACTCTTGCTGCATTCGGACCAAAAAGGCAATCTCCTACGTTTGGGCCTCGAACATAGTTTGACGCAGCAGTCTGAGCTACTTTCATTGATTCTGATGAAGAACTCGTTGCAAACGTTAGGAAGCATCTGAATCCTCGATATACTGATGATATTTAGTATCGAGCCTCAAACATCTACAAAGTCGGAGATGCGAACTACTAGTGTAGCATTTGAGTTGTCCCTTTATATCTTTCTTCAAATTGCACAGCAAGCATGATTAAGGCAATGCATATTTGCATCGCTCGGTAACTAGTGTGACACGCATTTTAAGGTGGATGTATACGCTTTTTGGCTAATTTAAGTTTCAAAAAAATTGTATGACGGGTTAGATCAATATTTTATCTAACCTATCATGCAATGTTTTTAGAACTTTGGTAGTCGTTTAACGTGTACACCCAAATTAATGTGTTTGTTGACCCTACACCGTTTAAAGCCGAACCAATGAAGTATCCGATAAAAGAACGATAAAATAAAGTAAAACGGCTCCCTAAAAAAAGTACTGTATAAAAAAAAAAAGTTAAGGTAAACGGGGCCTATCTTCCTACCAAATCCCATCTAATTCTCATATCTTTTGGACGCCTGCTTCTCATCTTCTACAGGGAGAGAAAATATCTCAATCCCTTCAGGTAATTTGCTCTCAGTTAATTGCAGCACATCCGTTGATCTGTGTAATATGATTGTTTATATGCATCGGATTGAATATCTATATTGTTTTTTTTTTTTTTTTTTTTTTGGTAAATTCATGTTATTGTTTCTCAGTGATTGGATTGTTGTTTTTTTTTTTTCATTTTTTTGTGTCGTTAATGGGCTATCTCGATGGTGGAGGAAACAGGGAAGAGATATATTGACTTATCTGAGAATAACTTGGAACATGAAAAAGGAGATGACTTTTTTCATAATATTAAACTTGTGATTACATTTTGGGGGAAGGATTCTTAGTTTATTTTGTAAAGGAGATGACTTTGTTGATAATCTCAAACTTGGAATTACTTTTTTTCGAGATCTCATTCATGGCCTTTATACGCTAATGGAGTTGATTTTTTTTTTTTTTTTTTTTTGGGGGGGGGGGGGGTGGTGGGGAGTTCTTAGTTTATTTGGGAAGTTTTTCGAGTAAAGGAGATGACTTTGTTCATAATTAGAGATATCATTAATGGCTGTATACACGAAGGAGTTGATTTTTAAGGGGGGGAGGGGGTGGAGATTCTTCGTTTATTTGGTAAAGGAGATGACTTTGTTCATAATCTCAAACATGGGATTACTTTTCCTATCAAGCATATGTAGTGAGATAGGTGGTGAGAAAGAAGGTCGAGGTATTTACGGTTATTATTTCACCACAACTACCAATAACAAAGCCTTTAGTCCCAACATGGTTTTCGGGTTAGTTAGCTATGAATTGAGGTATTTGTTCTATCTTTTGATACAATTGAAATTCATAATCTTAGCTCATGTTCCTTTCTTCAACGTGTGCAGACCTTGTTAGCGTGTAGTTGACTTCACCTAGGTTTTCTTCTAGTCCCTGTCGTTTTTTCCAAGCTTTGTTTACTAAATTGATCATCATGCCCTTATCTTTGAAGATGAGCACTTGAATCTTTAGCTAAGTCCGATGATAGTATAATACTTGTTGCGACTTGCTAACTAATGATGGATTGATGGGCACATGGTCTAAAGATGCTATTTATCTGCTAGTGCTCGAGAGCATGGTTTTTCTTTTCTTTTCTTTTTTTTCTTTTTTTTTTCTTTGAGAGAGAGAGAGAGAGATCATGGTGTTGATACTTTACAACAGGGTTAACTTTGTTATAATGTTTGATGCCTGCTAATTGGTTCTGATGTCCACTATATCTGAAAGTCAATAGTCTTATTCTTGATCTTTATAGGCATTCAGACATCAGTTGCTAGAGGTAAAAGAGGCTGCAGTCAAATGAAATGAAAAGACTGTATTGTTGGAAGGTAGACGGTCGTAGTTAGCAGGTCAAAGAGGTCGAAATGAGTCTCTTTGTTTCCCTATATCTAAGGTATGCCTCGAATCACTAGTGTTTTCTAAGAGATCCGTATTTTGACTTTTATTTAGCTTTCTTCTTACGGATGGGGCATTCTGACATATAATTGTCCGACACCAAGAGCCATGTAAATAGCTCTTTGTTGTTAATTACATCTTCTTCCAACCCTAACACTTGCTAACAAATTTCTTTTTGAGATTACTGCTAAGATAACCTAATACTACTGCTACCTTATGTGCGGTATCTCTGGTTTGAATTTGTGTACAAGCTTGATGAGTCACGAAGTTACATACAATAAGTTTCGTCCCAATACTTGAGCTTTTGTTCTGCTACGTACGTTTTAACTTCTAGGCTGCAGATAACCTTTCTTAAATTTAAATCTTTTCTCGTGCGTAATGATGTCCATGTGATGAATTCAAGTGAGTACTTAGAGAAGTCATCATAGCTAGAAAGTTGCTATAAGTAGGTGGCATTTCTACCATGAAATGGCTAAAAACTGCACTAGGTGGCGCCGTAGCGGTATTATGAGGATCTTCAACTGGTCTAAACTCCGTAGTAAAATACAAAATTGATCCTTTTACTTTGTGCTACCTATTTCTATCCTCTGTGGAGTGTTTGTTTTAACTTTTAGTTTGGCATGGATTCATCCTTTTTTATCCACACTTGTTTGCTGATAGTAGTGGCTAATGAAACAGTGCTTGGATGAGATGGTGGTGGACCGACCTATGGTGTTAATGGTCACCGTCAAGGAAGGGGTATGTGTTACTCAAGAGGAAATGGAGATGTAACAAAGTCTAAAATCTCACTTGAAAGTAACGGTAGCAGATTGAGGATAGCTTGAACAAAACACCTGGAAACATAAACTTTGTGGGATTCCATTAATTCAACCAAAAAAAACCCTCAATCGTACATGTTTTCATTTTTCTATCAAACGCATAAAGCAAGATCGGTGATGATAAACAATGTGCTTTTATCTTTAGCATTTTCATTCCCTCACCTTAATTTGGGTATGCTTTTCTTATTTTTCTCAATAATCTAAATTTAAGAATAAAGGGTAAGGACGGGGGAAATGCAGAAATAGGTGAAATTGAGGGAAGGAGGTGAATTCATGGATGGAAATCAAGGGGAAATGGGAGAAACTCTGTTCAGTGGTGGTCATTACCAGAATGTTGACTTTTTTGGCCCAGAAATCAAATTTGTTAGTGTCTCACTATTAAATCGTTATAAAAGCTACTGTTGGCCAATTTTTCTTAAAGGGAGTACCTTTCCTTATTGTAGTAGTTTTATTGGTATTGAAAGGCAATTCATATTAGCCGGCTCAAGTTATTTCCGGACGAAGTATTTGTTGTGTTGTTGTCGTTGTTGCAGTAGCTCCAGTGCTTGTTCTTCACTTAATTTTCGTATCATTAAACCATTCAGGAATTGTTCAAAATTACCGTCTTGCTTTACCATTGCACTCCGGCTTTATGTAGTAACTGTAAGTTCATTGTTATCTCCCCCCCCCCCCTTGAACTCTTGTCGTCTGATTGTTAGGACAGAGTACTTCGACTAGCCACTGCCCCTAACAGTCACGAAGGCCATCTTGAAAGTTTTGCGTCCTTTGGATTTTTCTAGTCATTCTGCGGCTCTAACTTCTTTATTTAACCATCTCGAGGAGAAACTAACATTTTGTACAAAGCGAAAAGAGGGAGGATACATGCTTATTGTTCCCATGAAACGAAGTACTTGGAATCGCTGCAAGTCCGACTAGACAGAAAACCTTCCTTAGATGAGTAAACTGATGAGCTGATGAACACAAGGAAGCTATTCACCAGATGCACTTTTACAAGTTTTTGTAATATGAACTTCTGTTCATCAACATATGTTCAGCAAAAAAATTATTGTGGGGAACTTTATTACAATAGAGATCTCTTGCTAGTTCTGGATGCGCTAATTTTTACACTACAACTATCTACAAACAAAATTTATGTAAAGGGCATGCTAATTGTTTTCTCTTTGTAAATGGATGAATCCATTGCGTTGAGCTTATCCTGTTTATATTGTTGGTAACAGGTATCAATTGCTCTTTTCCAGGCCTCTCAGATTCCTTGATAATTGCTGCTGATAATTGCTTGGCTTATCTGAGATCATTGCTTGGGAAGTTGTGCAAGATGTTGTCACCACGTGTAGAAGAAGAAGAGCACTTGTAGAAGCAGAAGGTGTTGTATGGGCGTGGAATGAAGAAGCTGAGCTTTACAGTTTGTAGTCTATTGGAGTGGAGGCACTGAGTCCTGGAAAATACGGATTTGGGGCAGAAATCGCCTTTAAGTTTTCATCCAGGGTGATGAACACTTGGGAGAGGATCCATCTGTTGTCGTGTAAAACCCCTTGGATTATCGGGGTGATGCCACCAAAGGCGTCTCTCAGGTCAGCTACAAGTTGCGCGCAGGTTGTTGTGATCCATGTACTCTGTTGTGGTGCTGCACTTGTAGAGGTAGATGCCTTGGATGTGTGGTCTGAAGACTGTTTTGCTGGAGATCGCAGAACACTTGCATAAGTGAATCCTTGAGATGTAGAAGTTGAAGGAACTTGAAGAGTTGTGGCAGCCATAGATGTTGAAGGTTCTGAGCTAGAGCCACCCTTCGCAGCAGAATTGACAGAGTTCCTCCGATTTTGAACAAGTGCTACCTGTCGCATGGCTCGGGCCAGATTATATGTCTCATCCATATCTGCTATGGTCTGGAAGTATTTTGGTACAGGTAGCCTGGTTTTGCATCCATGTTGGGCCCACTCATACTCCCAAAACTCTTTACAGCTCTTAAACCTCAGGCCCGGCATTATCATTGGTAGCTTTTCCCGAAGTTCACTGGGGATATCCTGATTTATTTAGTGCAAGGTCAGTATTTACTATCTTGTAAAAGTTAAGGAGATAATACTGTACATAGGATTGCAATCTGGATGTACCTGTACTTCAAGAACCTTGCCCTGTTTTTCTCCCTGTTCATGGATCAGTCGCAAATTATGAAATCCGGAACGAAGCCCATTTTCTTTTGCTATTTTTGACTCCAGACTGTTGCATAATTCTTCCTTGCTCACCATCTGTACACTATTGATTAGTAATCACATAGTAAACCAATTTTTCAATAGATTTCTTCATTTCTTACCGTTTGACCTGCTATGTATTTTGCATTAGGGTGAACTGTAGGGAGTGGTGTGTGCCCTTCCTTCTCCTTTCCTTTGTTTTTGTTTGCCATAACAGGATTGCTCCTGCTTGCCAAAAATCATAATTATTGGTTAGTGTAAAGCGCAACAAAATTTCGTCCTCAGTTTTTTTCTTCAAAAATCATAATTAATGGTACATGAAATCAAATTAATACCTCCCGAAATCAAATCAAGACGTCCCAAATTGTACTTAGCGCAACAAATTCTCGAACTAAATTACAGTTCTAACAATCTTGGTGTTTGGTAATCTAATTTATTTTGTGCATCCTTTTCTTGATAAATTCCCTCTGTATTTTTCTTCAAAAATCATATTTAATGGACCGTCAGGGCATCATTGTACATGAAATGAAATCAATACTTCCCAAAATCAAATCAAGGCGTCCCAAATTGTACTTCTGACAATCAGATGGAATTGAGGTTTTCAGTCCCAACGGTAAATTCTTTCAAAACCTAAACCTTAAAACTTCACGTAGCAATTTGATTCATCCTAGTTTCATGTTTTCTTGATAAATTTTCTCTTTTCCTAAACTCATAACATCATTATACACATAAAATCTTGAATGTATTACTTTATTATGCATAGAAATAATCAAGAAACATGGTATTTTACTTACCTTCTGATCAATGTACCCTCGGAAAAGCTTTGCGTAATGTCCCACTAAAACAGAGGAGTTGCAGAGATGTTTTTTACCCGAAAGAGCTTTTTGTTTAGCGTGTAAACCTTTTCTTGCGAGGGTGCGTTTTTTGTTATGTGGTGTTTAAGCTTGGACGGAGGGAGTATTTAGACTATAGTCTCATGTATGAAGTTAGTAGTAAGAAGTAAGAAGTAAGAAGTAAGAAGTGTTCGGTATTTCTAAAAAAGTCTCGTAAAAGACGAGTAGAAGGTAAGTCGCGTTTAAAATGGAAGAGTACTCCGCGTTTTTATTTAAAACATGAATAGGATGTGTAGACTCTGTTTACGATATACCCTAGTTCGTTCAAGGGAAGGCTAAAGCGTTTCTAAAGGGCTTTAGCTCTCCATGATTAGGCAGGTAATATAGGTAGTTAGTTAAGGTCTTAGAGTAATAGATAGCAAGGCAGAGTGGCATGGTTTTTGGTCTTAAGCCTCTGTAGTCTGTAAAATAGTGTGTTGAAATGAGGAATTACGCAAGTAATGTGCATATGTATTCGGGTGGAAATCGCGCAGTTCTTGCGTTTGTATTCTTTCCCCCTTCAATGTTTCTGCATAAGCATAACTATCAATTTTCGAGGACATACATATATTCACAATAAGGTCAAGGAAACCTTGACTATCTGATTGTCAACCTCTTTTCCGGAAATGTTATGATGCCGATTTAAACTCTTTCTATGCCGACTTTCCTTTTCTTGATTGGTATGTAACTATGTTGTAGAAAGATTTCAAGTCATTTGACTGCATTTGACCTTTTGATACAATGTTTACATGATATTTGTACCGAATTTTTCAAAATGTCAAGGATTTTAGGCCGGCACTGTTTAGACGGATTTTGATGCTCTTGTGAAATTTTGCCTTTTTACTCTGTGCTAAACTCTGTTTAATTCACATACACATAGAGTCTTTAACTGAGCTCCGACATCCACCCCGATCAAAACAATTTGTACCTTTTTGCTTGGATTACACGACGAAAGTCCCTTTTTATTTGAAGTTAAGCTTGTAAATTGTAATGCACATTTTTTTTTTTTGGTAAAATTATCACGCACTTCTTAAGTCAAGTTACGGATTGTCTCTACATTCATAAACCAGAAACCCCATTTACATGGAAATTTGAAAAGTAGCCTACATATTTCGTCATGGTAACTTTTTTAAACATATGACTAACCGTTTTGTCTATACACCCTCTCACTAAGCGTGGGTAGAAACTCTAAACGTGGAGGGATAGAATAGAACTTTGCTTTAATGTCATCATTACAGGATTATGATCTACAAAGCATTTTTCTGAGGTAGAAAAAAGCAATTGTTCATTTTCTCTGTTTTTCCTTATACCATAAACAGAGGAATGAAAATTCTACAAGCTTTTCGCGCTGGACTGACAAAATACCTAGCCCTGCACTTGTGTTGAAAGAAAAAACAATCAGAAACATCCGGTGTAGTCTGAGTTGGTTCATTCTTTCCTTGACCTGTTTTAGTGTTTACCCTCTTTTCGTATGTATTCATGCACTCAGATCCCTTCGCAATTAAGCTGACATTGGACGCAGCTTGTAGAAAACGTAGATCGCTCTTCCATGAAAGATTTCAAGCATGGCTTTCAAAACAATTGATATCTCTGTTTGTCACTTTCTACAGATTTGCAATTACAAGATCGTCGTAGTACCAGCTAAAGGATGACGCCCATTCAGATTCAAACATCCACTACAACATAGCACAAGTATAGGAGCAAATGACGTGGGGAAGAATCCTCAATACAAGCTTGTATACAAAGGTTATCAAATTAATTACACATTAGTTATGTACAATTGTACAGTATTACTATTTATAAGAAGAGGAGACTCAACTTCTTCATCGTTATTTGCAGGCATGTCCTTGCGCACCTGAGCCATCACAGAGAGTCACGTAGTCACTGTTCTTGGCAAGCAAACATCATATGTAGGACATACCACAAAAAAGTTTATAAGGCTAATGTCATTAATTATGTCACGAAGACAAGGGAGATTCCGCTTTCATGACAAGTATGTGGATGGATTGAAGTCGGGGAAAAAAAGGCACATTGTGAAAGTTGGATCGGATTTTCAACGACAAAGAGAGGGAAGACAAAGATCAGACCAGAAGTTGGACGTTCAAAGAGTTGTACACAAGGAAATTCCATTGTATTTGAGCTTCAACAAATATTACGACTAATACCAAAGTCCCACCACTGGTTGCTTACCTACATACGTATTCTTGAAGTTATGCCAGTGTCCAAATTCAGCTTGCATACCGGCACACTGCTGAGATCATCACAAGGATTCAGTTGAAAAAAAGGACTGCATCCGTCTAGTAATGGAAAGCTAGCATGCTTGCAGCAAGCCTGCCAGCTTCCTTTGTAGAGCCACAAATATACATATTGTTGTAGAAATCAATGTATCAAATACAAGTATTACCCAATTATGCCTTTTGTCAATGCACATCTAGCCTGCTTTGTTCTCTAACTTTTGTAACAACGGATTTCGTGTTGGATACTGTAGATAGGTGTTCTTACGTCGAGCCAATATATTAGAGCATGTAGTCGGTCTCCAGATGTTAACCACCAGTGGCAATGGTTTAATTTCTGACTGCGATCATTGGAGTGGAAGGTGGTTCATTGGTTGCTGAATTCTGACAGCGGGGGCTGAATTTCGCTGGTATTTATCGGAGATTCGGTGTAAGGTAGTGCTTGCCGAAGTTAGGTTAGTGAAGTTACGTAGAGCTACGTGGAGTTAATTGTAGTTAGCTCTTAATTAGTGGAGTTAAGATTAAATCTAAGCCGTTGCTTTTGTTAAATGAGTGGTTAAAATTATTTCTAGTTCTTACTACTTTGCCATTTTCCACTCCTGATGAGTAAATTATATGGTAAACATAGAGATAACTCACGTCCCATAAGGAAAGTCATGAAACGGAAATTTTTAGGTCTATCGAATAAGGAAAACAGGAAAGTATATAACTGTTAATTCAATCAACAATATAGTCAATTCTCGTTTCCTTACAATTCCGGATCGGAGCTCCGAAAGGTTAGTGCTTCAATTTTTCCCTTTGTTTTCATTCTTATCATCATCGTCATGGTTTTCCATTCCTGTTCACACCCTCTTGAATCTTGATCGAAGAACCGCATTATTGTTGTTGTTGTTGTTGTTGGTGGTGGTGGTATATTCGTTAGATTATATGATTACTTTCTTTGGTTGTTTTATTATTATGGCGATTAGTAGGTTTTGATTTGATACGTGTTGAATCACTTAAAATAGAAGTCCTCGGATCTGTACGTTATTATGAGTGACATTTGATATCAATTGCATGTAATTATCTCTCTCTCTCTCTCTCTCTCTCTCTCTCTCTCTTCTCTCTGTAGGACGGGTTTGAGGCATTGGGTTTATGTTGTAGTTTCTGTTTTTATTGTCATTACTTACTTTTGGCCTATGCGATATGACTGTATTTTTCTGATGTGATTTGAATTGAGCTGATTTGATTTGAATTGAGCTGATTTGATTTGATTTGATCTGAACTGAATATCTTGACAAATTCGAATTAATAACTAGAAGTAGATTAGATTCATTACTTGTTATTTGGGTAATTATAATTTGATTTGATTTGATTTGAACAAATTTGAATTCACTATTTTTAAGTTGAATCAAATAGGTCCTTAATACGGAGTATTTGAAATTTCTTCCGCATGACGAAGAAAAGGCCTTTATTTTGTTAGTGTACACCTTATGTGATCTAACTCATATAACTGCTGTTGTTGTCGTTGTTATATCGATTTCGAGTAGTTAGTGGGACCTTAGGTGTTTGTAGCCGTTTGTTATGTATATTGATTAAATTTTTATATTGATATGTTAGACCCTATGCGATAAGATTGCAATTTTTTGAGCTGATTTGATTTGAATTGATTTGATTTGAATAAATTTGATTTGATATGATCTTATCAGAAGTTCTTGGATAATTAACTGCATCTAGAAGAATAATTAACTAGAATTAAACTAGACTTATTTATTGTTATTTCGCTAATTATGATTTGATTTGAAAGAAACTACGTCTGTTTTGATTTGATCTAATCTGAATTCATTGTTTTTAAAATTTAATCGAATAGGGCCTTATTAGGTTGCGAGTTTTGAAAAATTTAGGTGAGAGAAGGCGAACATATGGCGGCCACAGCCACTATATACAATCATCATCCGCATTCTCCTGACATCACAGTAAATTGCAAGGACGAGCATGGTATTGATGATCCTGATCCGGATAGCGATTATGAGAGTGATTTTGTTAAGAGCAAACTTCTCTCTGTGGGCTGTTCTTTCGACGCCATTCAGTACTTGTTCCCTTGTCGCCAGAGAGACTATTTGATCCGTAGAAAGGAGGGTTGTGAAGTAGAAAAAATTTATGCTGAATACCTGGAGGGTAAAAGATATGTGGTTATCTGTACTTTGTATATACCTGTGAAAGAAGATGATGAAGTTGCATGTGTCTTCCATGAGTTACAATACTGTTTCAGTGACTTAGCCAAGGAGAAAAATGATTTTGGGGTTGTTTTGGTACCGCGTATGAGGTCTAATATTCCTAACTATGACAATGAGGAGGTGGCCAATGACACTTTTAGCCACTTCTTCTCTGCATTCTCCCCGTTATTCCTTGCTGTCCCAATCTTGGATAGGGTTCGCTCTCGACACCTATTTGAAGTAATCGGCTCACCATCCTTCTTTCTCCCTTGCTGTATCGTTGTCGATTTGGAGAAGCAGCAGGTTTCGCACAAAAATATTACTGCTTTCACAAACCATGGATCTGATTTCTACCCCTTCACCGCGGAGAGGCTACTAGAGGTCCGGGAGCAAGCCAACACAATGCTTTCCGGCAAGATGCCCCTTGAAATTTTTTTGCATCGCGAGAGCAGTGATGTTCTTCATTGTCAGAGCCACTCTAGATCTTGCTGTGATAAAAAACAATCCTTGTCTAGCCTTACAAACAAGGTTGTATGGCTGTACTATTTATGTAACGGGCGTTTCATTAACAAACTTCGTTACTTGTATAGGAAGTTTAAGGCTGATAAGGTCGAGTTTGAGCTTGTCGTGGTTCGTAGAAAGAGTTACATGCACACGCCAATGTCTATGTCAGCGTCTTGGGAAAAGCGTGTCGACTCTATGCTTCAAGACCCATATTGTTGTGGTTGGCTACAACTTCCCTTGGACGATAGGGTCAGCCGTAGGTTATTTTATCTTTGCAAATACACTGCTGAGGATAAGCTGGTTATTGTGGGACCCAACAGTAGCTATGTGGAGCCAGATGGCAAAGAAGTGTTTCTTGAATTTGGCATTGGTGCATATCCCTTCACTAAGCAAAGTGTTTGGGATAATGAAGTATTAAGGCTACGCTGTCTACGTTTGCAAGACTGGTTGGAGTGTTGGGGAATAGAGTCACTGAGGAGGGTTGATGAGGAGATCATCCCTGTTTCTGATCTTCAAAACGCAGAAGTTCTTGTTTACTTTGGTTCCACTTCTTCTACAGGCATGCTTAAGTGTGACTGGGATTGTCGTATTTTCAACTGGGTCGATGAAATGAGGACAGCCGCAAAAGGAAGATTTGAAGTGATCTTTCTCTGCACAGACGAGGACCCGAAGGCTGACGATGCCTTCTCCCTCGATACCCTTTGTGCTGCGACTAAATGGCTTCTTCCAGTTCCATTTAATTATGATTGGAACAAAAATCTGCTCAATTCTCTATTAGGCTGTCTTAGAGTCTGCGATTGCACTCTTGCGGCATTTGGACCAAAAGGCAATCTCCTTTGTTTAGGCCTCGAACATAGTCTGACGCAGCAGTCTGAGCCAGCTATTTTCCCTGAATCTGATGAAGATCTCGTTGCAGACGTTGGGAAGCATCTGAATTCTCGGCATACTGACGATATCTGGTATCGAGCCTTGGACATCTACAGAGTCAGAGATGCGAACTACTAGTGTAGCATTTGAGTTGTCCTTTTATATTTTCTTTAAAATGCACAACATGATCCATGATGAAGGCAATGCATATTTGTATTGCGCGGTAACTAGTGTAAATCAATGTTCATATTTGTATGATCCCTTTAACTGATTCTTGTCAAGCTTTTTGGTGCAAAACTGGGGACATGGATCGGATTAGGAATAACCGATTTCTACTGGTGAGTACGAACTCTTCACTTAAAACTATTTCGCCCTCATAAACTGCACCGGGAGGATCGAAAGTCTCACTTTGAAGTCGTCTCAAACGCTATTAGCATTATAACAACATAAGAGCCCTACATTATTTCATGTTTTTCCATGTTTATTCCATATTCAAATGATGACAATGTGATAATACACATTTATAGAGGACACATACACCTCTCATTGGTGTCCATTCACATTATATCAACACCATTGATTAAATCGACGGTTAAGATTAAGTTAGTTAAAAACCTAACTCCAATATTATCCTAATTAATTAATTTAATTTAACTAGTTAATTTCATAATATTGACGCTCTTATTGATACATACTCCGTATAATATATGGACAAGGATGATCCTAGTATTTTTGTATGGACAAATATACTTCCTTGTAAGCACCAATAATGTGTATCAATTAGACCATATACATTGCTTGAAAATCTCCAACAAACTCGCATATTCTTTTAAAATTTCATATCTATTGTTTTCATATTTACCCAAGCAGTTGAAAGAATTATACATCTGTTAGGCAATGTGAACCACGAGCACCCTTATTTTGTAATCAACTTTTGATTAGCAGATGTATTTTTTCTGTCGACATAGTACAAGTTATAATAGTATGGAAAGTTGGGTATAAATATGCAATTTTCCCAATCGCTAATTAGGGCTTCCGTCGAATTTCAAAGCTGCAGATAGGTTAATTAGCTGGGTTGCCATGTCTGACATTAATGTTGTTGACGAGCATGAAACTCTTCGTTTTAATTATGAGTGTCGTTGGTATTTTCCTGATGGAAAAGACGAGAATTGTGACCCTGAAAAGACGAGTGGACCTTCGAAACCGAATTCAGATGACGAATATGACAGTGATGTTGATGACAATGAGTCTATGAGGGAGGACCATTCCTTTGACGCGATTCAGCACTTGTTCCCTTGTCGTCAGACCGACTACCTGATCCGTAAGGAGGACGGCCAAGAAGAAAAAATCTATGCTGATTACTTTGAGCGTATAAGATACGTGATCATCTGTAGTTTCTATATACCAGTGTTGAAACACGATCTCGTTGCCTCTACTTGCTGTAACTTACAGGGCATTCTCAGTGAGTTAGCTGATGATGGTGATGACAAGAAACTTGATTTTGAAGTTGTATTGGTAACGCGTATGAGGTCTGATTTTCCTAGCTATGACAATACCCAGGTGGCCGAGGATGCTTTCAACCACTTCTTCTCTGCCTTCTCCCCGTTATTCCTCGCTGTCCCAATCTTGGATTCTACTCGCAACCTCAACCTGATTCGAGTAATGGGCTCAGCTTACTACAGTTACCCTGGTTGTGTCGTTGCTGATTTGCACAAGGGCCAGGTTTCGCACGTAGATATGCATTATCTCTGTCGCTTTGGACCTGATTATTACCCCTTCACTTCTGCTAGGCTACTAGAGGTTTTCGAGCAAGCCCACACAATACTTTCCGGCAGGATTCCCCTTGCAAATCTTTTGGACCGCCAGAGTAGTGATGTCCTTGATTGTGTTGTGTGTCATTCTGAAGGATCCTCGTCCTGTGGTAAAAAACAATCCTTGTCTAACCTTACAAACAAGGTTGTGTGGTTGTACTATTTATGTGACGGGAATTTCATGGACGAACTTTGTCATCTGTATAAGCTGTGTAAGGCTAAGAAGTTTGAGTTTGAGCTTGTTGTGGTTCGAGCAAATAGTTACTCGGTGGACAAACCGACAATGACATCGTGTTGGGAAGATCATGTCCAGTCTCTGCTCCAGAAAACAGATTGTTGTGGCTGGCTCCACTTTCCCTTTAAACGCAGGGTCAGCTGTAGGTTAAAGGCGCTTTGCTACTCTGGCGGCTATGATAAGCTGATTGTTGTCGGACCCAACGCTAGTTATGTGGAACCCCATGGTATAGAAGTGTTTCTTGATTATGGCATTGACGCATATCCCTTTACTAAGCAAACTGTATGGGACAATCAAGTAGCAAAGCTACGCGGTCTCAGCTTGCAAGACTGGTTGGGGGGTTGTGGAATACAATCACTGAAACTTGCTGGTAAAAGCATATGTGTCTCTGATCTTCAAGGCATGGATGTTCTTGTTTACTTTGGTTCCTTATCTTCAACTGACAAGCTTGCCATTGACTGGGAGGGTCAGGTTTTCGATTGGATCAATGTTATGAAGTCGGCTGCAAAAGGAAGATTTGAAGTGATGTTTGTCTGCAATGACGGTTTCTCCTACCTCGAGCAATACTGTTGTGAGATGAAATGGCTTCTTCCAGTTCCATATGGGCAGGATTGCAGCAAAGCTCTGATCAAATCACTATATGGTAGGCTTGGGGTGCCGGATAACAGCCTTGCTGCTTTTGGTTGAAATGGCCGTCTCCTCCGTCTAGAGCTGGAAAAAAATCTGTTGGGGCACTCTGCTGAGCTTGCTAAGTTCCCTGAATCTGATGATGCATTGCCTAGAGATGTTGGGTTGCTGCTGAATTCTCAAGTGGATGATGAGGTCTGGTATCGAGCTTTAAAAATCAACTAGCTTAGTAATAATATTATCTCTTCTGCAGAGATCGGTATTGTGCTCTACTAGCATTCTAGCATTCTAGCATTTCAGTGGCTTACTGAACAGAATGATCAACTATAGTCAGGCAACTACGACACGTTCTTGTACCAAAACTTCAATTGTAAATTTCGTAATGCCTTATTATCGTTCTTGTACCACAATTTCAATTGTAAATTTCGTAATGCCTCGTTCTTGTACCAAAACTTCAACTGTAAATTTTACTTCTAGGCAATAAAATTCGATAGTCTTTGCACAGGCGCGCTCATTGTATGTGAAGTTTTTACAACGAGTCGTGTTGGAGCAGATGAGTTTAGTAGTATCATTCTATCATCATAGTATAAAGAAATTCAATATCGAAAGAGAATTTACATCTTCCTATATTTAGCAAACCCAAAAAAAAAAAAACTTCACAAAGCTAGAAAAGAATTGTTATGCCTAAATTAATTTGAACTTAAATCTAAAGACTCTTGCCTTCTGCTGTTCTTCTTCATAATCCCATACAATTTTTGGATCTCTCGCATAGCAACGTTACCTTCTCGTTTGTTTCCAGACCCAGACCCGGACCCGTCTGAATCACCCGAGCCTCGTTCCGTGCCACCTGCATTTTCTAGCCCTGTACCATACTCCATGGTTTCCTTCTCATTTTGCAAGGTCATAATCACTGACTTAATAGCTCGAGTGGAAGATGTCCGGTTAGAGATCATTATCTCACTAATCTCGGCCGAAGTAATAACTCGTGCACCACCCTGAAACAATTCTTCTACTTGACTAAACAATCTGTGCTCCTTTACACCCAAATGACTCAAAGCTAAGGCCTTGAACCCTTCAAAGTCACAGTATGGGAAGTAAATATGTACGTCGATTCGACCTGGCCGTAAAACCAATGGATCAATGTGGTTTTTGCAATTCATGGTGAACACCATTACTCGCTCGTCGCCACAGCTAGATACGACACCATCCATGAAATTCAGCACCTCGGATAAGCTTACACTGGAAGAGTTACCCATCAAGTACATATCCAAGTTTTCTACCAGGATTACTGACTTTCTTGTAGTTTGCAGCAGAAGGGTCTTCAAGTCTGAGCCGTTGGATAGTTTGGATAGATCGATGTCGTAGAGATCGTATGATAGGAACTTGGTCATTGCAGCTGCAAAGCTGGACTTGCCTGTACCAGACCCACCATAGAGCAAGTAACTTCTCTTCCAAACTCGACCGACTTTGTTGTAGTATTGTTTCGACTTCATGTACTGCTCAAGATCATTCTTGACCTTGTTCTTCACGGAATTGTCTAAGACTATAGTGTCAAATGATGATGGATGAACAAAGGGGAAAGATCTCCATTTCGCGGTATGAATTTCGTTACCTGGTGAGCTGTAGTTCAGGTAGATTCTCAATTCCTTTTTCCTCTGCTCAATGTCATCAACTTTCTTGTATATATATTGAATGTAAGGAGCAAGAATTCTCTTCTTGTCCTTGGATTTGATTCTGAGGATCATTTCAGCACCGTGATTGTTGTCGAGTTTCCGGTATGTCCAAGTGACTCGGGCGTGCAGGAATTCGTCTGTGACAGCCTGATCAGACCCTACAGACACAAGAACATCACCAGGCTTGTCCCCTGAATAAAGAGCAGCAAAATCCGAATCCTCTACAGAAGGCAGCGACCTGATATACGTGGAGATTTTTCGAAAGAGAAGATTTTCTTGGAAATGTTCATTGTATTGAGGGATTTTGTACAGGTTGTAGATATGAAATTGATCTTGCAGAAAAGTCAGCCACACCTTACATATGTTGATGATTGAAGTACGACGTAACAGACGAAAGATCAGAAAGATGCATCCTACTGTAATAATCAACAACCAACCTGAAGTTCCGAATTTCAGAATCATCTTGCAACTGATGCAGGTTCTAAATCAGAGCTGTGCCGGAAAAGAGACGTATATAGACAGGTAGATATGCATATACTGTATAAATGAAGCATATTTATAAGGCGAAAACTGGTCAAGAAAGGCAACATGGAAATGTATTGACATTTTGAGGCAGCAAAAGTATGACTAAATTAAGCTATAAGAAGTAAGGCGAAACTGACGCAGTCGATCGCTGAAAAATAAGGCAATGTTCAGACATACCAGACATAGTTTACTACTAAAACTGGGTTTCCTGGAACATGATTATTCTCAGCTTTGAATTGTGAAGAATGTGTTTTTTTAAGAGCAATAAAAGTGTGAGAATGAGAAGAAAGATAAGAAAGATATTGCATTTTGGAAGATTTGATTAGTATTTTGTAGAATGAGTCTTCTACTCTAATGTCTTAGTCATAGTTTGACATCTTGATGTTTTCAAACATCCATACTTTAATGTCAAGCTCAGATGAAGATATGATTACATGATATTCTAGAGAATATTACCTGAAATAAGAATCGCGGAACATACGGAAAGAATAATAACAATAATTAAGTTTCAAAATGATTTCGGATCTTCTATATGAATAGTTATATGAAAGCGTTTTAAATGGATGACAAAACGTCTTTTTTCTAGGAACACGCTAGTGAAACAAATGAGTTTTAGAGTGTTTTTGAAAACGAGTTTGACCAAAACTCTAAACGAACATATTAAAGGGGGGGGGGGGGGGGGTATCATAATCTTAGATGAATTATTGGATGTCGAGTAAACTACAACGTAAAACAGAACAGGGCACTTTCTTATTGAATTATTGACATACTAGTACAATCTAACTGAGCACAACCGTTAACTCGACGACTTCTAAAGTTCTAACCCAACTTCGTGATATTATTAATCACCAAATCAAGCTGAATCTGTAATAAACACTTTTCTGGAGTCTATTTGTACCTGTGATAACTTAAAACACAGCTACATGCTAAAAATTGCTGAGAGATGCATATCTGCCTCCGGGCCTAGTACTGGTCATTAATCAAGGCAGATCAGGTCCAATGCGCCACAGCGGCAGGTAAAATGCTCTTACTTGTGTAGAATGCTATTTTGCTGCTACTCTGATTTCTCAACAGCAATGCACACAGAATCAGCAAAGCATAATAGATGGTTGCAAGCGAAATTAACAATTGCCTTTAGAGCACAGCTTGGAGCTCCAGATGCTAATGCCAGAAAGTATGCCACATATAACGGGAACTATTCACTCAGGTTGCAGATATTGACGAACTTCTGGACCGCATTATGATACTGCGTCCCCTGAAAATATTACAATTCAGATGTCAATGATTAAGATAGATCTTAAATCAAAGTCTAACAAAAAAAACCATATGATGCACTTCATAAAATTTAAATCACCATGAAACATATGTGCCAAATTATATCTCATGGTAACCTATCTGATATTTCCCAAGGGAGGCATCTAATACAAAATGGCTTGTGTGGTCAAAGTTTTCCAAATATGAGTGCACTAGTATGTCCATCATCTATAACAAAAAAGCCAAAGAAAGTTTCTGTCCTATGGCCTTCTAGCAGCTCTGTTAGCTTCTACTGCAGTATATTCATTCAATATTCATCCATTTTTACAAAGAGTTTAAAAGCATGTGAAAACAAAAGCAGGAGCAGCCTCTCTACATGAACTGCATTTACTCATATGACTTGCATGATTTGACATAGCCAACTTAAGAGCTTCAATCTGAGAGTAAGGTACAGGACATGCAAAGACAGGTATTTCTAATTCAGCCCAGCGTTTCTTATCTGGCAGGTGTATGAATATATTTGGCTTTGGGCTAGACTTTACGGACTCCAAGTTGGAGCACCTGATCCTTCAAATAAAAGAGGTAGCCTTCCCAAAAATGATTATCCCTAGACGAGGCTTTTAGAGATTATTGGTATGCAGACTCGAAAAGTGTCTTAGGATAACTGTGACGGTGCCTCAACAAGTAGAACTTCGGGTCATGGTTCATATGCGGAAGGATGAACTAATGGAGTTCAACATATCTATTAGCATTTACTGACTCCCACCAAACTTAAAAGTGTCATCATAAGGTAAGTAGAAGACTGTCTTAGCTTAATTGTATGGCCCTATCACTACGGTTTACTTTCTAAGAAAGGAGTTTCTTTACATATTTTGGCGATTGTGTGGTTGGCGCACAACAGTTCAAATACAAGATGGACCAATATTAGGTTAAACCTCATTTAAGGATGTGCAATCACCAAGGCATAAGATGATACAAGAATCATACCTCCCAGTATAGCTGATTGCAGTCCATGCATTGCCAGAATTCCAGATTCTTGTTGAACAGACAATTAGGGATCTTTTGAAAACCTTTGGCAGCTTGAACAGCCTCTTCCGTGGTCAGGGGTTTCTGGATAAATTTACCATTGCATTTTGTGCACCTTGACATGAGCTGATGTTCGGAAATGTTCAGTTGAAATGTTTGTATTACCTGCAGAAACACAGCAGTGGCATGATGCAAGCTGGGGGACTTAATAAGTAGCCACAAAATCCAAAAGTTAGTCAGATAGGTGGAAGTCATCTATTCTCTAAACTTGAAAATCATCCAACTCACAATTTTGAGATTAGCTATTATCTCACCGTCATAGAGTCTATCTATATTCATATGTCCTTTAATGTACAATTTCAGAATTCAGAAATGAGAGCTAATAAACCTTAAGTGACTACACAGTGTATTTGGAAAAATCAACATGGCAAGGCCCAACCCAACTATTATCAGAATTGAGATGTGAGATTGTACATAACCTCACAATTTCAGGGTCCCCTCAAAATTGTTTCTGTTAGCCTAATGCATGATAGTAAAGAATAGCACACTGATCTGATATTTACACAAACTCTCTCAGCTGGCAGGAACAAAATTCGACTCTGTGGACAACTATTTTTACGCCTTTTGCCTCCCAAATCTCAAGTTTTTAATCTTTCTGCCTTTTAGTATCATAAGGTTTCTTTTTCCTAGTTCCCCCAACTGTTCTATGTGGCAACTAGATACTCGCTGACCCATTAACATCTAGTAGTATACAGGCAATCACTATAGTTTGACTCATGTTCAATTGAATGCTTCTCGTGTTTCATATGTATACTTCATTTTGGAGGGGCCTTGACTTTGAAACTCTATTATTTTGACAGTTCATACCTACTCTAGTTTATTTTGGCGCAGGGGCCCAAAGATTATGAGATGGCACACAGAAGAAAGAAAAAGTAAACATGCAGAATAAGAAATTACTTGGTAAAAACCTTGTTTAAACGAGAAAATAAACACATACTCCGTACATCAAAACCTTGATTCTTAAAGAGATTTCTTCATGCGGGAAACAAAACACAACAAAAGGAAGTGCAACATTTGACCCATGGATGGATGATTTATTCCTCACTTTGGCCATATAAATAAATCATGGTTAGCTACAATCTAAAGCCCCAGCCATAAAAGATACGTAAATAAAATATCAATAAAACACGCAGTGTTACACTGTTACCAATTAATATAGTAGATACGCGAGCATAAGTGTTACCTCAAGCAGCTGTTCATTTTTAAGAAGGCTCTTGATTCTGTACATTTGACTTTCCAACAAATACTCGTGTCTCAATAATTTGGCATCTCGAGTCAGAAGGACCCTTCTCTCCTTTAGCGCCTGCTCTATCAACTCCCTGAACAGCAAGGGATCAGTAAAAACTACTACGGATATTTAAGCAAAACATGTAACTAGACAAGCAAACCATTTCGAAGTCAGAAGGACCCTTCAATTTTTCTTTCTCAATACAATTACATTTTTATTAAAATAAAAACTAAAAAAAGACAAGCCACTAATATTTTCACCTGCTGTCAGGCTTCTTTGTGTATGGGACTGCAGCATCAATGCCAACACAACGTAAATGTTTGGCTAACCCTTCAACCTGCAAGTAAGTGCATTAGCTCCATACATGTTTAGACCAAAAGTATGTATAACAAGAAAGTAAAAGTCTATGTTAACTTCACAAAATCCACCCCACCCCACCTACCACAAGAGAAATGCCACCAAAATGAGAGGAAGGTAAGGTGAGAACTTGGGAAGGAAAAAGGGACGCAGAATAGTAAGCATAACAGAAATCCAACTCACCATAACATCACAAAGGAACTTAGGGCATCCATCACCACCATTCAGTAGATCCCATGGAGGAGGGCCTTGCCAATTATAGGGACCTGCCCCTTTTGGTATCTGATTCAAACTCAATGCTGGCTGCTTTTTCGCCTTCTTTCTAGAGTTTCTTGGTTTTCTATCTGATTCCTTCAGCAAAATTTTGGTGCTGTATTCGGAGATTATTTTCGAAAGAGAATCATTCAATGGTATGGACTGTCTGCACAATGAGTCAGAAATAATCACGTCCGTGGAAAGGTAATCTTTGAAGAATTCAGAAGCTGTTGTTGCCCTGACAATATCTGAAGCTTCATTGACTCTGCTACTTACTATCTTCCCACAAGCAGTAGGCTTCTCAAGTATTTCTTTCAACCCAAGACACGATATTGAGAGACCAAGGGCATCTACATCATTTGCAGAGCTCGCACCTAGAAATGCAACCGACAAAAGAGAAAGTACAGTTTAAATACCTTTCTATCGTAGTAATATGATCAAAGTTAGAATGTGGAAACCATCACTTGAAGTAAAAGGCAGCATTTTGACAGCGTATGCGACAAGACTTTCATATCGAGGGTTTTGTAATAAGCTGGTGCGCAAGTTTACATGGAAATTTCATGTTGATGTCTATAACATTAGAAGTATTACTCCGTATTAAAGTCTTCACTGGTTTTTATTCTACCTGACAACCTCTTTGCTAAACATAAAGTTGGTGGAATAAGTGGCAATGAACACGAACAAAGCCAAAAAGTGGCTAACAAGGAGAAAGACATGATATTCATGCAATAATCAAATCATAACTATGACAAAACAAAAAAGAAGGCAAACCAGTACCAAGCACGATCCAACACTCAAAAATCTAATGATTAAGAACAGCTGTGATGCATTAAGAATAATATGTCCATATATACGGTAACATGAAGAGCAACTCGGAAAGAAAACCCAACAGCCTTTTACTCCAAACATGTGTTAAACCCAGCACTCCTATGATGAAACTTGGATTATAGTTAGAAGACATGTGCATGAACAGTGTAAAGACTAAAGAGGCTAAGGATCCTCTATATTCATAATGATTCCAGAAAGCTCAGTAATCATAGGCTTCACAGACCTTCTTTATCAATCTTGTTTTCCAAGATAGTATATAACTCAAGTAGGCAATGAGCATCTGCTGCTGCATATGTTTTCTGCTCCTCTGTGAGGGGGCGTTGAGACCAATCACTGCATTGAAGTTCCTGGCGGAATTATTACAGTGAACATAAAATTGGTGACATAGCTTTGTTATATAACAAAATATGACACGTAGCTTTCCTATAACATCGTGAATTTTTGTGATATATAGCTATTAACCAAAAGGAAATTCAAGTCAATCTTATATGGTACCACATAAGCATGTTATTTGAGGAATAATCTAACTTTATAGCACTCAAATCATGTGATAGTCAGATCATACAAATGCTTCCATCTCTTCAGGTATTAGCACTACATGATACTTTTCATGTACACTTAAAAGATCATACACGAATATCAGCTGGTACAGTCAGAAAACATAGTGGATCCTCACAATGCTAAATTTCACATCCTCAAGTAATAGACATAACTAAACAAGAGTCCCGTAAAAGTGATAGCAGCAGTTAGGCCTACCTTTGAGAGGGACACTCCCAACAATTCTTTGCAAATGGTAGCTAAACTCTTGGTATCCTTCGACACCCTCCTTCCGGGTTCCCTTTTTTGTAAGAGATAATAAATGCTTGAGATGTCCAAGAACGGCTCAACCTATCCCATACAAAATCCAATTAAAAACAAGCAAAAGAAAACTTCAGAATGCATGTCTACCATAACAACCTTAGAAAGCCATACAAGCAGCCAAACTTCAACAACACCAGTCAACAGCATTTGTCAAAAGTTCACTTCAATCCATAAAAATTACCAATGCTAATTTATAATAAACATCTAAACCAAAAGAGCAGTCTTAAATTAGTAACATCATTAATCAACATTACTACAAATTCTCCAAAGTAACGAACTCTGAGTAAATTTGGCGATGAATTGGCACTAGGAGTCTACCCTAATTGGTGCTAGGAAGGAAAAATTGATCAAAAAACTGGTCCAAAGTCTCCAAACCCCCCAAAGTAACAACCTTTGAGCAAATTCGGCGGTGAAAACAACAACAATGGTGCTAGGAGGGGAAAATTGATCAAACAACTGGTCCAAACACCCAAAGTAACAAACTTTGAGTAACATCATTAATCAACATTACTACAAATTATCCGAAGTAACGAACTTTGAGTAAAATCGGCGAAGAATTGGCGCTAGGAGTCTATATTAATTGGTGCAAGGAGGGTAAAAATTGATCAAACAACTGGTCCAAAGTCCTAACACCCAAAGTAACAAACTTTGAGTAAATTGCGCAACAACAACAACAACAACATGAGACATTAAAATTCAAACATCAACAGAAAATGTAATCAGGAAGCTTAATTGATTATCAGTGATGATGAATTTGACAAAACAAATTAAAGGGCAATCATAAAATTAACATTAAAATGAAACCCAGAAGAAAAAAATGTTGAATTGGTAATTTGGTATATAATTCTGACCTTATCAAAGCCAGGTTGACAACCAAAGGAGCAAAAAGTGGAAGACAAATAAACCAAATCCTGCTTAAACTTAAACCCCAATTTCAGCACATTCTGCGCCACCAACATCTCCCTCAGCTCCTCGTAAATTGAGCTCAGGGGAACAGACTGCAGGTCCACCAAGAAAACTACTGGTTCGTCCGAGTGGGGCTGAGTCAACTCGGGCGAGTCGGCGGGTTGTTGGGTGAGTCGGCAGGCGAGTTGGAGGAGGGAGACGGTGGGGAAGGTGCGTTCGTGGGTCGGGTCGGGTTGGCGGGTTACGGGCTTCCATTCTGCGTCAAGGGCGACGAGTGAGGAGTGAGTCAGTGCCCAACTCAGTAGGGTGAACTCGGGAGAATCGGTGGTGGAGATCCAGTGTATTGTTGGTGGTTTCGGGTATGTGCGCTCCATCTTATGATTTCTGGGTAGTTGTGACTAACGCAAAGCTTTATCTATCAAGATCCCTCCGTTTCCTTGAATTGTTAATGTTTTCGGGGACATCTTAGTAAAAGACGCTAATCATTGATAACTCAACTAAAGTCAATATCATTGATAACTCAAATATAGCCAATATATTGTTAATACAATTCTAACATTTATGGCTCATGAGTGAGCCAATAATTAAGATTAACGGTTCAAAGACGACATAATTCAGAAATGAACATAAAGGAGTATTATTATATTGGAGTTATTTGGTTAAGTTGGTAACTAGTTTGACATAAGATTGTGGATTTGAGTCATGAGAAATGTAACACCACAACAACTTATGTGAGCAAAATACGGAGAACTCTGTTATGCTTGAGTCAAAAAAAGTTCGAATACTACAAGCCGGAGAAAAAAAAAAGAGAGTTTTATTGTCATGGCTATTTGGGTGTCTAATTACGTCTTCTCCCAATATCATTTTCATTTCATTTTTCGAGTTTGTTTTAATATAAAATAATAATATAAATACGTCATCTGATTTATCTATCAACAAACTTTTATCAAGAAAAATGACGCAATTACTTAGTTGAGCACATCAACAAACTTGTGTCGAAAACAACAGACACAATTACTTTGTTGAGAACATCAATCCTAATGTTCCAATAGAAGATTAGTACTCCGTAGACCGTAGTAGAGATATTAGATTAGATATACTAATCCTCCTCGCAATATTTAGCGCCAAAATACCACTAATTGCCGCGAAACCAAATTTATGGCGCCAAACACCCCTATCTCTCTCTCCTTATAACGTTACACCAAAATCCCATTTCACCACCTTGTTCAAAACCCCCAATTTCACACCACCTCACAACTCACCACCACACTCTCTTCCTCCTCCTCCTCTCCCCCTCTCTCCCCTCGCTTTCGATGTCACGGGCCGGTTTACGCCGAAGAACACAAGCCCCTAAACCAATGTACCAATCCCCACCACCACTACCAACATTTTCCGACTCCGACTCAGATTACGACAATGTACGTTGTGAGGAGTGCAGATCTGGTGAAAATGGGCCCAAATTGTTACTTTGTGACGACTGCGATCGCGGGTTTCATTTATATTGTCTTAAGCCAATCCTTGCTAAAGTTCCCAAAGGTTCTTGGTCTTGCCCAATTTGTTCTGATTCTAATAAACTCAAAAGTAAGTTTTATTTATTTATTTTATTTATAATCCCCCCTTTTTTTCGTATTTTGCATGTGTTGGTATTTGTGTAAATCTGTCAATTTTGTGCTTGTTTGGTCAATTGATTATTGATGACTTCCTATTGAAGATTTGGGATTAGGGTTTTATTGGATTAGTTAATTTTTTGGGGGTTTTGCCCAAATTGAGCTGGTGAAATTAGTTTAAGAGCTGGGGAAATTGGGTATTTTGCATGAATGTTTGTTTTGTTTTTGTGGGTTTTGATTGATAATTTGTGGGTATTTGTTGATTTGTTTCAATTTGCTGATTTTCTGGGTTGGTTCAATTTAATTTTGATTTGTTTAATGTGGGTCAAATTGATTGGAAATTTCTGGGTCATTGAAAAAAAATTTGGGTTTTTTCTGGGTTTGTCCAGCTAATTGTCTTCTGCAGCATACCTGTGAATTCTTATGAATGGGAAACTTGGGAAATTGAAATCAGGGTTTTGAAATTAGGGTTTTCTTATGGTGATCCACAATGACTCTTTGGGCATTGCAAATGTGGCATTGTTGTATAAAGATGATATCTTTATCGAACACCTGAATTCGAGTTACACTTGTGATAGTGCTGCTGCTGTTGATCTTCTGTTGAGTTGTTCGATTGAGAATTGATTCTGAATTTCGCTACACCTATGCAGGATTCCCATTAGTACAGACCAAAATTGTAGACTTTTTCCGGATTCAAAAGCCGTCTGTTGAAGTTGAAACATCAACATCAGGTACATTACTAGATATTGTTAGCTAGTGCTCATTTCTTCCCCAAATGTTTTAGTAAAAAACAAAAGTTGGGACCTGAGTCATTGGCGTTTTACTTGCAGATGTTCGGAAAAGGAAGAAGCGATCAGGTAGCTTAGTGGTGTCCAAAAAGAAGAGTAGAAAGCTGTTACCTTTCAATCCAACTGAAGATCCTGAAAGAAGATTGGAGCAAATGGCATCATTAGCCACTGCGTTGATGGCTACCGGGACAGAATTTAGTAATGAGCTCACGTATATTCCCGGCATGGCTCCCAAATCAGCAAACTGCCCTGCTCTTGAAAACGGAGGAATGCAGGTACATTTTGAATCTTGGATGAGTTTTGATAGGTTATGATTAGACTTGTATTAGTACTGAGCTCAAGAATTGTCATCTAGGTTGTATCTATTGCTGCTTAAGAATGAGTTTAGCTAATCGTAGCACAATGTTTATCACAAGCTAGGTCTCCAATGACTGAAATAGCTCTAGTTATCTACATATCTGGTGCTAAGTGTGTCATTGAAGGGTTTTTTTTTTTTTTTTTTTTTTCGGGCAACTGGTAGTATAGTGACTTTGCAGTCATAGAGATATAATTCCAAGTGGAGCTTAACTACCTTTTTTTTTTTTTGAGGGTGAGCTTAACTACCTAAAATATAGTGACTTCATATGTTTGTTTTTCAATAGAATTATTCTAATAGACAAGCATTTCCTGAGCTTGAGCAGATTGCCATGCATTAGAGTTGAACTAGCACATGAGATAACACCTGTTATTGATGGTCCTCAGCTTCCATGTTACATAGCTCTAGTTATCTACATATGTGATGCTAAGCTTGTCATTCAAATTTATTTAATTTTTTTTTTTTTTTTGGCAACTGGTAGCCTATAAAACTGTTATAAAGTGTCAATCAAGTATCAGTATTCAATTTGGCACTTTGGATTTATAGAGATATAAATGCAAGTGGAGCTCAACATACAGCAACTTCGTATGCTTATTTTTTAATAAAATATGCTGATAGACAACCATTTGCTGAGCTTGAGTAGATTTCCATGCACTAGAGTTAAATTAGCACATGAGATAACACTTGTTATTGATGGCCCTTAGCTTCCTCATGTTACTTGCTAGTTGAGATTACCTGAGTTATGGTTTGAGATAACACTTGTTACATGTTGTAACATAGAATTGATCGTTAAACAACGAACCTTGCACATAATGTAGTTGCTCATTAGGAAGTCATGTCTTTTCTCAAGGTATATCTTATTTCTATCCTGTTTCCTGATTGCGGTGAACTTTTATATTGACCTAGGTCATGTCAAGAGAAGACACAGAAACACTATCTTTGTGCAAAAAGATGATGGAAAGAGGGGAATGGCCTCCTCTTTTAGTTGTCTTTGATCCTAAAGAAGGGTAAATGATTGATTCATGATCCCTCCAATATGTAAATTTCGCTTTTGCTCATCTTGGCAGTATCATCTTACAGTTAAAGTTTTTGGGAACAGATTCACTGTGCAGGCAGATAGATCCATTAAGGATTTGACAATCATCACAGAGTATGTTGGAGATGTTGACTACCTCCACAATCGTGAAAATGATGACGGGGATAGCATGATGACATTGCTTTCAGCTAATCATCCTTCAAATAGTCTTGTTGTATGTCCAGACAAGCGCAGCAACATCGCACGGTTTATCAATGGCATTAACAACTACACTCCGTAAGTTGTCGTACTCTACTTAATATGCAATGTGCAGTTATATCTCCCTTCAACTAGTGGATGAGAAGAAATCGTTTCCCAGAACCTGATTTTTCTTCCCACTTTTTTTTTTTTTTTTTTTTTTTGAGATCTTGCAGCTAGGTTCTAGTTGTCGGATACTTAATCTTGTTTTCTCTGGATAATCAGCCTGTATCATAGTCTGAAACAGATTTGCTAATTTCCAACTTTGTTAAATAGCTTTATGCTATATGACTAACGTGCACTTTTGATGTAGGGAGGGAAGGAAGAAGCAAAACTTGAAGTGTGTAAGATATGACGTGGGTGGTGAATGCAGAGTTCTGCTGATTGCAAACAGAGACATTCGGAAAGGAGAGAGGCTGTATTATGATTATAATGGACTCGAGCATGAATATCCGACTGAGCACTTTGTTTGAACCCGCCATTCTCTTGTAACCTAACACCAAATGGAAAGAGACAGTAACACCTGATCTGACCTTCAAATCCTTTTAGTCTCCCTTGTGGTGAAAAATACCTGTAAGCTGATGTATCGTGCAATGTAAGTTATCATTCAGGTCGTCATTCATTGATTGTACAACTGTGGCTGTTTCATAGAAATGCTAAAGTCTCGAGGATGCAACAATCTTCGACATCTACAAATAATAGATTGTAAGGCTCTAAAGCTCAATTCTTCAAATGTGTGATGTCTTCTTTACAATGCTCATGTACTCTATTATATAGCCTGATTGCAAGCTCTCCATAGTAATTGCATTTGTAGCTTGAGAAGAAAATATTTAGGGATAGACCTAGTGACTTTACATTTTGTTTCTTGCATTACAACCAACGCGTAGCAAACAAACTTAAGAGAAACATTCAGAAGATATGGCATTGTGAGAGCCATTTTTTCTGTTCTATAGTCTAATGCAGGGGACTAGGGGAGTACATCATGATCAGGCACACAATACCGGAGTAAGGTCATTACAGGCTGGTAAAAATAAGTTGATAACCAGGTTTCCAAACTCGTATGCAACGTTATTTACCACGACATTTCCATTACTCTGAAAATTTTAGTCCGTTGTAATTTGCAGCAGCATCGCAGTTGCAGATTCAGACCTTCTGGAGTACAGGAAACAGGAGGCTTGTAATGTGGCCTTCCTGTCATGGCTTGGGCTTCAAATGCTGTTGGACCTTAACAAAATTACTTCCATCAGCCCATAACATTTTCCCTAGCAAATTGCAAGGGGAGCATGACAGCATGGGATTCTGGAATACATGCCCAACTAAAAGTTGACAAAGTTCAGACTCGAGAAGAGAGAGATGGAGAGACAAGTTTAAGGGCAGTCCCAAAATCTGAAGGCCAAATGCCCAAAAGATCATGGGATGGTTGGACACACAAGAGTTGTAACTGTCACGACTCTCACAGGGTACTAAACAGTACTGTCAGTCTAGCCTCTAGGCATGACTTGCTCACTTGCCCCATGTTATATTGCACTAGAGTCTACAGTTTAAGGACCACTCTACCCCTGTGGGAAATTGTGATTACTACAATTTATACTTGGTTTTTCTTAGGGTGGTCCTATAATTTTTGGGTCTCCACACCCATTAAGGTCCTTAAAAAACTTGTGCTAACTGGCAAAAAGGGTCCCTTGGATTTAAGGGTAGAAGCAAACCTCTTAATTTTTAGAGGTGATCTTTGTCAACCACCCCAAAACCTTGATGTTTGAGATCGGAGCAAAGTGTTTATATCCCCACGAAATTTGTGGTCCAATTGACCCCCCATCAGTCCATCACCATCCCCTTTCTTAGCTGGATGGCATGGCTAAGTGCCCACAATGGGCTTAACGAGTCAACTTAAGCCGTGTACTTGTCTTGGGGCGTTACTAGTAGGCCACCGATAATCTTCCCTATCTCGAAATATTGTTTCGTGTAGCGTTTAAGAAGATATTATTCGATGGTGGGTGACCGATTTAGAAAATCGAGAAGCATATGTGCTACGACGGATAGTTCATAGTTGTCTATGTTTTGTAGTGTCGCTATAACTTATGTAGCTATATACTCCCTCCATTTCATTAGGTTCTTTGCATTGTGTTTGAATTCCTTTCACAGATTCAAACACAATGCAAAGAACCTAATGAAATGGAGGGAGTAACTCGTAGATCCACTCATAATAATTGGAACGTTAGTATCAATGTATCATGTTTCAAGTTATCGCGTCTTATTATTCTATCATTTGTAATATGTCGCTTGAAGCCTTGAAGGAAATCGATTAGACTTAAAACAAATTTAATCCTTATCTATAAATCATGTAACATTGAAACTGAACATTCGCATATTTTGCTCATTTGGCGAATATTGGGGTACTATCATATGACCTAAGTATTCTCGTCGGATTTGACCCTTGGTATCACAGTGCATGCGCGAGTTCGACACCGTAGTGAATTTTAAGTGAGACGATTTTGCTCAAATCCGTATGTATCTTTATTTTATGTTCGTTGTTATAAAACGGGTGCTAATGGTTTAGAAGCCTTTTTACGCCTAGACTCTAGAGTTGTCTAGACGTCTACTTAGACCTAGAACGCTAGAAATGTGTATAAAGTGGTTAATAAGTCAAAGAGTAAAATCTTTTATGAAATCACATGAATCACATAGTATTCACAAAGCAATACGAGTACTCCGTAGTTTGTTAAGTACTAATAAGTTGGTGGGCCTTAGAATAATATTTATTCTCGTTAGAAAAAGGCCCATTATATCATAATAATAAATGTTCTTGTTGGGTTTGTCACTTTGTCATTAGCTCCTGTTTCCTGCAACTGAATTTAACTGAAAAGCCAACATTAAAGATTTCAAGCATGTCTGAATTTACTACTAATCATGTTGCTTGGACAAGATTTGTGTCCTGTGCAACAAAAAAATTCCCCCTGAACAGAGAAGATCCCGTGTCCAAGAGAACATAGTACACCTCTTAGTACTTTCAAGCCCCAATAGCTAACATAACTAGATAAATCGGAAACTTCAATTAGATATTTAGATGGTCCGACGATAATAAACTAACTATTTCGTATCTTTTCTATTCACTCATATACATTTGATGATTCAAGATAATTCATAAACAATTAAAAGTAAATTCCAAAGGGTGTCTTCTAAACTCACATACATGATACACCCTTTCAACATTAACGTCAATAAGAGGATCAAGGTTGGCCTAGTGGTTAGGAACTCAACCTGACTGGGGGTTGTCCCGCGTTCAAATCCTCATACCCCCACCCCGCAGCATTAGCTACTCCTTTGTACCAGAAAAAAAAAACATTAACGTCAATAATCGAAATTACATCTAGCAATTGCATCCAATAACACGTAACCATTCTCATATTGTACTACTCAAGAAGTCAAGACCAACTAGATCTTTAATATAATCTTTTTCTGAAGTCATATTTGTAATAATGATGATGATAATAGACAGCCTGATAATACTAAAGTTTTGAGTAGTCGACATAGTCTGAGGCTTATAAATTTTGGAAATGGACGAAGAAAAGTGAGTGTACCAATCAAATCAAAGAGTTGGCACAAAAAGAAGAGGAGAATGACATACATAGGGAAGCAGTAATTTGGATAAATCGTTGTCAGCCTCTCCATATCTCTCTCCCTCCTGAGAGAAATGTATGGGCAAGTCAGAGCCGTGTCTATGAATCCATCATTTATACCTGGAAGTCCCTACTATGGAGTATTTCATATTATTATATTTTTCAGAATACAAATTAATAAACCTCATTATCTGTAAACTATTGTTTGATCAATCGCATTCTTGCTCATGTCGGTCCTAACTCTAATTAATTATAAGTCATCTATCTTGGCTAGACTAATGGATATAAAATCTTAGCAATGACAAAGTGATCATGAAGAATCGAAGATACCTTAAATTTTTCCGAGACACATCTAAGTTTGTTTATCACGCTCTGATTAATTATATAAAGAAATAATCAAGGTTCAAATTTCCAGAAGAAAATATTTGTCTCATTTCATATGATCTTGTCTAACTCGAATGATTCTAATACCCTCGAACTCGACTCATATTATACCAAATGTTAAAATAAGACGGAGCATATACGTTAACTAGTTGAACATACTACAAAAAAAAAAAAAAAAAAAAAAAAAAAAAAAAACTAGTTGAACAAATAGTTCTGAACATTACTGCTACTACAGTCTACGTGCAATAGTCCACACAGTAGTGTACACTACGCCATGCAGCTTGGTCTGCTCTTTAGTATATTGCGACATTTCTATCGTCTTAGTTTCTGTAAAGATAACTAGGTAAGGTGAGACCAACATCTGACTTCGTCCAAATATCGCGCAACACCCATTCTTGCCTACACAAATAATTAATACTTCAATCAAGAACAGATATAACAGTATTACAGTAAGACCCTCTGATCTTCTTCCTTATCTTATCTCGTTACATTTTTCGCTTGCTCCGTCCCCATGCATCTACCGACGTAAGACTACAGTCCTACATATCTGATTAAGGAGATTCTAGAATACATGGAAAGACGTACTTGATAGTAATTCACTTAATGTCGACGTGTTTTGAATCTCGATTGATTAATTGATTATCTAATGCTAACTTATGTTGTGTTGTCCGCAAAACTAAACTATTATACTACAGAAATTAGGTAACTGACATTAGAAAATTTACAAATAACATGTTAATTAGAAGATTATTATGCATGCTCTCTCTAGATATTAGTGGTCGTTTGGTTGCATATGGGAATTCGGAATGCCCATGAATTCCCACTTCCCATGTTATAGAAATTCACATGAATTTCTCAAAACTGTTTGGTTGCATGTAGGAATTGAATTACCACAGGAATTGCCAATTACCAAAGAGGGGCTAGGTAAGCCAATTCCTCCATTTTGTAGGAATTGTAAATTCCCATGATTTCCCAATTCCCATGATTTTAGCCAACCAAACAACTTCAAAAAATTAAATTCATGGTATTTCTGAATTCCCATGATTTGGAGTGGCAACCAAACGACCACTTAAACTAGACATAATTCTGATAATTAATTGAAGGAGTATGTAGCAGATTGCAGATATAGATATTGAATTTGTTGAATTGTCCATTACTTGTTACCTGGTGGCTAACATAAACGAAGAATCCAAATAAAAAAGAATGAAATAATAAATATGCAGTGCATGGCCTATAATAGCCGGGAATGGGCAATTGCCACACGCTTGGAGACAAAGCTGAACAATGACAGTAGCCTTAATAGGCTCATATGACATCAAAATCTGTCGCAATTTATGTGTAGAATCACCAACGGCGCCAAAATAATATACATGTTCTTTTATCACATCCTTTTCTTACAATAATTTAGGTTTTATAATGATATTTGTCATTGCATTTTCTCATTGAGAAAGCTGCATTTTCTCATTGAGAAAGCGTTCAATATATAATTAACGATGTGTCAGATTTGTAGTACATTTCATGTATGTGCAATCTGATATAACAAACACCAAAACAACCCAGGCCATGATTATTATCTTTGTATTGCATTGGTTGTTTCTACAACAATTGGCTTGGACTCCGAAAGTGAATAAGCCCACTCAAATGTCAGAATTTAGACCGATTAGCCTGTGCAACGTGTTGTATAAGTTGGTGTCTAAAGTGATGGCGAATAGGCTCAACACTTTCCTTCCAGGTGTTATATTAGATACTCAAAGTGCTTTTACTCCGGGGAGGTTGATCACGGATAATGCGCTTATTGCGTTCGAGATATTCCATTTCATGCGTAATCAGCATAGTGGGAACTACGCTTACGTAGGGTACAAACTCGATATGAGTAAGGCGTACGATTGGGTGGAGTGGGGATTCTTGAGAGCGGTGATGGAGAAGTTGGGTTTTTGTGCGAAGTGGAGAGCGATGGTGATGCGGTGTCTAGCGACTGTGGAGTCGGCTGTGCTCGTCAATGGGACACCGTCGGCGACTTTTCGACCCCAACGGGGACTTAGGCATGGGGACCCGATTTCCCCCTACCTTTTTCTTATTTGTGCTGAGGCTCTTTCGGGGTTGATTGCTAAGGCTGTGGGGAGGAAGGCACTTTTTGGAGTGAGTATATGTAGGCGAGCGCCTATGATTTCACACCTCCTTTTTGCGGATGATAGCATAATCTTTTGTAGAGCGAGGGAAGAGGATGTGAGATGTGCGAGGGAGGTGATAGAGAAGTATGAGAGGGCGTCGGGTCAACGAGTGAACCTCCAAAAATCGGAGGTGTCTTTTAGCGCAAATGTGAGGAGCGAGGAGAAGGTGAGGCTGGCTGGGATCTTGGAGGCGAAAATTGTTGAGGAACACCAGCGCTACTTGGGTCTGCCGGGTGTGGTGGGTAGAAACCGGCGCCTAGCGTTCAATTCGATCAAAGAGAGAGTTTGGAAGAAGTTGAAGGGATGGAAACGGAAATCGGTATCCTTTGCAGGTAGAGAAATCTTAATTAAGGTTGTGGCCCAAGCGATTCCTACCTATCGTATGGGTTTATTCAAAATTTTGTCGAGTCTCTGCAACGAGATTAATTCTCTCATTGCTCGATTTTGGTGGGGAGCGAAGGATGGTGAGCGGAAGATTCACTGGGTGGCGTGGGATAAGTTGTGTCGTCCCAAGGATGAGGGTGGGATGGGTTTTAGACACATTACTGCTTTCAAGGATGCTATGTTGATGAAACAGGCGTGGAGAATACTTAAGCATCCTGACACTTTGGCGAGCCGACTCTTGAAAGCGCGATACTTTGCGAGTGGTTCTTTTGCCGAGTCTAGGGTAGGTAATCACCCTAGCTATGTATGGCGGAGTATTAATGGGATTTAGGAGAGGCTGCCGGAAGGGTGTAGGGGGAGAATCGGGGATGGTCGGAGCGTCCGTGTGTGGAGTGATAGATGGACAAGGAAAGGGCCTTCGTTTAACCTTGTTTCTCCTCAGGGGTGGAGGAGGATGTGTGTGTAGAGAGTTTTTTTGGGAAAAATGTAAGAATTATATTGATCAAGAAATGATAATACAAAATTTGCTAAACTAGGAAAAAATTAAACCTAGATCATCAGCAAAATTGAGTGCTACTACAAGCAGCATCCACCCAAAACCAACCCCTATACAAAACTTTGCATCTGATTACAAAATCCTTCTACCCTGCAACCAGGCTCTATTCTTCTCATTAATGTCTTGGATCTTGTATTTCAATGTATACTTTACTTCTGTTTTTACCAATTCTAATACCACTTCTGGTCTACTAATTGCACCTTCCATTCGACATTTGTTTCTCATCATCCAAATGTAGTACGTTAGGCTACATATTATGGCCCCTGCAACCTGATTCCTCAGGTTTGATCCCAATCTCTTCTTACAGCACCAGATCAGTGTATTGCTTTCAGAAAACTTTATGTCATACCATGCCCTTACCAATTCTAAGCATCTTTTGCTATATTCACAACAAAAGAGTAAATGTTCATGTGTTTCACTGGCAGTTTGACAAAGTAGGCATGTATCATCATCACATACACCAATGCTTTTCAATTTATCTCTCAGCTGTAATCTTACTTGAGCAGCCAGCCAGCTTATGAAAGCAGCTTTTGGTACAATGTATCTTGGCCATATGAACCTGCCCCAAACTACTTTGGGGTGTTTATCAGTCAGCCATGAATAACCTTCTGATACAATATATTCTTTGCATGTTCCAACCTATTTATTATCTCTGTAACCATTTTGCAGCTTCACTCTTTTTGAGCAGACTTTCTTCCAGCTCCAACTAGCATCCACCGGAGGGTTATAATCCTCCCAATTACTCCCCTTCAGATAGTAGCTATTAATCCATTTAACCCAAAGAGTGTCAGCTTTCTCATAGATCCAATGCACCATCTTACTAATGCATGCTATGTTCCAGGTGAGAATATCCCTAATCCCAAGTCCACCACTCTCCTGTGGTCTGCATACCTGTTCCCATGATATTAGAGGACTTCTGATCATGATATCTCCTCCATCCATAAAAAATTCCTACAAATTGCAGAAATTTTCCTCAGGACCAATTTTGGAAGCAAAAACACTCTTGACCAGTAATCATGAAGGTGGCTCAACACTGCTTTTTAATTTACTAGGGTCAATCTACCAGCATAAGAGAGTTTTCTTGCTCCAATAGCTCTGATTCTCATTACTATTTTCTCCGTGAGGAAGTTACAGTCCATGACTGACAACCTACCTGCAGTGATGTGTGTAGAGAGTTGGATTGATAAGGAGTCGAGATGCTGGAAGGAAGATCTGATTCGTAGCAAGCTACTTCACTTTGAGGCCGATGAAATCGTAAGTATCCCTATTGCTGCTACGGAGTGCCCGGACGTGCTTGTTTGGCATTACATTGATAAGGGTGAATACACGGTGCGTATTGGCTACCACTATGTTAGAAATAAGTTACTGGATGAAAATGGAGGAGTGAGATGCAGCTCGGGAGGGGAAGAGGCGAGCTTCTGGAACAGGTTATGGAGGCTGAACGTGCCACCGAAAATTAGAACATTCATGTGGCCCTTATGCCGGGGAGCTATTCCGTCCAAGGAGAACATTCAGAGGAGAATTACCGAGGCGGATACCTTGTGTCCGAGATGTGGGGTGGCAGGTGAGAGTGATGTTCACGCAATAGTGTGGTGCCCGGCCATATCAAAAGTGTGGGAGGAGGTGGGTGTGGAGACGGAGGAGTGGGATGGGTGCAAGTCCGGGGTAGCCTTGATGGAGAGGTGGCAGAGGTTAGATGAGGTGGGTAAGCTGGAAAAGGAGTTCGAGTTGATGGTGGTGATGGCTTGGGCGATCTGGAATGCGAGAAATGAAGTGATTCACGGGGGAAAAAGAGGAGATGGCGGGTCAATGTTGTGATGAGAGCCATGAGTTTTTATCGTGCGTATGTGGAGGCGAGGGAGGAGCAGATGGGAAGAAGGGGTAGTGGCGAGGAAGGATGCGACGGTGAGTGGAGGCCACCTCCGGCAGGTTGCGTCAAAATTAACGTGGATGGCGCGACATTAGGTGATGCGGGTTCGGGCTTGGGAGTGGTGGTCCGAGGTAGTGAGGGTGAGGTAAGGAGGGTGGCGTTCAGGCAAGTTAGGGAGTGCTGGGAGCCGGCCGTAGTCGAGGCGAAGGCGGCGTTACTTGGGTTGCAGATGGCGTGGCAGCAAGGTGAAGCTAATGTGATATTAGAGTCCGATTCATTGCAGCTGGTGACGATGCTGAAGTCGAATTCGTTTCCGTCCAATTATTCCGATCTTATATGTCTCTAGATGTTAACAATTTTTCTCGTCGTTTTTCTTCCTGTCTTTTAATCATATTCGTAGATTAGGTAATCGTGCGGCTCATGCAGCTGCTCACGTTAGGCCGGTGGACTATTCTACTCGGGTGTGGGTAGACACTGGCCCTGCTGATGTACTTGATTTTGCTGCTTCGGACTTTATTGCCGGAGCTTGATGAGTTATAAAAATCGTCCTTAATTAAAAAAAAAAAACAAAAAAAAACAACAATTGGCTTGGACTCGGAGATGACGTACAGGCGTACAGCTACAAAACTTTTGTATCACTATAGTACAACACTCAAATGTTGGTATAATGTTCACAAATTGATATGATTACATAGGAATTATATACGTACATAAATCGGACCTAAATTCATGCTTTCTTTGATTTGGTGGAAAATGTCCGATGTCCACCCATCAAGCCATGTTGCACAACCTAATTTGCACTTTCGTTATCAAGATATCAAATCCTTACCTTCCGCCGCCCTTGTAATCTTTAGCCGTGGTACGTTGGATATCAATCAATCAAAATAATATACATGTCATTATTGTGTCATATGATTCTCTGTGATTTCATAAGCGTTGGGTAGTGTAGCTAATAAGAAAGACATGTAAATATGTAATGCATGACCTCAAGAAACAAAAACAAAAAAAGAATGCAACTTTTGATTAGCACACTTTGTATATCCTTGTCTATATAAAGGGACTATTAACGACGACACACTTGCGTTATAAAATTACCGTAAATTAAATTTAAAAGTGGTTATAAAATGATTAAATGAGCACTAAATAAACTAACTTTTTAATCAAGACCGTTTATTTTTATTTATTCTTTTAATGATCAAGAGTTTATAAATCGGGAAAAAAATCCCCAAAACCATTACAAAAAAAGCTAGCCTATACGGATTACGGAGTATACCTTGAATTGCCAACAAACTAGCAGTTCAAAGCATGGTAGCAAGAGTTTCCTCGGATATTTGTTAGAAATTTTAAGTTCAACTTTTTTTTTGTAAGGATTTTCAAGTTTTCCTAAATACTAGTTTGCATGCCCGTGTCACGCCCGTGCTATATATTTATATTATGTATATGCCTTATCTTTGTTCTAATAAATTACCATAATGATTAATTTCCATAAATTAGCTAATAATATACCATATTCTAACCGATAATTGTATTTAATGCTATTTTTATGTTCTATCCAATTAATGTATGATTATTTATTACCATATATTAACCGATAATTGTATTTTAATACTATTTTTATGTTCTATCCAATTAATGTATGCCAAATGTCGTCGTAGGAAAGACTTGGTTTCAGGTTTTAATATATAGTATTAGATTAGATATATACGGAGTTTATAATAATGCATGAGAGCGTGTTTTTGACAATCCGATCACTACCAACTTAGAAATAACTCCGATCTATTTTGGCCTATATACACGGATACACCTATTTGAACCAAGAAAAGTTTAGTGGTGTATTAGCGCTACGATTTCTAGTTTGAGCGTGGTTTGCAGTTTGAGCGTGGGTTTCACGCAAACTACATTGGCCAATCAATTTTGATACTCATATACTTTTATTTGATAAAGTTTGTATAGGACAAATTCGCTACTTTTAATCCATCGTTGAGGTGGTGTGTTTTCATTTTCCATGATTAAGCGATTGTCTGAAAATTGTTGGATTTTCGTTTGATGGAACATTGTCCTTTTCCCATCACGATCTAATCTAATCTAATATATATATGTAATTCTGAACCCGCTCAATTCTCATGCTGACACGTGGCATATAATAATATTATTATATTATAAATAATGTTTAAAATAGTTATGTAATATAGTAATTACTTGATTTATGGCAATTTGATCAATTATCCACGGGTGTTTCAAAATGGGATTTATGCCAATTTGATCAATTATCCCACGGATGTTTCAAATTGAGACTTTGTCTTTTGAAAGGTGACTTTTCCTCTAATTACATTACAAATATCACACGGGTGTTCGAAATGTGATTTTAGGTTTTTAAAGTTGAGTTTTCATCTAATTATATCACAAATATCCTACGCGTGTTCGAAACATGAATTTAGGTTTTAAATGTGACTTTCCATCTAATTACATTACAAATATACCACAGGTGTTTGAAATGAGATTTTAGGTTTTAAATAAAAAAAATTCGTTTACATAATTCTAACATGTAAAAATAAGTAGCCCGGGCGTTGCACGGGTCATCAAACTAGTATATATATGTAATCCTGAACCCGCTCAATTACCACGCTGACACGTGGCATATAATAATAATATTATATTATAAGTAAAGTTTATCAAAAATAGGAAATGGTAAGTAGATACTATATGGTAATATTATTCTAATAAAATAACATGATTACTTAATTTATGGAAAATAGTTACATAATACAGTAATTACTTGATTTATAGCAATTTCATCAAAAATCCCACGGGTGTTTCAAAATGGGACTTTGCCTTTTGAAGGGTGGCTTTTCCTCTAATCACATTACAAATATCCCACGGGTATTCGAAATTGGGTTTTAGGTTTTGAAAGGTGTTTCTCCATGTAATTACATTACGAATCTACCGGTCTTCGAAATGAGATTTTAGATTTTGAAAGGTAAATTTCCATCTAGTTAAATTACAAATATCACAAGGGTGTTCCAAACATGATTTTTAGGTTTTTAATGGTGACTTTTATTGTCTAATTATATTATAAATATCTCACGGGTGTTCGAAACATGACCTCCAGGTTTTTAAAGACGACTTTCTATCTAATTACATTACATATATCCCACGGGTATTTGAAATGGGATTTTAGGTTCTACATAAAAATTTCGTTTACAAACTTTTAACTTTAATCAATTTTGATACTCATATACTTTTATTTGATAAAGTTTGTATAGGACAAATTCGCTACTTTTAATCCATCGTTGAGGTGGTGTGTTTTCATTTTCCATGATTAAGCGATTGTCTGAAAATTGTTGGATTTTCGTTTGATGGAACATTCTCCTTTTCCCATCACCATTACAATAAAAACTTTGATTTGTCGTCCCACGCTATTATGTATGTGAACAATAGTAGAATAAAAAATACTAAGAGTTTATATGTAGACAAATAAAAAAGTGTCTATGGTTAGTTTGTAGTAAAATTAATTAAAGGTGTAGTAAATTTTGTTGCATAATTTTGTAAATGTTGGATTATAAGGAAAGAGAGACTAAAGGGTCCTTGATTTGTGCATTAAATCAATGTAAATTTATTTCTATTGATAGATTCGTAACAATGTTAAATTTACTGTTTGTTTCATAAATTTACTGCAAACATGCAAAATTTACTACACAAGCATATTATTTACTTCTTGCAATCTTTAATTTACCACACTTAGTTATGTTATAGACAATTTTGCTATTGTCTACATATAGACTCCTTATTAGTGATCGATTTCCATATCATGGATTTTATTTAATTGAGAATCAAATGTACGTAGGACTAAAGTCGGTAATTCGTTACTTTCCAATTCAAATTATAGTATTTGTAAGCTTAGTTTGAACAAAGGTCTAGAGTATTGGGAGCCTCATTATCGCATGTATACTCCGTATATATAGTTTATCATATACACCTCATAGTACATTAATTAGATATTCACATTGGACACTTTATACAAACATCTTGTACAGAGAGTAGATACCCAGGTTTGACATGTGCAATTATCTTCGTGGCGATAGATCATGTTAAGAAACGGAGACGATCCATTTATTCCCTAACCAATTATGCACAAAAAAGGACTACAAAAATTGACTAATTTGGATAAGTTATCAATCGTTTACATACTGTGATAACCTATATATCTCGTACCCGTGATAAATTGTGAGAATAGACCCCGTTATGATACTCTTCATTTACGTGAAATGAACCAAAAAATCGATGAGACCCCTGGCCTTCAACATTTATTTGTGCTTCTATGCATGCATGTCCCTAAAATTAATTAAACTCAGAAATATATTTGCATTACGGATGAAGAAATAAAACATGCGGCCGCGATATACAAGTATCTAAATGATCGTGATTTCGCAATGAACATTATCCAAATTACATGATAAATTGATAGGGTGCTGATTTTGCCAAGGCAACAATTACCGATGCCAAGGCAAAATTAAACAACTTCCTACTTTACCCTTGAAAATTTTATATCTCCATAAAAGTTTTTCTTTTTTTGGGTCATTATTTAAAATTTTAAATCCTCCGAGTCTCCGTACTATCTCGTCCCATCCCCGTGCCAACCAACCCTAGCCGCCCACGGCCCATCCCCACCCCATCTGACCCTCTCCACTTCGGATGTCTCATCCAGCAATCACAGAATGTAGAGGACCGTCACAGAGGAGTGGGTGGACTCCGTCGCGAGCGGACATCGTCGGCGGCGATTTTTTCAAATCTGTGGCAAGGGTCGGAGAACGTACAGTTGTGGATGAAGTGGGGTGGCATTGTCGATGAAGGAGATGTGTTTTGCGGGGAGGATGAAGTGGGGTGGAGAGAGAATGGAGACGGACGAGGGTGAAGATGATGGATTTCTGGTTCAAGTGGCAATTTCAGGAGGGAGGTTGATGGCTGGTTGAATCAGTGGAGGTTGATGGCGGCGGTCCGGGATGGAGGAATGTCGGAAGGGGGTAGGTCGTCGTTGGAATAAGGGGAGTAATGTGGGTTAAATATTTTTTTTTTTGAAATAAATGTGGGTTAAATATTGATATATATATTGATACACTAATACTGGATTAATGGGGTGTTTTTGTTTTGTTTTGATTTATTTTACTTATTATCTAAGGGCAAATTGGGGAGTTATTTAATTTTGCCTTGGCATCGCTAATTGTTGCCTTGGCAAAATCAGCACCCAATTGATATATAACGTGATAAATTAGGGATAATTTCACAGATATGAATCCTTATTATAATAGCAACAATCATACACAAACAACCCCTACTTTTTATGAGCTTGAAAACTAGAATAATTACCATTAACCATAATACTGTAATAAAGTACTTCACACTTACGGAACTAATTAAGGTCATGACTCATGAGTAGTACTTAATCCGGAATACTATATTGTTTGGTGCTTAATTATGTCGGTTGCATTATTAGAGTTTGTGAAATAATTAAGGAATATTTAAGGGACAAACACAACACAGAAATGAGGCGGGGCATGTGTTAGAAAGACAAAAAGATGGAAAACCATGCACTGTTTCTGCAGCAAATTATTAAGGGACTTGCTATATGTCGCCCTAAAAATTGCTAATCGTCGCCCTGTATTCGTATAATTACCTCGTATTTTCATTTAGGCCCTTACTTAGTGTTGCTAATTATTTTTTCCCTCCTTAATCATTTTCCCTCCTTTATTTTCCCTCCTTTTTTCCTCCTTCACTGTTTCTTGTACCCTCTTCGAAATCTCCCAATTGCAAAACCAAATCACGAGCTACAACTCAAACAAAATCACGAGCTACAACTCAAACAAATTTCAGAGGTACAACTCAAAGAAATTCCAGAGCTACAACTCAAAACAACTCAAACAAATTCCCGAGCTAAATTCCGGAGTTTGCAAACTTAACAAATTCCTGAGCTGCAATTGAAACAAATTCCCAAACTCCATCATCATCCTGAGCTATGAAATACGTGTTGTAGAAGATTTGAAGAATGCAAAAATGAGTTCAAATGAGAATGTAAGTTATTATGGAATTCTTGTAATTCAATGTATTTCATCATTCATTGTATTATCTTTGAGTAAATTTTGATGATTTACGCCATTTATTTGAGATGAGAAGACGTTTACATCATCATTGCATTATTTGGAGTAAATTTCGTTCACTTATGACATGAAAATTGAGCCCAGAATTGTCCTTGGCCGTGTAGAAAACACGGCCCGCACCATGGTCGAGCCGTGTGAAAAACACGGCCCGACCATGGTCGAGCCGTCTTTTTCACACGGCTCTACCATGGTGCGAGCCGTGTTTTGTACACGGCCGTGCATGGTAGTCCCACAAACATTGAGCCTCGTGTCCAAAAGGTGGCAGTAATATTCGTTATCGAATACATCATGTCGATGAATAATGTTGTTTCTCAATGAATAAACAGTCTTTTACAATGAATAAATCTATGATTGGTGTAAATGAGATCAATGATTTAATGTTTCAATGATCATGTAAAGCAAAATACGTTATTTCTGTCCTTGTTTTCTATTGACCTCGTCAATGACACTCTTAATGAATATAAGTGTGTAAAATGAATAATTCAACTTTTTTTCACTAAATTTAACTATTGAATTTAAATTAGATTTATAATATATTGATTTGATGTATATGTAACGTAGGTGAATACACAAGATTACGGTGGAGACAAAGTGAATTATAATCATTTGTTCGTGACGGATCAAAAATTCCCGTCTTTCGACGAAGCCTTCGTTTGGGCGAATGAAATTGCAAAGAGCAAGGGTTCTTTCTTGGTAAAATCTTCATATAAAAGAAACAAGAACAAATACAAGCCTAATTTATGGAGGCAGTACCTACATTGCGAGAACGGCCCTAGAAAACGGAGTGGTGAGGCATCGGTTGATAATCCGAGAAAGACTACGACTCATAAGTTAGGTTGTAGTTTTGCGCTCAAAGTTGTAGAGACGGAGGACTCGACTTGGCAATTATGTCTTATGGGTGACGAAAGGGGTCTTCATAACCATGCTTTGGAAGTATACCCAGAGGGTCATCGACAGAGAGTTAAGTTCACCGATCAGGATAAAGCAACGATTCGGATATTGGACGCCGCAAATGTTCGGGTGATGGATAATCAATGACTCGAAAGAGAGTGGTTGCCACAACTCGAAACAGTTTCACAATGAGAAGCAGAAGATTAGACGTGAAGCTATGGGAGATATGGACGTCATCCAATATCTATTCCATCTCGCCGAAAAACACAAGTACATTACCTTTTCTAAGAGCGACGTCGAAACCGGCGAGATGACGCATTGCTTCATGGCACATCCCACGCATGTTCTAATGTTGCAAGTGTACTATGAAGTGATATTAATCGATGCTACGTACAACACGAACAAGTACAAATTTCCTCTGGTTGAGATTGTTGGTTTAACCCCCGTGAACTCGAATTTCACGATAGCGTATTGTATGATGCGCGACGAAACATCTGAATCATACTCGTGGGTGTTGGAGCAGTTGAAGAATTTGTTGTCTGAATCAAGGGTGCCAACGTGTATCTGCACCGACAAGGAAGCGTCACTCATTAAGCCTATAGCGACTATATTTCCTGAATCGAGACATTTGTTGTGTAGGTGGCATGTCGATAACAATGTTAGGGCAAAGGCGAAGTTGATATTTGGCACCGAGGCATTAGCGAACGCAATCGTGAACGGCTCTTGGAAGAAGGTTGTGGAGGCTCCGACAGTGGCTAGGCTTGAATCAGCATTACAGAACCTAATGTCAACATGGGCTAGGGGTGGCCCGTTTCGGGATTATATAATTGAGGAGTGGATTCCACATCTCGAGAAGTTTGCGTTTGCACATACCAACGAAGTACGACATTACGGGAACAGTTGTACGAGCCGTGTGGAAAGTGCTCATGCGGCTTTGAAGATATGGTTATCGACATGTACGGGGTCTGTCGATTCTGTCTTTCGGAAAATCCACAGTCACCATCGCGCCCAAATTGGACAGATTAAGGGGTTGCTTGAAGATTCTCGTAACAAGGTTCGCTCAACCGGGCTTGGTCGTCCTTTTAGGTTATTGTGTTGTCATATATCTCTATATTCCATTAGTTTGTTGGAAGAGGAGAAGAAGCGGTACGAGATCCTCGGGTCGACTGTTGTGGAAAACTGCGGTTGTGTATTGCCTCGGACTCACAGCCTTCCGTGTGCTTGTATGATTCACAATGCAATCCAGGAGGGGTACGAGTTCTACCCGTACCATGTATCTCAATTTTGGTCAAGGCTTGTCTTTGAGGAAGGTTCGATAAACGATCATCCTCGTGACGCCCGGACAGCAGAGTTAGATGAGTTTGAGATGTTGGTAAACCAGGGCCGCAACGCACAACCTGCCACGGTACGAGCCCTGAACATTAAAATTAATAGTTTACTCCATCCCGAAGAGGAAGGTATGAAGGAGCCGCAAAGGAAAGAGAATCCAAGGGGTAGGCCTCGTAAAAAGAGCACGAGGGCAGACCCGTCTTGGTTTGAACATGTTGGTCGTATGCCGGACCGCAATTCCGGTTCTAAGGGAAGCAAAAGTCGGAGCAGTCGTAGGCAGTCTCGACCGAGGACAAGCAATACAGGTGAAAAAAATCTGTACTTTAATATATTTAAATTGATTTATTTGACAGTAAGTTTGTGTTGAGTTTTATAAATGAATTTTCGAAAAATAATTTTCTTGAGTTTAATAAATGAATTTATTTAAAATAATTTTATTGAGTTTATAAATGAATTTGGGATGAATTTAGGTCATTTGGTAATTTGTATTTCAAAACATTTATAAATAAAATTAGGTATTTCGTTTTTGAAGAGATTTTTATAATTTTAGGTAAATTAAATTAATTTTATAACTTTCGGAAATATAATTCGATAATTAATTATCGTAAATTGCTAGTTAAATTGTATTGTCGTACTTGTATGTAGTTCCCGTTGTCCCCGGAGCACCTTTGATGAGAAATTATTGCATTGACGTCGATGTCTTCCCATACAAGCGTCAACTCCCACCTGGCATATTTGATTATCTCATCGGGTGGTTCAATCCTAATGGAGATGGGCATTGCGGCTTCCGGTGTATATCTCACGCCCTTCGTGGAGAGGACGATCATTTTGTACAAATGCGTGTAGCCCTCATCGACGAAATTGGGAAACCTATTTATAATGAGATTTACGGTGGTGCAGAAAGTAGAGGTCGTGCAACAAATCACATTCGTTGGGAAAACAATGGACCGTGCGGAAGGGAAAACTGGATGAGTTGTCCAAATGATGGATACGGTTTCTCTTCGATGCACAACTGGACGGTTGTGGTGTATTATTCTCGTTACCAAGATGACGTGTTGGTTGAGCAATCGGGCTACACCATTTTACCGATGCGTACTCCTATTGGCACTTCCGAACCTGCCGGAATATTAGTTTTGTTGAACACGGGTAACCATTGGGTTCGCTTGTTTCCTAAAGAAACATTCCCAATGCCCCGTGTTGAGCCTCAGTTGTCCTATTTGTGTGACCGTGAGCTTATCTCGCGATGAGCAAATCTATATGGAGCACATCACGCGTTGTGGGGGTCGATCATTAGTTCTTCTTAGTTACGTGATAAATCTCAATGTAATAGGGGTTGATTTTGGTGAAAGGTCCTTTCTACTTGCTCATAATTATGAGATAAAGTCCATGTAATAGGGGTTGATTTTGGTGATGAACTACATGAAAGGTCATTTTTGTTGTACAAGAATCCGGTGAGTTCTTGCATTTTGAGTGAATCGATTATCCTATGTCTGGCCGAAAACGTGCTAGTGTTGATTCTCATACTCCTCGGATACTAGTGAAGTCTCCTTTCAATAGAGAGAGATTGAATTGACCAAATAAAGCGGAAAACATGCATTGGAAAATAAGAGGAAAATAGTACATGAGTTCCGCTACCTTGTCTAATGAGTACCTACTACTATTGTCTTAAGAGTTGCCTACCATTATCTTACAAATACTGCACTGACGCTATTAAGGTGTTTGAGCGTCGATTGTTGCGAGTAACCGGAAAGCTGTTCTTAAGTTACAAAGCATGACCACCAAGGTCATGCCCACACAACCAGAATAAAATGTAGTTTAGTTAGTTTGTTTGTTACAGTCATCCAACAGAAATAGATCAGATTACTTCATCCAACAGAGGTGCATGCACGTCCTCGTCTGTTGTTCTTCTTCTATAATGCCTTGGTCCTAGCCAGCTCCATGAGATTGACCGCTGCCCGATTGTTCTCGTCACGACATAGCAGTGCCATGAAGACTGGTCGACACCACTTAAAGCAGCATCAATACCCAGGTAGTCACTTACACAACCACAACATTCCGGACATATTAAACTATAAAATCTACCATTATCATCACCGACTGATCGATAATCTACAAACACAAGACCGGCAACCTCTACAAAGTCTTTATCCTATAAATGTACGCATTTAAATCACACAACTAAAACACAATTACAATAAGAGTATATTTCAAGTACATGCTGGCGCTTTAGAATAGAGTTGCATAATCATAATTTCACAAACCACATATTCAACCCACAAAGACGCAACTTCGAGTGTAAGTAGAGAACATGTAAGAGTAGTCGTACCTCGGCAGAACTCGGCACTCCTCTGTCCCATAGGTAAATGGCAAGAAGCATCATGATTCCGCAGCTACTTCTGGAGCAAAGTATAAAACCATAAAATTGGTGACTTATATATGATTAAACAAGTGACCAAAGAAAGGAAATAAGACAATGACTTGTTTTCTTACGTGTCACGCTGCTCAGGAATGCGAGTCAAGTCGGTACGCCAGCTTCGAACCCTATCCCCGTGTCCATCTCCTCTAAGTGAATTCAGCAATGCCACGAACAAGGAGATCTATGTGAGAGTACAATATGTCCCGGTTACATAAATGTAATTTGATTATATGGTGATAAATAAGAAAATCACATTACAAACAACCGACTTTTTCTCACCATTTGGCCTCTAATAACTGGTGTATGGTAGACACTGTCCACTGCATGTATCGAGTCCAGCAAAGTAATAGTTTCCTCACCAGCGTCAAAGACGTAACAAAACCAGTGGTTCTCCCATAAAATAGGGAAGAAGAACTGCAACACATTGTCAAATATGAGTTTAATGGTAAATGCTTTTGGTAATAATGTTGTTGAAGGAGTACAAGGCAAGGGCCGAGATTTTTACCACTTTGCATACGTCCATGTCAAGATGAGCAGCAGACGATCGAAGCTTTGCAAATGAGTCCTGGAACGTCGCATGATTAGTGCTAAACACCTTCTTGTCCTCTAAATTATAAACAAATGCAGAAGCCTACACAATAAGTTAGTAGACATTAAGCAATCGGGTAAAATTAAAAGTGCATTCTTAAAATTATGAAACCGTAAACAATAGTATGGGTGTAGAGCGCAAACCATGTGGTCCGAGTTGAACATGTGTCGCTTTCCAGCCCATTTCTTGTTGTAGAGGAGGGTGACGGTCCGAACCAAATCAGTCCGAGCTCGTTGTCGGTTGGCGAAATTGTCACGTACGTCGTGTACATACAAATACATACCATCAACGACTACGGCGTCCAAATTTGGGGCGTCATCTACGACAGCAGGAGAAGCTCCCCGGGTGGTCCTACTATATACAAAAGTCGTAAAGTGAGATTTGTTAATACATTAAAATCAGAAAAGTTGTAAAACAAATTAAAGATTTATATTAAAATCAGAAAAATTGTAAAACAAATTAAAAATTTCGGCAGTTAGCAAACATACCCAATCCTAGGATGGTCTTTATAAGTCGATATGAAAGAAATCAGTTCTTCAATATCTTGAGTAGGTTTCCAGCCAACCAACGTCCCGCCCGGTGCTATTGCTTGTGACTCGCTAGTGTAGGCAGCGATACGCTGCAACGTGTCATTGACAATCAGCCCTACAGGTGTGGATGTTGCTGTCCTAGGAGGTCTGTATGGAGGGTGACCTTCATCACTCATTATTCTGGCATTCAACTTGGTAATGTCTCCCAAGTCCAAGTCATCCCACCCGATCAGCTCATCGAAGTTCCCCATGTTCTCCTCAGCCCCTCGAAAGTCATTCTCTGACCTTTCCGGGGACTGTATATCCTCATGTTGTTGTGAGCTGGCCGTGTGTATGCCCTCTGTTTGGGCCCTCTCCATCTCGTCAGCCAATCTCTCGGCCTCCTGCTCTAAGGCCATCAGCTGTGCAGCCTTTAACCCTGCAGCCTCGGCCTCCTGCACCTTCGCAATAAGCTTTTTTCCAAGGTCGAGAGATTTCTTAGCAGACGCAAGTGCTGCAGCCTTGTCATTGTGATCCTTCTCCTTCTGAGCCTTTTCCTTCTGAGCCTTTTCCTTCTCAGCCTTTTCCTTCTCGGCTGCTTCCTTCTCGGCTCTCTCTTTCTCGGCTCTCTCTTTCTCGGCTCTCTCTTTCTCGGCTGCAACCCTCGCTCTCTCCGCCACAATCTCAGCTGCCCTCCGATTGACCTGCTCCTCAATTGTATTGTAAGCCTTTGATGTACCGCTGATACTGGTAATCACCTCCTCACTGTCAGTTTGTTTGTAACGGGTCTTCTTATTAAGAGCCCTTGTTTGAGCTTCCCGTTCAGCTTGTCGCACTAACACCCTTTGCAGGTGCAGATCGTACTGATATTGACCACGGACGGCAATGTCCTCCTCATTGTCAAATCCATCCCCAACAATGTAAACATCCTCCTCTACCTCCTCTGCCTCACTGTATTTGTCGGAAACATGACCCGTCGTAGGACCTTCTCCCAAGTTCTTTGTTTTGGAGCTCTCACCAACATCCAATTTTCTTTTAGATGGCCGCTGCTTATTTTGATCAAATGGCGTTATGCCAACGACAACGGGTCGACGCCCGGTTTCCTTCTTCTTCAACACAGCAGGCCTGGAAGATGTAGTCTGTTCTTCAACACATGGTCGTTTTGGCGCATTGCGTCCAATCTCAACAGCGCCCTGTAATCGCTTACGAGGCAGCCTACCACTAGGAAGGTCGCTGAGCGTGGCGTCCCTTGCACTAGTGTGTGAGAGGAGGACTCTCATACGATTCTCACCATAAGCCATGTGGAGCTGCTCGGTCGGGTGACCACTTCCATAAGGCACCATGTTAACAAACTGCCAACAAAAGCGAAGCGTAGATTCAGTTAAGCATTCAATATAGGTTAGCCGATAATTTGGTTCAAAAACTCAAATAGTGGAATCCAACTTACCTTCATCGCTCCGTATTCTCCCCTTCCTTTGGAATCTCTGAGAATGCTGGCGGTGAGCGTCGCTTCGTTCCAAGCTAAAATTCTAGGAGATCGATACCAGTCGACTCGATTTGGCAAAGGCTTGTTGTCAAAGTATAGTATCTGCACAAATGTGTTTAATTTCAGCCTTAGGTTAGAAATCGGTGAAAGATGAAAAGTACAATGAGTGTTGAAAACGTAAGTTACGACTTATTAAAAACATAACTTACTTACCATCAATACTATTGCACATCCGCCGGCACCGTTGACAACACCAACCTTTTGCGTAGTCGGTCTGATCTTGGTTTTTTGGTCATGGAAACGACGACCAGCTTCTGCCAACCAGTCGTACACAAACTGCGACCACGCAAAATCCTTGAAGTTCCTGAACGTGCCTATGGAGGCATAGAGTAGTTGAGAAGATATTCTCTGTGCTTGCGTAGGGCATAACACAGTCCCTAGCACATAGTGTAGAAAGACGAGACGAAATTCATCGTCACTCAGATTTCCATTCACCAACGCGTCAATCAAAACAGCCGGCAGAATACCATAGTGCCATTTGTACTTGATGTTAAACCTATCATACATCTTATGCTGATCCGCGGAGAGCAACTGATCGACACTTGTTGGCACAACACGACCATCCCTCGGCAATCCAAGGATTGTACTTACGTGGTTTGGACGAACCCGTAACTCAGTCCCGTCCTCGAACACCAACGAGTTCTGAGTCGGATCCCAGTGCTTGTACAACCACATGCAGAATCGCCGGTCCAAAGTCCCCAACACTTTCAACTCCAAAAACACACCAAGTCCCATCTCCCTGATAAGGTCAAGACGTTGCGGTGGAAGAAGTACGAGCATCTTGTACAACATCGTAAGCCTTGTGTTAACCAAATTTTTATCATCAGAAGGGTTTTGTTCTTCTTCTTCTTCGACTTGTACATTTCCTTGACGTTGAGGATGGATATGAATATTTGAGTTGTCTTCCTGAGATTCTGATTCTCCATTGTCTTCTTCCCCTTCCGATTCAGAAATGTGTAGAAATGGTTCTGGTTGTTGTTGAAGAACAGTACGTGTCCTTCGTTTTCCCCTTTTCGCAGCAGACTTAACCGGCATTATGGCTTCCTGCGATGATGAAATCTGATTAATCGTTTATTCATAAATTAAAGATCACCAACACGACATTCTTTGAAAACAATTTTAACATCATTGAATAAGCCATTAGTCACTCATACCAACATACTCCACAGCAAGTTTTTACATTTACCCACATGCAACTAAAAGATACAAAAGTTACAAAACTAATGAAGTAAGATTAATCGTATATTCATTGCTCATAAAAAATGGTCTCGGGGAAGTGTTACCACCACAAAAATGAAAAACATGTGCACTATTGATTCACAATTTCAGCAACAACATCCAAAAAATCCATTTCATATGTGCAGTTTTTGTAATACAGTAATTGCATCTGGGAAAAAAAAAATTAATTTTTTGTAGAGGTCAGGAATCGAACCTGCCCCCACTCCCCCCCCCCCCCCCCCTCCTCTTCACAACCAATGACAATTACCAATAAGCTAGGGGGGGGGGCAACTGATACTTTCTACTTCATAATTCTATAAGTAACAACATTCAGTCTAACAACACCACCTATGTTCATCAAAAAATCGATACCATACCGAAATTTTTACAACCCTAGGTACATGCTAATGAAATTCATAAACAAATCGATACCATACCGAAATCAAATTCATTCCAATTCATGACAAAATCGATACCATACCCAGATCAAATTCATTCAAATTAATCAAAATATCGATACCATACCGAAATCAAATTCATTCCAATTCATAAAAAAAATCGATACCATACCCAAATCAAATTCATTCAAATTAATCAAAATATCGATACCCTACCCAAAATTTTCAAATTAAACATCATACAACCACCTATCTTTGAGCTATTACACAATCAAGTCACAACGACAAACTCGACAACAAGTTTTTCAAATTTCCAACTTCCACAAAGTTGAGTAAAACTCACCAAAACTGATTTTTATTAAGAACATACAAACCCAATTTCATGAATCAATCCTATGTAATTTACCCACATGTAACTGATTATTACAAAAGTAGTGAAGTAAGATTAATCGTATAGTAATTGTTCACATGTGCATTGATTCAGAATTTCACCAAAAACTCCCAATATTAAAAAAAAAAAAAAAAAAAAAAAAAATCTGCACTGGCCAGGATTCGAACCCCCCTCCCCTCTCCTCTACACAAGCATTGACATTTATACTTCAAAAATGTATCAATAACATAATTCGTCTCACAACACTTATGTTCACAAATTTCACAGACCATAACATACCCAAAATGATATACACCTAAGTAAGTTAGGCACATGCAAACCAAAATCTATGAAATTCATCACGAATCAATACAATACCCAGATTTATAGAACCCTAACTACATGCAAACCAAAATTAATCAAATTCATCACAAAACCTACACCATACACTAATTTTTACAACTCTAACGACATGCAAATCAAAATCATAGAAATTCATCAAAAAACCAACACCATATCCTATTTTATAAAACTCTAACTACATGCAAACCAAAATCAATAGAAATTCATCAAAAAACCAACACTATATCCTAATTTATACAACCCTAACGAGATGCAAATCTAAATCATAGAAATTTATCACAAAACCAACACCATATCCTAATTTATACAACCTTAACCACATGCAAACCTAAATCAATGAAATTTATCACAACTTTGATATCACCCGAATTTATAGAACCTAAATCAATGTGATTCATCACAAAATCAATGGTTGAAGAATGTGAAATAAAGAGCCATCGGGTTGATTTTAACTCACCTTTCAGCTGGAACACACCAAGACCTTATCAGGGTTGATTTGAATCAAGTAAGGGAAGACGATAGATCGAACTTCGATCCCTTTACCGGCGGCTTCAGCTGGAGAACTTTGAGATCCGGCGAAATTTTTTGGATTTCAATAGAAAATAATTAAGAACAAAGTGACATAATTTTGGAAGGAGAGCAGTTAAGTTTTGGAGAGAGAATGAGGAAGTTTTGGAGTTAATTGGGGAAGTTTTGGAGTTAATTGGGGAAGTTTTGAAGATTAAAGGGAAGAAGTTGGTAGAGAGTTAATTTGAGAGAGAGAGAGAGTCTGTTTAACATTCGAGGGGGGATTTGAGGGTTGTGTGTTGTGGAAGTCATCTCCATGAATTAGAGTAGGGAACAGGATGGGACGTAATAAGAAAAGTAGTTTTGCAGAGGAGAGAGGGTGACATGAAATTTGAACATTTCCCACCAATTTTCAAAACACGCAACCGTTATAAAAACACATTTCAATAAATGGTGTTCTAAATCAATTTTTAAACATACAGATCAATAATGTTCGTGTATAGTAATTTGACAAATGAATCAATATTATGTATGTTCAATGACATTGTAACGGTAGCTCAATGAAGAGGAGTGATTTGATTTGTGTTATTGAAGATGAGTGATATGATTTGTGTTATTTGGATTGACTTTGTGATTGTTCATATGATATATTTAACAATAAATACATATTCATTGAAATTAGCATATCGGATCAACCTTTACGTACCGTCTTTGCATATAGTATATCGGATGTAACGGTTTACAAGTACAGGTATATCGAACTAAACGCTTACCTTCGCATACCTCGTATATAGTATAGCGGATTTAACGGTTTACAAATACTCGTATATCGCACTTAACGGTTACCCTAGACTACCTTGTATATAGTATTCGGTCATCTTGAGTCAGGAGTCGGGTGACCATGAGTGGGGTAATTACTTAATGAATATCATTATGATTATATAGGTTACCATCCCGAGATGTGATTTAATTTTTTGTTTAATTTTTCCGTTATGACAATTGAATGACCTCAATTGCTCCTAATAAACTCGTAATTAGACAAATAAATCAATATTATGTATTTTTAGACCAAAATGACCGTTGATATCATGAACGGAATAGATCATCCGAAGTGAAACAAATAGATCAATAAACGGAATGCTCATCCAATATATATATATATGTTATTATCAATTTGCCTACCTTATATATAAAGTATATCTGATTGAACGGTGTACAGGTATAGGTATATAGGATAGTAGGAGTGAACCCTTACCTTTGCATACTATGTATATATAGTATATCGGATTATACGGTTTACAAGTACGGGTTTATATTTAGGAGTGAACGCTTACCTTTGCATACATACCTTGTATATATAGTATATCGGATTATACGGTTTACAAGTACGAGTTTATATATAGGAGTGAACGCTTACCTTTGCATACATACCTTGTATATATAGTATATCGGAGTAGACGGTTTACAAGTACAGGTTTATATATAGGAGTGAACGCTTACCTTTGCATACATACCTTGTATCCATAGTATATCATATTATACGTTTACAAGTACACGTTTATATATAGGAGTGAACGCTTACCTTTGCGTACCTACCTTATATATATAGCATATCGGAGTAGACGGTTTACAGTTACCTTGCATATATAGTATTCGGTCATCTTGAGTCGGGTGTCGGGTTAGCATGGGTGAATTAATTAGTTAGTGAATATCATTCAGACTATATAGGTTACCATACGGAAATCATCTTGTTTGTTTTACATAACGTGTTTTATAATTTTACTTAATTTTTTCCGTTATAGCTATTTTATGACCTAATTATCCTAAATTACTCATAAATAACCGTCATCGGTTATGAAGAGAGCTCATGAATTAACTAATCGCTTTCCTCACATTCGGTGTACACGGTTAATCAAATATTCAAGAACATGGTTTCAACAATCGACCAAGATATTTGCAATCTCAATGAATATTTAGGCATATGAATGTATGAATTTTACAATATATTTGCAATGTCAATGAATACTTTATATATCATAAACGGAATTAGATCATCCACATCCAATATATATCATGAACGGGATTCTCAGTTATCATATTATTGTTTTTAGATCGTCTTTATTTTGTTATTTTAGGGTCTCACTTAAAAATTTGCAATCTCAATGAATATTTAGGCATATGAATGTATGACATAAGATTAGTTATGTGTTATCGATCTTCAGTGTCTCCCATCTAACCGTAACGGGAAATCAGAATATCTTACAAATAAATATGTTCATCATATCAAACGCCGTAAAACATCTGTAAAATAAACGTAATATTGCGAAAATTGTCTTCTTTGTATTGTGTACTCAATTAAAAAAACAACCATCCTAAATCATATTCTAAAGTCTAAACTAAATGTGTTATCTGAATGAAAATTATAAAACTACGCCTGAATATATTTTCAACTGAAGTAATATCATGCCTTATGCCTTGAATTGCATACAAAATGGATTCAAATTGTGAAAATTAAATTGCATAATAAGAAATAAACATATAAGAATTAAAATGAGTTGCGTCATTATGATAATCAATGTTTAAGAGGAGTACAAAATGTGATTTATAATTTCATGAATGACAAGATGACAAAATTTATTAACAAAATTAAATATAAAAAAAATCAATGTGTACACCTTCAGTGTAAGAATGTGCGTATTCAAGATAAGTAAATGTAGCCGTACGAGATTCAATAGCATTCATTATACTTGAAAGTTAGAACGAGTTCAGTCATTATGATAATATAGATCTTTGCATACTTGATTTGTGTAATTGAAGAATGGTTCTCCAACGACTACCCGAAATTTAACACATGAATAATGAACAGTGTCGTAAATATAGTACGAGTCAAAAACACATATCGTTATATTTACAAACAATATATGAAAATTATATGGACTAATAAAGTATATTACCTTTTCGTAAGCTCGATTGGTTAGACGTACGTAATTTAATCCAATATCACTAATTTCCCAAGTTGAAGCAACCAAACATCCAAACATCCATTTAAGTTGCTATATGTTTGGCTGCTCAACTTGAGAAATAAGTAATATTGGGTAATAGTTTCCACGGCAGAGAGAGAGCAGAGAGAGATCAGATAGAGAGGGATAGGGGAAATGAGACAGAAAGCATACGACAGGTAGTAATGTGATAAACCAAGGTTTTATATTAATAGGGAGTTAGAAAAATGATTTCTCTTGTGAGAATGTATCTATTAAATTGGGTTATGAATTGGGACAAGTAATTCACTAATAAAAGAGGGGGGATGCACAATTAAGTAAAGGGATTATGGGTGATTATACAACTAATGAGTTATTTCTTAAACCAAATTCACTGTTCATGTCACAATTTAACAATAAATATACATTAAATTATGGTGATAAATTAGATTGGAATTTAACGGAATCAACGCTTACCTTTTCCTATATATCTTAGATATACTACATTGTATTTAACGGTTTAGGAGTACACGTATATCGGATTCATTGTCTATAATCTTTGCCTACCTTGTATATAGTATATCGGATTTAACGGTTTAGGAGTACAAGTATATCGGAGTCAACGCTTACCTTTGCCTACCTTCTACATATATTATGTCGGATTCATTGTTTATTTGTTTATAACCTTTGCCTATCTTATATGTACTATATCGGATTAAATGGTTTAAAAGTACTCGTATATCGGATTCAACGCTTAACTTTGCCTATCTTATATATACAATATCGGATTTAACGGTTTACAGGTACTCATATATTCTTTACTTTACATAATGTGATTTATAAGTTTTATTTTTTTCGTTATAACTATTTTATGATCTAAATTGCTCATAATCAACCGTGATCGGTTATGAAGAGAGCTCATGAATTAACTTATCGCTTTGCTCGCATTCGGATGTACACGGTAAACCAAAAGTATTTGCAATGTCAAAGAATGTTTAGGCATGTCAATTAATGAATTGTACAAGATATTTGCAATGTCAATGAATAGTTTGGAATATCAATGAATGAATTGTAATACACATTTATATTCGAATTCGAGTGCTTTGTACCTTAAAAATGTTAATATATTAATTAATTTCTTAGGTATATTATAATTTAGGACAAGAGGTAGAACTTTTGAAGCAAATTCATCGATGTCTTCATTTTTTCAAACATGCATGTCGTCGTTTTGATTTAACTTTGAAATTTTTGATTCAGATTGCCAAAATATTATAGTATCTTTACAAAGAATATGAAAATCATATCAACCGCCGTAAAAAACAAACATAAATTTGCGAACATTGTATTGCGAAAAATGTCTCCTTTGTATTCCACTAATGTATTGTGTACTCAATAAAAACAACCATGTCAATGAATATTCTAAAGTCTCAACTAAATATGTTATCTAAATGAAAATTTTAAAACTACACCCGAATGTATACATCACCATCTCAATGAAAATTTCGATCTATCGAAATAAAAGTATAAACGAACAAACAAACACATCTCTTCTCAATATTTTCATTTGGGCCGACATAAACAATCTTCCAATTGGGCCGCCGAAGTGCATTGGGCCTGAAACAGAACAAAGCCTAATCGACTCCATCACTTCGGGGCGACTTTGTTTGGCCCATCTCGCTTGTACGCAACGTACAAAGGCCGAACATCTTCATCAATTATCCTCATATACTCATCAAATTTGGCCGATCTTTCAGAAGCCGATGCCTCAAGCAATGGACTCAGTCTTCGAATAATCTCCCTCGCTTGCTACAAGTTTAATTACTCAAACAAATAAGCTACAATTCAAAAACAAACTATAATCGAATACAATGGGCTAGTATATATAAAAGTTTGACATTGATTAGTAGCTTACCGAGTTAGAGTCATCGAATTTCTCTTTCCCTTTAGGCATCGACGAGGAGGATCTTGCCGCCGGGTTCACAATAACCGGGTGAGAGACATTAAGGTACCAACGAACGTAGCCGTCTTCCGCGCAATGCATAGGCTCTGCCGCCTTTGAAATAGCATCTAACGACATCATATGACACTCTAGCCTACCCCACAACTCATCAAACAACTCCGGATAACTCACCTCGTACCCTACCCCAGACGCTGGACGGTAAGCACTACTAGGGGGTGTGGGGGATTTGGGTATAACCTGTACATACCCAAACTGTCTAAGGCTTCGAGTTGGGTCATAACACTCACCAACATCCCCAAAGCGAATAATTCCACTGAATAAGGAACGTGGCACCCTTTTGCCAGGCCCCTTACCGTATGGAAGCCACATAACCTCAGTGGGTTTCAAATTATCCAAAACAAACCTGTAGTGCCTTAGGCGTTCACCGCTTTGAAGGGCAGGTACACCCCGAGTGTCCCACAGGAGTGAGCGTGGCTCATCGTCCCCGACCGACCGAACCTCGCATCTAGTGGGTCGTAAAGTAGGGAAGTACTCGTAAACCCACGCTTGCAATAGTGTAAGACAACCTGATATGCCCTTCGCATTAGCTCGCGATGCTATACCAAGCTGCCTGTACAAATATGCAAGCGTCCCAGCCCCCCAAGCATACTTCTTAACTTGCTCATAGTCCTTCAAGAAGAAGTTCACGGCAGCCCGCACACGGTCTCCGGTTTTATCAACAAACAATGTTGAACCGAGCAGATAAAGCAAGTACCCCTGCACCTCAACCTCGGGATCACGACCCTTCCTCAACATAGCCATCATATACTCCACGAGAACACCCCCAGACTTGTACCAAGGAGCCTTCTTCCGGCTGTCTTTATCAACAGGCTCTTTCAACTCATCAGGCATCCTACCAAGAAGGTCACACATGTCAGCCTTGTACTGATCTGACGATGCACTGCCCCTAAGTACATCACCCTCAACAGGAATGCGAAGGATATAGTAAACATCGTGCAAGAGTATGCTCATCTCTCCAAAAGGCATGTGGAAGGTGTTGGTGTCAGGCTGCCATCGCTCAACAAAAGCTGATATCAAAGGAATGTCCAAATGGCGTATCATGCAACTTTGCAAGTGAGAAAAACCACAAGCAGACACCTTCTCCTTTGCAACCTTATGGAAAAATTCATACTGACGAAGCAACTCTAGATGTCTCTCACGGGTGTAGCAAAGAATAACACCGCGGTCTTTGCAAGTCTCATTCCAAATATGATGAGCAACATGACCCCCAAAGCTAGGGATCACATTCACTTGCATTGGACCTCCGGCGGCACTTTCACGTAGCACCCATGACATATCTCTATCCTTCCTTTTTCTCTTCCTAGGTAATGCTAAAGAGTCTGATGATTCTACACCTCTAGTAAAACGACCACGAGCTCCCCGTGCAAGGTTAACACGAGAAGACGCAGTCGAAGAACCTCCTTCACCAACTGTACTTCTAATTCTGTCACTATCAGACTCATCCTCACCCTCACTTGACTCACTATATTCCTCCGACGACGTATCATCTTCCTCCTCAGCTGCACGCCTACTAAACTTATGACCACCTAAATCCTTGGTCAAATCATGACCACGACCATTCCCGCGACCATTACCTCGACCGTTACCTCGACCGTTACCTCGACCATTTGCTCTACCATTTCCTCGACCATTCCCACGACCATTCCCTCGACCACCACCACGACCACCACCTCCCCCACCAAGACAAATATAAACATCGCCTACCATCTACAGCAATTCAAACAGATTCACTAAACAAAACACCAATTTCCAGTTTCCTAATCCTAAATAACTACATCTACCAATACCATCTACAACAATTCAAATTCGACAGTACGCAAATCAAAAATTTTCGATTTTTCAAATCAAAACACACACTCCAACAATTCATGATTTTCCCCACAATTATTAGCATCTAAATATTTCTATATACCTAATCAAAACTCACAATACAACACCAATTCACGATTTTGGGCACGATTTCTCCACTCAATTCAATTATCAATACAATTATAACTAAATTCAAAACATACCTTTTCTGGCTGAGCTGCAGAGATGTGAATTTCCAATTGAAATTTTTCGAACCAATTGCAAAAAAAAACCCGAGCTACCAGATTATGCCCAGATTTCCAAAATTTCCAGAAAAAAAAGTTATGGGAGATATGAGGGCCAAAATTTGGGGATTTTTGGGGAAAATCGTGTTTGGCAAAATATGGGGAAAATTGTGTTTGGCAAAATTTGGGGAAAATCGTGTTTGGAAAAATTTGGGGAAAATTGTGTTTGGCAAAATTTGGGGAAAATCGTGTTTGGGAAAATTTGGGGAAAATCGGGTTTGGCAAAACGAAAACGAAAAGGAGTAGTGGAGAAATGAGGTTCGAGAAGGAGAAATGGTGGTGGAGTTGCTGGTGGAGTTGGGTAGCAGGAGTGAGGGAGTAATGAGGAAGAGAGAGATGTAGAAGTTGCTGGTAGAGTCGGGGTGAGTGAGGGAGTAATGAGGGAGAAGAATACGTACAAAAATACTAGGGAGGGTGTACAATAATTAGTGAAAGTAATTAGGGAGACTAATTCAAATACGGGGCGACTAATTTAGGGCGACAAAAAGCAATCGGGATTATTAAAGCAAAACAAAGCCAATACTCTGGTTATCTTTAGTACTTCATTCCAAACCTACGGGTAATTTCAATATTTCATCATCATAATTTTTTCACAAGTTGCGGTAAATTTCTTTGTTACCCCGTATTAGTATTGCGATAATATTTACTCTTATTTCTGCAGTGTAGGCAAATTCAAGATCATCTGCATCGACGTACTGCATGCATGCACGTACGTAGAAAGACATTACTTAAGCGTCACATGATCAATTGACCATGCATCCTTTTGGGGGTGGAATGTTGCATAAGGACTCGGTCAGCTATATATACTCTGATCCCTTCGATTTTCTGAATCCGATAGCTTGAATTCGAATGATTAGTATTTAATTAGTATATGATTAGTATTTAATGCAACTACTTAAATTATTGAATTGTAGTAGTGATTCTAGTGAATCAAGATTAATTACTTGCTGAAATATAACCATGCATAATAAGAAAATGTAATCATTTATATAGATCAAATTTTGATAAAAAAAAAACACAAATTAAGATCGTAAAAACAGGAGCATATAGTCGCAATAATGTATGTACTGCCGTACCGGTATTGTTATATTTGAATCTACTTACAACCATTATATAAACCTACAATTTTGGATAAGTCCTTATTGGAGGCATGGTTTACAAGTTTTTCTTTACTAAAATTATCATATAGCAATTTATAAACTAAATCAGTTGTAAGACAAACTTACAAAAATCGTAAACGAACATACAGACATACAATACCATTTTTTTTAATTGTCTACTCGATTATAGACTCCTATCATTTTCCTAAATACAAACCATTTGATTTAATCAATAACAAGTATACTCGTTGAAACACTTGGCCGTCGTTCCATGTACGTAGTTAGCCGGCCATATGCAAAGGCGATCGATCATCTTGCTTTTATTAGAATCTACAAAATTAGTTTGACCATGGCGCTAAGAATAATAATATTAACAATTACGTACCATGCAAGAAGTAAAATTCAGGCGTTAATAATTAACAATAACGAAGTCAACGATGAGAAGAATTGAATGGGGTTGTGTTTTGCAAAAGGAATAAAACATTCCATGCATACATGAACGAATCTATCATTACCAATAGAATCTTAGAGTTGATACTTGAGCGTGGGCGAGATTTGTTGCTTAACAAACAGGCAATATATTTAATTATGCCCATTTTCTATCTTAACTAATCCAACTTTGTATTAGCCAAAGAAGGTCGAACACAACCCCCCCCCCCCCCCCCCACCAATCAAACTCGTATATTGACTGTGTGAACATCGAAAAACTATTATGTAGCTTCTCGATCATCTTAATACTCCGTAAATCATATGAAATAATAACGAGAGAAAGATGACAAATTTTTGCTTTTAGTAGTTGAAAAGGATAATCGAATTCTATGCACGAATGATTCATCGAAAATGCGTGCATTATGCTACAATGTAACTAATTTTAGTCATTTTATACTCATCTATGTTTATTTAAGTAACTAATAGTTTCAGTTGTCACCAATGTCGTAGCTTAATTATGAGTTTGTTGAACTTGTTAACCAACTATTTTTGCCATCTTCTAGGTGATGACTTAAATTAAATGTTATGGTAAACAAAATATACTCCACTGTACTCTTCATATTTGTCCAAAAGAATTAAGAGATGTACGTGTATGCGGATATGTGCGAATGGAAGGTCGAGCCTCAGCCATGACATCAACAAGTAGCATATAAATGGGTCTTTCTTTGTGAGTTTCGACAAAGCTTGTGAAATGAGTGAATGCTACGTTTTATTAATCTCACGTATGGTGCATCCCCAATTCGAGAGGTGGACCGTTGGCTCACGTGTCCTTGACTTTGGTTCTACCGGTTTAGAATAAGTGGACTCTCCAGTTCTTAAAGTAACCGGAGAGAATCCGGGCTCTAATTATATGCACGACGAATTTCGCGATTTCTGGGGTCTATGACATATCCCGACTTTTCTAAGGGTAAAATATTATACTCGTAGTAGGAATTTTGAGAATGAGCAGTCTTGGTTAAGAACACAGACTAAAAATAATTGACATTTGTTAAAGGTATATCATGACTTTGAGTCATTTGAAACTAATATTTTTCGTTAATCATTTGCATGCAGAAAAAGTTGATACTTATTAAATATCAAATTTAACAAACAAATTGAGAGAGGTTAATGGTTAGTATAAGTTGCAAATCAGAAAGAATTATTAATGCATGTTTGGTATTGTTTTATGTTTTTAATTTTCAGTTTTTAATTTTTTTGAAACCAAAGTCTCCTTTTTGAAAACCAGAAAAAGTGGTTTTCAGTTTTCTGTTGTTAGTTTTCATTTTCTATATGACTATTATCGAACCAAACAATTATTTAAAGTTAGTTTTGTAACTTATTTAACTATATCTTTTACGCATAAAAACCAAAAATTGCAAAACTGCAGTGATACCGAACGGGCATAAGAATGCGTGCGGTAATTGCTTTGACCATTAGTGAATAGTGATACAATTATACCAACCAAAGAATTAGAATTCTCAAGTTAATAAAGTTAAAAGTTTACTAGCTAGCTAGCTCCTAGTCTCACAATTTTACTCTATGAATTGCCGTCCCATTTCCCTCCTACATTTATCACGCACATACATACATGAGCGAATTTCATTTCGAGCCAGTTAGATAAAAATGAGTTAGGGTTTGAACGTTCATCTAAACACTACCTGAGCTACAAATTTATAAAGCTAACTTAGCTTACTTATTGTATGGGGATCGGATGAACATAACAATTTCATGAATATGAACAGGTATCCTCGATTAAACTCGACTCGTTTATACCTTAGCCTGTATTGCTTAACACGAATATAGAGAATCATTTACTCTCTATTATTTGGGTGAATCGGATAGTGATGATTTTGCAAATGTATTTTAGTACTGTATCTATCTTCCCAGGCAAGTAAATCAATTATGGCATTATATAGACCAGATTCAATAAATCCGCTTGTTAGCAGTGAATTATGGAGTACCTTGACAAAATCATCGGTCATTATTTGTTACACACTATTATGGTTTTGTAATTAAAAACAATGATAGAGACACGCTTTAAATTTCTCCAACATAACAATCATAAGGTGTTGGACATTGTACTAATTAAAATGATGTAATTACTATAGATAGTGACCTGAATAGTTGTTGCTCCACATTGTAAAGAAGTGATTAGATGTTTTGAAATTGGAGCACAACATAATAAAATTGAAGCTAATTAAGCTTAAACTAATATAAAGAGAAAGAAACTTTTTCTTTTAGCAAACCTAATCAATAAATCTACGTGCAATATGAAGAAAACTTTGTTTGAACGTGTGCTAACTCACTTTTTTGTTTGTGATTTATTGAACATTTGATTAGCAATTAGAATGATGAGCTTGTTTTTTCTTCGTTAGTGGAATTCTATGACAAACAAAATGTAAGCATTACTACAACACACGAACCGGCTTCCCTCCAATCAAGAGCATACCCTTAATAGTTAATACTAGATAATGGACATTTTTTCACTAAATGACGAGTAATCTAGTCCCATAAAATCGAGGTTATCTTATAAAAAGAACTTTTAACAATATGTACGGACATATTAGCGTTCATCACATACTTTGAACCCCTAGAGAATTAGGAATTTCTACACTTTACACATTGTTGGATCAATGGATCCCTATCCAAAGAAGTACCCTGTATGTCAACTAGTAATAATTCTAATTACATTGAAAGTGATGGCATATAGAGTAGAAAACAATTACTCTACTCTTTTGGAAAGCACAATAGTTTTTACTTTTACAGAATTTAAAGAAAAGAAATGGTTCTTTTTGTTTGGTTAGGCGAAAGGGGGAGCCTACTTAGTAGACTAAAACCCTCAAAGTGAAGACATGCAAGTGTTAAAACACAGAGTTGAAATTGTTACAACCTGATCATCATTATCATAGAAACAGAGCAAAGACTTAGTAATTAATTACCAGACCTAATTAAAGCTAAACTGCCATCTAAAATGCAAACATCAACAGCAATTACTTTACAAAATGGAGACATAAACATTATAGATTCATAGTCTCTTCAACTAATAATTAAGTTGACATAGTTAACTCTGGTTTTGTCGATCATTTTATTAGGCAAGCTCTGAAAGAACTATTTCGATTTTCGACCAAGAGTTACAGCCAATAATAGATTTTTTTTTTGACGGGGTGACTGAGTCTCAACTCTCAATCAATGATCTAAAGTATAATACGTCTTCAAATGCGAATGCTTGTTTTTTTTTAGAGCACGATGTGAACACCTTTCGGGAATCGGGTGTGAAATTCAAAAGCATGGACAACGATACACATTCGGAATTTTAGGCCTCTTGGCATGATGTAACGGCTTAAACCTCACCGAAAAAACATTTTAATTAAATTACCTACTCGTAGAATAAAAAACATCTAAGGTTTTAGCTGTAGTTGATACCTCTTGCCATGACTAAGCCAATCAATAATCTTATACATACTGATATCTAAGTACAAATTAAACTTACCACATTGTACGATCCAGAGTCCCAACATATACGAAATTAAAAGTCATGCAATTGTACATTTTTCGGTTTGATTTCAAAGGATGTTATTATAAGACGAGTTTCAAGTTTTGATCCTTGTGTATCAAGTAATCAACTACATTGATCAACTTGCATTGTAATATTCCTCTCACCTGAAATTCCGATTCCTTACTTACAATTTGGTCAGGAAATGCTGGCCGGCCGGTGCTCTATGTAAGATATCATCTGGAAAAATGTACGAAACCTTCACTAATTTATAGGGGAATAACATGCGATATTCTTCACAACAACAAACCGATTCATAATGAGCACATGATCACAACTGAAACCAATAATTTACGAAGTGGCCTGGTGCTCATTATTCACGAATGGGCCCGTTTAGTGTGAATGTTTCCTGTTTATTAAGGACTTAACTTGAAAATAAATATCGATTAATGTTACTAAACCTTTCCCAAACTATTTAAATGAGGTTGGTACAAGTGGTAAGTGGCAAAATTTCGATTAACGTACATTGTCTTTGTCTTACGGTAGTATACATGCAGAGTATTATAAAGTTGATCGAGTGACTTATCTACCCCTACATATACGCACACATATGAGTCGAATATATATAAACGTGGTTAGAAACGCGGAGTAAGTGTTAAATAGAAATGTACACTAAACCTTTCACATCTATTACATCAATTGACTATACAATTGGAGTACGTGACGGACATGGTTCACCTGCATTTTTGTTTCGTGCTTAACTGAAGGAGACGTGGTAGACTGAGGTCTAACGTTAACGAGATATAGCCACATACGGAGTTTAGTGAACAAGCAAGCCGTAAAAGGATACCTAATTTCTAAAGGTGGAATATAAAAAGGTTGATCAGCTAATTTGATTAACCTAACTGTTGATGACTAATTATAAATGTCCACTGCTATGAGACGCAATTTTGCATTTGTTTAGAGAGCTTAAATAAAACTTCGCTTAACTTAAAGAGTTTAAGCCTAAGCCAAAAAAAAAACGATATTTTTTGTTAGGTCGTTGAGATTAGTCATGTCTTAACAACCGTTAGCTAGTAATTTAAAGACATATTAAGCATTCCCCTAGTACTTTACAAACATCTACAAAGAAGGGATAATAGCATTTTCTCTAACACGATTGATAGTAGATGTTTTTCTTAACACGAATTGCAAATGTTTGCCTCGACAATAATTCACTTTACAATTATCATGACAATGAGCGGAAGTGATTAGTAAACACAAATAAATAATACTAGCATAAAGAATTATTATGGAATCACTTTATCGGCAGTCTGAAGGAGTCATCTATAATCCAAACATATATCGTTTTTCAAAAATTCCAAAAGAAAATGACACGTGACATTGCAATTTTATTGCGGTTAGACCATGTGACATAATTATCAGCGAAATTGACACCATCCAAAAGTTTGTGAATCTAAATCTTATCATAAAATTATGTAAAGGCAAACTAAAAAACAATTTCATCAATGAAGAATTATTTGGTGTAGCATCCATGTCATTTTCATGTGGGTATATATAGTAGTAATTAAATTTGGGCATATATATACTAGTAAAGGGTCTCACAAGATTGAAATTAGCCTAAGCTAGAAAAAGAGTGTTTGAGTGAGCAGAAGGTCGGAAAGAAGTGTTGACCAAGTAGGGAAGACCATCCAAGTATAGAAATTCAAAGTCTAAATTGTTTTGCCGACGACTTCATCACGAATTTAGATTACAAGCGACCTAACATTCTTTATAAGTTTCAACTCGGTCGCAATTGCTCATGTCATTTTAGTTCAAGTAAAATATAATTCCAATCTTGTGAACCTTATTTGCTCTCTCACTCCAACATCATGGTCTCATGGATGATATCTATCACGTTACGTGTAATATTTCCAATTTCATATAGTGGTCAATTACATTGTAACCACTTTCATTTTATACATTTTAATGAATGAAAGTGTGATCCAAATTTAAGCTTAGGTAACACTTGTTACTTAGTTACGAACTCAAATTTACGGAAGCAGAATTACGTATATTTAGTCTACTCACATTATATTAAGATGAGAGTTTATTAGACATTCAAGTAATATGTTGTTATTATATACGAGTACTGTATACGATTTTATACCAACGGTAAACGAAACGCTTTTGATATGAGTCTCAAAATACATATTCTCTCCGACACAAATGTACCGGAGAAAGGCACCAAATGGTTACACAAATTAGTACTCAATGTACTTCTTCTTGTACTCCATATATATGCATCTAAGGTACAATATATACATACATACTCTCAAACTAATCCACTATTAATCCAACATCTCAGTTTCCATACATCTCGTAACTTGTAATTGTAATAAGCCGTTAACTACTTATCTCTTCACCACATGATCAAGATATATATCATACCATATAATGCTATAGGATAATTTTAGCACACCAATATCTCTAGCATACTTCACCCTACATTTATTACTATGCAACTAACAATCACTAATATACCAAAATCATTATACGAACACACATAATTATCTTCACCAATCACTAACAATCACCAATATACGAAAAATCATAATACCTAAACACGCTTAATTATCTTCATTATTATCACGTCGTCGTTATTAGAAGATCATTAGCTTTTAATTTTATGGATTACCTGAGTTGTCAAAATTAGGAAATTAATCCATAATTTTGATTGTTAAGATATAGAAGGAAATTAATTTTAATAAAAAATTTACCAAAATGTTATCATGCCTTAAATTAAAGATATACTCTATACAACCCACTTCTCATGTGTGTTGGGTCCTCCATTCTTTTATTTTTTTTTCTCACACACAAACATCAAAGGACACAAATTTCTCTCTCTCTCTCTCTCCCAAAACTATTCTTCTTCTTCAATCTTCTTTCCTCCTTCACCATCTTTTAAATTAAAAAAATTGAAGTATAACAGTAGGAGGAAAGAATCAAATATTTTGTTGGGTTTGCTCCAAAATAGTACTACTAATTAAATTTTACCCTTTTCATGAAATTAAAGAATATATCATATAGTTTTTTTTTATGTGGGTGTTTTTTCCCTGTCAAGTTCTAGTAATTTGTATACTTTGCTTTACTTCTTTTCTAGAGCACAACAACTCCAAAACCCACAAATTCTAAATGTTGGATCAATCGGAAATCCCAGCAATTTGACACTAATATGTGAGATTCTCTCTCCTCTTACTTTAATTAAATTTTGCCTGTTTGATTGGTTTTTTTATGTAAAGATTGGAACTTTGTTGTTTATTTGGTGTCATATGGGTGCAATATAATTGGGAATTAGGTGAATTTTGATTTAAGTGGGTAATTTTGGGTTTCGATTGTGAATTTTGTGTTTTTTGGGGGTTTTAATTTGATGGGTATTTAGTAATTTGGTTCATTTTGGTGAAAAAATTGGAAATGTAAGAGAAAGTTGTAAACTTTGAATTAAAATTGTTGTTGGTATGCACAGCAATTTGCCAAGTAAGAAGTGTGATGTTGAAGTTATGATGTTGTCAAAAGCCCAGGTTCAGTGGGTGTTTGGATCGGGATCCATGTTAAGATTTCTTGTGTTTTGTACTTGTTGTTACTAGAATTTGTTTTCTGTTTGATTTTGTGGATTAGTATAATATTTGGGTCTTGGAATTTGTGTTTTTTTTTTTTTTTTTGCTTGTTAGTTGAATTGAGAAAATACTATTTTTATCTAAATGTTGTCAATTGTTTATGTGATTTTTTTGCTTACTGGGGTTTACTTTGTGTGGAGGGAATTCAGGAGTTTTGCACATTGCCAAGGCTATAAAAAGTTGGTAACTTGAGGAGGGGGTTTTGATGGGTTGAGACATTAGCTCAAGCAAAATGTTGGATACTTGCAGTGATCCGGGTGAAACCCAATTTTTTGATGCCCTTGAGGAAATTGCTGTGCTTTCGGATTCGGGTTCGGATTGTGTTGATGAAGGGAATTCTGTCTCTAGTAGTACTCAATTTGATGTTTGGATAGAGAATCCAGAAAGTGTTCAAGCTCGTCGTAGTAAATTCTTTAATTGGTTAGGGGTGGATTTGAACAAGATATCTGGTGATGATTCCGAAGAAAGTAGTGATTTAGGAAGGGAGGATGGGAGGGTTGAAAATGAAGGTGAAGCTGGGCGTAAAAGGTCGGGTTTTGGGTATGAGTTTTCGTCTAGTAGGTCTTCTATGTCGTGTTTGTCTGGTGATGATTCGAGTTCTTCCGGAAATTCGAGTCCAAGGGTCCATTTTGCCGGCGGTGTTGAGAATATAGATGGAGGAATGGAGCGCAATGTGGGTTCTCAGAGCAAAGAATCTGTTTCTGATGTCGCAGATAATGCTCAACGGCCTGAGCGCAGCTCCAGTTCATCTTCCTTTAGTGGAGAATTCGCGCCTGTCAAAAACACGGATAAGAACTGTTCTTTGGGACCGACCAAGAGGGTGAAGAAATGGTGGCTGAGTAGATTGCGGAATTTTACTTGTGTCGCAGAAAAGGAAGAGGAATCATGTAGATTTGATTCATCTCCTGGGGCTAGAATTCAGAGGGTAAAGGTTCATCAGTCTGGGAAGCATTCTAAGGAACTTTCGGCTCTTTACAATGGCCAAACCATCCAAGCTCACGAAGGTGCAATCCTGACTATGAAATTCAGTCCTGATGGGCAATTCCTGGCTAGTGCCGGTGAAGACAGAATTGTGCGTGTGTGGCAAGTGATGGAGGATGATCGGTCAAACGAGAGAGACATCCCTGATATGGATGCATCATCTGTCTACTTCACAATGAATCAGCTCTTAGAATTGAAGCCAATCAGCACCGACAAAGAAAAGAACGGCAGGCTGAGGAAAAACTCGGACTCTGCTTGTGTGGCCCTTCCCCCAAAGGTGTTTCGTGTACTGGAGAAGCCGTTACATGAATTCCAAGGGCACACTAGCGAAATTCTGGATCTTTCTTGGTCTCGGAGCAATGTAAGTGAATGCAAATTCAGTACTTCAACTTCCTTATATGTCACTGAACTTAGTCTAAATTCATGTCTTTCCTTGCAATGCAGTATCTCTTGTCATCATCGGTAGATAAAACTGTGCGGCTGTGGCGAGTTGGAAACAGCCATTGCCTCAAAGTCTTTCCTCATAATAATTATGGTATGGGGCTAGTTCGCTTTACACTTTTGCTTGCTTCTTAGATTCTTGACATGACATGAATCCCATGGACATTGTGCTTCTCACCGACCCTAGTTCTTAATGCTTGCAATTTATTTACTTATCATCTTTGCCTTTTTAATTGTGATGCAGTGACATGTGTTGAGTTTAATCCAAAGGATGAAAACTACTTCATCAGTGGATCAATAGATGGGAAAGTTCGAGTATGGGAAATATCTCTTTGCAAAGTTGTATATTGGACTGAGATTAAAGATATTGTCACTGCTGTCTGTTATCGCCCTGATGGTCAGGTATGTCACCAAAATTACAAGCTTAACTGAGTCTTTCAAACTGATTTTGCCTCTTAATTATATCAAGTTTCTATAAAAGTAACGCCCTGCTTCTTCTCCAGGGAGGAATCATTGGGTCCATCACAGGAAATTGCCGATTCTACAGCATATTAGGTACTAAATTTTGTTAGACATCTCACCTGCTGTTGTAAATTGAAGCTTAGTTTCTGTTTTTGCTATTCCTTTTCCTTGTGGTCAACTGGGCGTTCTAGGAAATAATATGAACATGTATCTGACGAAGATGCTGTTGATTTTTGTGTTTCAGATGATCAATTACTGCTAGATGATCAAATTTCCTTGCACAATAAAAAGAAGTCATCCGGGAGAAGAATAACTGGCTTTCAGGTAATCATGCCGTATAATTAGAAGGGTTTTCTCATATTAGTTCACCTATTCTTTTCATTATGAGACTGGTTCTCATATTGTTTTCTTTGATTACAGTTCTTCCCTCAAGACCCGAGCAAAGTCATGATCTCTTGTGCTGATTCACAAGTTCGAATAGTTCAAGGCGTAGATGTGATTGGCAAATACAAGGGTGAGTTCTTGTTTCTACTTTAATCTGATTTCCTATGTATTTCAAGATCTGAACTTGATTTTGACTTTGATCTCTTTTTTCCATCAGGAGTTCGTAGCGCTGGAACTTTTAGCTCGGCACATTTTACATCTGATGGAAAGCATATAGTCTCAGCATCTGAAGATTCTAGTGTGCACATATGGAAGTGTGCTGACCATGGTTACCGAGGATCCTCACACATTAAGAAGATCAAGTCTTCTGAACGATTTGTTTCCAACGCATCTGTTGCCCTGCCTTGGCCTGGGCTTCAAAATGAGAGCAGAGGAAACAGTTGGCAGAACGGTGTCTTCAATAGCCTAACTCGGCGTGGACAATCCTTCTTTTCACCTGCTCATTTCTCATGTGGTCAAGATTTTTTTCAAGAATCAAATTATCCTAAAGGATCAGCATTGTGGCCCGAGGAAAAGCTTCTTGCTCCAAGCAAAACGTCCTCTATGCACAGGTCTGAGTACAAATTCCTGAGGACATGTCAGAGCAGATCAGACTCCCATGCCTGGGGTATGGTCATTTTAACTGCTGGCTGGGATGGTAGAATAAGATCATTCCACAACTACGGTTTACCAGTACCCCATTGAAAGCCCACATTCAGCAATACTGGTTAACTCTATCGAAATACCACCATCTCTGCATCTTGCAGTGTCGGTGTGGGTTTGATATGGCTCATGACCCTCTCGCCATCCTCTCAAAAATCAACCACTTCCATGTGCGCTCGGTCTACAGTTCAGAATGGTGCTTTGTGTGGTGGGCTCCTTTGCTGGATATCAACCATGTTATTTGGAATCGATAATGAATCAGCTAATGATGATGAAGCCAAGATTAGTTGATTCTGATTGCTGTTTTCAGGAGAATCCCGGCATAATCATATGATTATTTGGTTGATTCTTGGGAGGATTTATGCATGGAGTGGCCCAGAAAGGAGCAATTCATGTGCTTGTATAGCCCATTTTGAGATTGCAAATCCATTTGATAGGGGCACATTAACCTTTGGTGGGGTCACTGTGGAACCCGTTTCGATGTCTTCCTCTCAGAGTTGATATCATAACCAGAGCTGGTGGATCTCTCTCTTCAAAGAAAGGAAAAGATTGCCACTGTGGGGAACCCCAATATTGGCTGTCCTGGAGCTTTAGCCCAATCGTATTTAGGCTCATCGGACAGGCTGGTGGGGTCGGAACCCATGGCCGGGGGGGTCATCGGCCCAATGCTACAAAGTGATCAACCCATGTTCTTGTTTGGTTGCAAGTCAACATCGGAGAGTACGGCCAACAAGAAGTGCAACAGTTTTTCTTGTTAGAAAGGCAGCAGTAGCTTATTGCTGGTAAATAAATATATATACCCGGTAGGGTGAAACTAATTGGGATGACTAAATGTAAGTGTTTAGCAGTATTAATTAACTTAGTTTCCTGACATAGGTTAAGCTGATCTATTAGGTTAGATCTCGGCATCTTGCTTTCGGAAAATGTATGATTGAACCTGTAAATGATGGAAGTGAAATGAATTCTAACACCCTATTCCGCTCAAGTGAAGTAGGAGACTGAATTATGATCAAACGGGTGTAAATATAATCGACTTCGCCTCAATTCTTATTACTAATCCATTTAGATATGAGGCACTGGATTCTTATTTCAATTCTAATTTAACTTTTCGAGATGAGGCACTCGACATTTTTCTTTTTATCAATTCGTTATGTATGCAATAAGACGAAAAATGTTGTTCTTGAAAAAAGCATGATACAACTTGACAAGCATTCCAATCAAACTTATATTTTCACATACCAAATAGACAAAATAGTTCTTCCCGAATTCAACCATCCAAATTCCAAAGTCATGAACTTGACCTAAAACTTCGAAGTGTATCCCATCTTTCCAAATACAGTAGTAAAGATCATTTAACAACTTCAGAATCAACAAGCACTCGATTGTATACTACTCGATCATTCATATTCAAACTTGAAAGGCAATCTCAAAAGAAGACCCTGTCAAACTACTCATTTCCTAGCCCAAAGCACCTCCTTCCTACCATTTCTGCTATAAAACCTAGTCACCCCCTCGCTGTCATATGGTGCAACGAGACAGGCTCCCTGTGATCTATAAATCTTCCCCAGTCTTTACGATGAAGTAATAGCAGTTGCACACCAATTAAATTGGTCGAGTGTTGGTCCAAGACGAAGTGGTTGCTTCCACACCCGTTTTCAATGGATGCATCCATTGCTGCATTTGGATCAAATGGCGAGCTACTTCGTCTAGGCTTAGAGCGTACTTGGATGGATTCTGAGACCGTGGAATTTCCTGTAGCCGATGATCTGCGTTAGGATGTCAAGTATGTGTTGAGCCGTGACGAGGAGTGGTGTGAACCATTGGAAGATTGACTGTTAATTCATATTGATTCATAGGATCGGCATGGTGGCCAGAGGATTCCCCTAGCTGTAAATTTTGAGCTATAACTTGTATTCATAATTTAGTTATGTACTTGTAGGAGGCAAAAAATTCACAACCTATCAAAATTCGCCACGTGGAGGTTGAAAAGTCTGCATTGACAAGTTGACCGGCCAATTAAAGAAGGCCGCGTGTCATTTTTATATTAAATGACTGGCGAATCAAATATTACCACGTGTCACCAGTGACTCATAATTGGAGATGAACTGTAGAAGATGATTCCATATTAAATTGGAATTAATTAACTTAAAAGATGAAGTTTATGGGAAGACAATGACTTCCAACAGTCAACTTCCTATAAGATAGAGTCCTGAAAACTCAAATCTCTTGAGTTCTCCCTCTTTCTGTCAAACTCTCATCTCTCCACTATAAATAGAGGATGACCCCCACCTCACACTTGTCTTCAAAATTCCAGAAGTCGAGGTCTTCAAAATTCCAGAAGTCCAAGTCTTCCACATTCCAGACGATCAAGTCTTTCACATTCCAGAAGATCAAGTCCTGAAGATCCTTGAAGACCATCTTGGAGAAAGCTCTCAAGCACCAAGATCCACACCAACAAACGACCCTCAAGATCTGGAGAAAGCTCTCAAGCACCAGAAAGTCGCCGACAACAATCAACTTACAAGATCTGGAGAAAGCTTCCAAGCACCAGAGATCCAAAGAAGTTGAACAATCAAATTCAGTTCAAGATCAAGCCTAGCCCCTTGAACGCCAAATCCGGAGTATCATCCAGGAGACTCTCAAATCAAGATTGTCAAAACCCTAAATTCAAATTCAACGGTTCGAGATCAAGTCATTGCGGCCCTCGAATTGAAGATCTAATGGAGATTGAATCAGAGGATTTATTTCTATTTTAATGGAAATCACAGAGATTGTACACGAAATTCTGATAAATATTAAATTCATTTAAAACTCATATTTTGTTGTCTTATTCAGATCTACACAAAATTTGCGTCTACAAATTTGGTGAACCCGACGTGAAAGTCTCTGCCTCTCATCTCTCTCTCCAAAAGACTGATGGCGTCCTTGATGAAGAAGCTTGCTGCCAACAAGAAGTGTCCCGAAGGTGCACGACATCCACCACACTCTTGTCAAACCACGATTTCCGCGGTCATGGTGATTGAAGCAAAGACCATGGAGGAACAAATTGCCAACATGGAAGTTCTTCTCAAAGCTCTCAGCAAGCAAAGCGAAGAGATCGATGCAGAAATCAACCAACGCGAAGAACAAATTGCTGTCCTCACCAAAGAATTGGAGAAAAGTTCAAGAAATAAGTCCTCCAAGAACAAAGGCAAGAGAAAGACGAAAGAAGGCGAATTTATCAAAGGCTCTTCCTCCAACTCACTATCGCGACAACAAGTTCAAGACATGGTGGTGAACTTAGTCAAGATGCAAGTGCATGATGAAGGTTTCACGACCAATCAGCGATACGTTAAACCATACACCAGAAGGATTGACGAGCTACGAATGTCTTTCGGCTACAAACCTCCAAAGTTTCAACAATTTGATGGAAGAGGCGATCCAAGAGTGCACATTGCTCACTTCATCGAGACATGCAGCAGCGCTGGAACTGAAGGTGACCTCATGGTGAAGCAGTTCGTCTGCAGCCTCAAAGAAGTGGTTTTCGACTGGTACACAGATTTGGCGCCCAACTCAATCGACACTTGGAAGCAAATGGAAGAAGTGTTCCTGAATCGCTTCTACAGTACACGTAGAGTCGTCAGCATGACCGAATTGTCAAACACCAAACAATTTGACAGAGAGCCAGTCATCGAGTATATTAACCGTTGGCGAGCCCTAAGCCTTCAATGCAAAGATCGCTTGTCTGAAGCCTCAGCGGTGGGGATGTGCGTCAAGGGAATGCATGCGGGATTGTTCTATATACTCCATGGAATCAAGCCCCAAAATTTTCAAGATTTGACAGCAATGGCGTGCGACATGGAGCTTACAATCTCCAATTGTAAAGATTTCAAATTTCCAAGCAAAGTGGAGGAAGAAGCTGCATACGACTTGTTGTCCAACAAATCTAATGCTGAAGATTCTGATGATAGCAGTACCAGCACGTCTGATGACGAAAGTACAAAGATCAACGAGACAACTTCAAAATCTTCAGAAGATGATGATGATGTGTCCCATGACGAATCAGAACATTTTGCAGAATCAAATTATATTGCAGTTTCGAACACAAATCAATTTTGAAGAGAGTTTCTCCCAAATCACAAATTGCAAGTCGACTCCACAAATCGCAAACTGCAATTCGCCAACATAAATTGTGAACTACAAGTCGTCAACACAAGTCAAGAAATGCGCGCCACCACCACTCGCAAAGTGCAATTCGCCTCCACAAATCGCAAATTGCAATTTGTCTCCTCAAAAGGGGGCAACTCAAGAATGGTAGGGCACAAAAGAGTCGCAAACTCATCGCCTTCGACAAAGCAACGAAGTCGACAATCAAGCCAATCGTAGATGATTGTTCAAAGCCGGACCAAATTGAAGGTATCTCGAACAAGAAGTGAACAACAAATCAAGACGCGCTCCTAAGCAAGAGCCTAAACTGCAAGTTCAACTCCAAATCAAGCGCTCCTAAGCAAGAGCCTAAACAGCAAGTCCAAATCCAAATCAACACATCCTCCTCAGCAAGAGATGAAACTGCAAGAGCAAATGAAGGTCCTCCACAGCAAGAGATGAAACTGCAACAACAAATCAAGACCTTCTTAGCAAAAGATTAAACTGCACCAAAAAAAAAAAACCTACAAAAATCCCCAAGTAATTGAACTACGTCATGACTTGATCTCACTCAAAATGTCAAGTGAGTACGTAGGCAGCTTGAAAATCCCTCAAGTTCAGTCACACCACAACAAAAACAAAAACAAAAACAAAAACCCCAATCTTCACTTCGAAAAATGAAGGAGGAAAATTTATTTTCGGTTCGTCCTATATGCCGGCTGAAGACAAAGAAGAAAAATAGTGGAATTAAGAGAAAGCATAAAGCACTTGATCCACGTCAACCATCACATCACCAAGATGTGAATCGCACTTGATCGAGAGAAAGCAAGAAGCCCTTGTTCAAGTAAATAACATACAAAGTGAATGACGATCGACAAAGGTTCAATCAACTCAAGTCAAATTTTCGAAAAAAGAACGGCGAGGATAGATATACGGCGTCGTAAACTGCATGTTGGAATGTCTCCAAGTTGATGTAGACAGAACAACCACTCCTACTGTTTACGCGATCCAATGAGCATCACAATAGAAGTAGTAATTCCACACTTCGTCAGTTCGTCTCTTTGCGGTTCGCGACTCGTAGCTCTTCAGTTCGTCGGCTCGTCGACTCGCCAACTCATCATTCAGCGGTTCGTCGACTCGCCAACTCATCATTCGGTGGTTCGTCAACTCGCCAACTTATCATTCGGCGGTTCGTCAACTCCTCCCGAGTCGATGCATTCAGCGTTTCGTCCAAACACCTCCTTGTGTTTACGCGAGCCAACACGCATCGCACTTGGAAGAGTTTTCCGGCGGTGGTAAAGTCAAACTCCACTTTGTACTTATGCGAGCCAACGCACATCACACAAGTGAAATTTTCCTTTGAAGCCAGTTGAATTCCCGTAGTACTTACACGAGCCAACGTGCATCGTACTAATGAGAATTCTCCGCCGTTGGCCAATTAGAGTCCCTGTGTGCTTACACGAGCCAACGTGCATCGGACTAGGAGAAAACTTCCATTTGCAAAATAAATTTCAGGAGCCGACATTCGTAAGTCATCTCGTTTGGGGGCATCGTAGCACTAACTCGCCCAAGAGTTGTGAAGTGAGGAGTCGTCAAAAGCAGCTTCAAGGAAATCGTGCTCAAACAAGTTTACGAGCGAGGCAGCGGGGCGGCAAATTGTAGGGACCTTGAATGTAGTCCTTATTTCCTTAATGGCAGCTGCTAAAAGAGATGGCAATGCTTTGAAATTTGAGATGGAAGGTCGTTGTCGACTTCTAAACTTCATCAAACCAAGGAGATCATATACCTGATACAGAAAGTTAAATATGTTAAATTATGATCATCTACGTACGTGGACAAAGTTTGGCAACTGTACGGCAAGGCGATGTCCGGATCGAGCTGGCGAATTCCATGTGATGATTATATAAAGTTAATCATAATCGTGCGCTAACAATTTTCTCCATAGTGAAGAATTCAGCAAACAACATAAAAGCGGCTCAAAGTTTGGCAATGATTTGGCTAACAAGTGATTAATTAGAAATTCAAGCAAAATTGAGAAAGAATTGTGCTAAAGTGTGATTCAAGTGCATAGAAATTAGCAATAAAAGGAGGTCAAATCCTGCGAGACAAAGACAACTACAAATTTGCCACATCAAATCTGAATTTCTACATGGAAACTGAAAAGGAAAAGGAGAAGAAATTGTACCCGATAAAGCTGCGAATTGCAAATTAAGAATTGAGGGAAGAAGTTCGGCAAAAATACAAGAGGCTTTGTTCCTGATCAAAGGCCGGAGATATACGTCACGCTAACAAATGAAAGACTTGTACCAAGGGCTTTCGTATATATAGTTTTGTATTTGTACGGCTATATATTCCTGAAATCAACACGAGGCCAAATTCTAAAGTCCTACTGGAAGTCTTACGACGTAGGAGACCAAAGGAACATGCAATTTCTACTCCAACTGAAATTCGAAGTCCGCAATTTGATTCATACGTTTACCAAATGCGCCAACGAAAGAAGTCTGCGCCAATACGTTTACCAAATGCGCCAAGATCCACACCAACAAACGACCCTCAAAATTTGCGTCTACACAAAATTTGCGTCTACACAAAATTTTGTGTAGATCTGAATAAGACAACAAAATATGAGTTTTAAATGAATTTAATATTTATCAGAATTTCGTGTACAATCTCTGTGATTTCCATTAAAATAGAAATAAATCCTCTTATTCAATCTCCATTAGATCTTCAATTCGAGGGCCGCAATGACTTGATCTCGAACCGTTGAATTTGAATTTAGGGTTTTGACAATCTTGATTTGAGAGTCTCCTGGATGATACTCCGGATTTGGCGTTCAAGGGGCTAGGCTTGATCTTGAACTGAATTTGATTGTTCAACTTCTTTGGATCTCTGGTGCTTGGAAGCTTTCTCCAGATCTTGTAAGTTGATTGTTGTCGGCGACTTTCTGGTGCTTGAGAGCTTTCTCCAGATCTTGAGGGTCGTTTGTTGGTGTGGATCTTGGTGCTTGAGAGCTTTCTCCAAGATGGTCTTCAAGGATCTTCAGGACTTGATCTTCTGGAATGTGAAAGACTTGATCGTCTGGAATGTGGAAGACTTGGACTTCTGGAATTTTGAAGACCTCGACTTCTGGAATTTTGAAGACAAGTGTGAGGTGGGGGTCATCCTCTATTTATAGTGGAGAGATGAGAGTTTGACAGAAAGAGGGAGAACTCAAGAGATTTGAGTTTTCAGGACTCTATCTTATAGGAAGTTGACTGTTGGAAGTCATTGTCTTCCCATAAACTTCATCTTTTAAGTTAATTAATTCCAATTTAATATGGAATCATCTTCTACAGTTCATCTCCAATTATGAGTCACTGGTGACACGTGGTAATATTTGATTCGCCAGTCATTTAATATAAAAATGACACGCGGCCTTCTTTAATTGGCCGGTCAACTTGTCAATGCAGACTTTTCAACCTCCACGTGGCGAATTTTGATAGGTTGTGAATTTTTTGCCTCCTACAGTACTGTATGCAGTAAGACGAAAATCAGCTTCGTGCCAAGGCAACCCAAGAAAAAGTCGAACTTAGTAATAGTATGAGTACAGGCGCATTCCAACTAACAAAAATGCTCTAGTTTTCGGATACCTCTTCGACCTTAACAGATAATATAACACCATTACACAAATATAACTTTTACAAGAGCAAGATTAGTCCTAAAGATCCAAAATGAAATCGACGACTCGCAGGTTACAATTGCAACAAACCAGACAGATGAAACATTATCCTTGATCTAGCAACATCCAATTGCATTTTCCCCCGTCTTCGACACGTTGCTCAGGGTCACCTACAACAAACATCCCCAAGATCAAGAGTCACTTCAGACATTCAACCTTTTACGGTGAGATGCAATGTTTTACCTCGAACTTCCAGAGGTAGAATCATGTGCGGCATCACAGTAACACTGAGAACATTCACTTACGTTCAAACGTAAATAGGAACTCCCAGCCGAGAAGTTAAACAAACTGCATCTACTGCACTCTGCAGGATTCCAAATATCCAATCAAACTTATATTTTCACATACCAAATAGAAAAAGTAGTTTCTGAATTCAACCATCCAAAGTCATCCGTACCTGCTCCGGTCAGTCAATTTCCCGACTACTGCCGCATCATCTAACAGTTCGACCACAATTCTCATCCAGTTTATCTCAAAAAAAAAAAAAGAAAAAAAAAGGAAGCAGCTCAGTCCGTCATCTTTACAGTAGCATAGCAGAAGCCAACATTAGCCAAGCTCGTTTCATTCCAGGCCCCCTAACACCAAATTTTGTAATTAGGATTCAGGGGATCAGTGCATGAACACACTCAGAACAGTCAGCCGCATCAAAGCTCCGTGAGCCCATGCATTTCGTACCACTTAAAAAGTCTGTAACCCGCCCTTTTAACTTCTCAAAATGAAACAGCGTGTAGACGGACTGTTAAACCTTCCAGCTTTCTCTGAAAGATGTAAAGGACAATTTCAAGAAAGGCAAGAACACAACCGAAATCTTCCTCATCCAACATGATCTGAGCTAACTAATTCCTCCATAAGACAAGAAATACAACCAAGTTGTGCAGAGGAATTTTTTGTGCATGTGATCCCGGAACTGGGACATTGTGTATTTGTGTGATTGTAGGTCACTGGTAGCTCAGAACAATGTATATTGTACCGAACAGCGAACATTTCCGTGAAAGAGTGACTTCAAGCCCGTTAAAACCGAGCTCAGATTGCACTTTGCAACCATAAAGCTTGAGCTAGCACAAGCCAACTAAGTCACTAATGCTTGCAAGTGTTCATAGCAGGTGGTACCCTGTCAAACGTTGTATCAAAAATTCAAAACTGAGGTTGTATCAACCATTAGAAGCCACAGTCTTATGCATGCATGGCTAAATTCTTAAGCGAAGATCAATGGATCTTCCTTCAGTAAGAATCCAACATTTCAGGTCTTCCTGGAGATGTCATGTACTGATTCAGAAAACTATACTCGAGATCCTCAAACGAGGCACTCGAAAGTCCAACAACTTCAGAATCAACAAGCACTCGATTGTATACTACTCAATCATTCATATTCAAACTTGAAAGGCAATCTCAAAAGAAGACCCTGTCAGACTACTCATTTCCTAGCTCAAAGCACCTCCATTTCTGCTATAAAACCTAGTCACCCCCTCGCTTCATATGGTGCAACGAGACAGGCTCCCTGTGATCTATAAATCTTCCCCAGTCTTTACGATGAAGTAATAGCAGTTGCAATTATACGAAACCTGACTACAACAAAGTTCTTGCACAACTCATTTGCACACCAATCATTGGACACCCTGGCATATAACCAAATTAGAAGATGGTTGTTGAAAAAAAAATTGCCATGGTAGTCCAGCACAAAAGCAGAAAGTTACAAATTCATCATGTTAGCTGAGAAAGGTCTTTTAATGACACAGCATGCTCCTCAGTGCTCAACACTTACCAAAACACAAGTCAGTGCTACCAGTCTTGTCCAGAACAAGTCAAGATCACATGAACAGAAAATTATTAAGCTAGTTATTCATCCAAATTCACCATCAATTTCGAGCAAAAAATGGAACTCCAGCTGAGAAAGTTTCTATCTGAACTCCATCTACTATAGTATTCCAATTTCTAGTCACCCCAAAATCTCTACTACCTCAACCCAGCCATCTAATACTAAGTCAAGATGACTGTTCTCGCCAGCGTTGCTGAAATCGGACCGTTTGACCTAACGGCTGACCCAGCACTTGACAAGGACATTCATAAACAACGATACTAGAAAAAATTTCTACCTCTAACCCCCTAAAACAACCACATAGTAATCAGAATTCAGATCCTCGAAACATGACCAGACTAGAACAGTCAAACTCATGAGAACTGCTCGAGCTCATGCATAATCTTCTCTAATATTTCTATCCTGGTTTGATGATGCCATGAAGAGAAAAGTAACGGCATTCCAATGTCTGAAAATATAGCATCTATAACAAACTGATCAACCTTTTATTCCCAGATTTTTCTGAATCATGTAAGAAGCAATACAATAAGGCAAGAACACTGAAAATCAGGTCATTTGACATAATCTGAGCTGACCTCGAAAAAAAAAAAAAAAAGAAAAAGAAAAAAACAGATAATCTGAGCAAGCAGGTTCCTTTTGCAGGCAAGCAAGACAACAAACTAGTCCACAGGAAAAGTGGATCCAGGACATCAACAAAGCTACAAACTTAGAGCTATGACTCTGTATTCGTCATTGCATCATGCATACACTAAGTCAGAATATAGTGCGGTTCTGATATGTTGCAAATCAGATTCGTGCAAAGGCAACCACAGAAAAAGTAACGCTTCGTAATACTGCAAGCAAAGGCACATTGCAAATGACAAAGTGACGATAATACTCTCTCCTTAGACCTTAACAGATACACCAGATAAACTTCACTCAGTTGCAATCCTCTCTCTTTCTTGGTTAATAGCACAGAATTATCATCCACAAGAGCAACATTAGACCTAAAGATCCAAATTTTAATCGACAACCCAGAGTAAATGGGATGAAAGTATGAAACAGGTTTGCAATCAACCACACATATGGAAAATGAGAGAAACTAAATCAATCTACTACCTCAACCCAGCCATCCAATACTAAGTCAAATATGACATTTCTCGCCAACATTGCTGAAATAAGTAACCGGTTTGTAATCTCTAGCCATACAACATTACAACAGCATCTATGACACTGATAGACCTTTTATTCCCAGAATTTTCTGAAAGTTGTAAGAAGAAATACCAGGTGATTTAACATAATCTGAGCTAGCAGATTCCTCTAGCTGCAACTTTTGAGCTATAACTCTGTATTCACCAATTCATTATGTATGCAATCAGTCGAAAAACATTGTTCTAATATGCTTGCGATCAGCTTCGTGCCAAGGCAACCCCAGAAAAAGTAACACCACAAGTACAGTCGCATTCCAACTAGCGAAACTACTCTTGTTTTCAGATACCCCTTCGACCTTAACAGATACGGAGTACACCAGATAAACTTCACTCTATCGCAACCCTATCTCTTTCTTGTTTAAGAGTTCCCAAAAATATGATCTCCAAAAAAGAGCTCCGAAATGTAACACAAAATTTTCTTCCAAGATTAGACCTAAAATCGCCAATTTTAATCCACGACTCAGAGTAAACGATGATGAAACAGGTTGCAACAAACCACACAGATGATACACTATCCCTGAGCTAGCAACAGCAACATCCAATTGTATTTTCCTTCCCCCCCATGTTCGACAAGTTGCTCAGGATCACCTATTACTACAAACACCCACAAGATCAACATTCGCTCCAAACATCCAATCCAATATTCCGGTGCAAGACGAGCCTAACACCTCGAATCTCCGAAAGTAAAACCACGGGCAGCATCACGGTAACACAAACAACCATTCCAAAAGACACAATCTTATCCCAATAATTACCCACACACAAACAGCTTACTTTTCACCAAACAACAGTAAAAAAAACTATGCAAAATTCACCAAACTTCAGATACACAAATTAACAAACACAACCAATCAAAATTTATTACATCACAAGCACAATTATATAAATAAATAAACAAAGTAAATAAAAGCTTGCAATAGAAGATACAAATTCTACAAATATCTACGAGATAATTTAATTAATCAACACCTTGCGAAAAACCGCAGATCATCAACACCAAACAATTCACCACTTTTTTTTTCCACAAATTAAAAAAAAAACATACAAATCTAATTTCTTTTTCCATTGTTTATAATGTTTCAACATCTGATTAATTAAAAAACTTAGATACACATACATAGACCTCAAAAGTCGCAAACCCTAACGTCGACCAACAACACAATTAAATCGACGGGATGATCGGACGACGGCGGCGATGACGGCGGCGGAGAATTATACGGGGAGAGAGTCGACGGAAGGGGCGGGAGGAGCGGGAAGAGGAGGAGGGAGAGAGTGGCGAGGATCGTCGTGGCGAGTGGAGTTGGCGAACATGAGGCCGCGATCAAGGGCGTCTTCGGAGTCGTCGTCCATGTCGGAGGTGCTGAGGTTGATGCAGGAACACCGCTCAAGGGAGGCGAAGAAGGCGGAGACGACGCTAGCTCCGACGTAGTTCGCCACCGTGTAAAGTTTTCCTGATGTCGGAGATGTGATCGCCGTGTTGTCTTCCATTTTTTTTGTTGCCGTTAAAAGTTGGTTTGGTTTTGAATTGATTTTTTAGGGATTTTGGATTTTGGATGATGGACTTTTTTTTTGAGGAGAGAGGAAAGGGAGAGAAAGTCGGAGGAATTGCTGGGGGAGGAAGAAAAAGGGGGAAGAGAGTGAAAAAGAAGGAATTGGTCAGATTATTAAGAGGGTGTGTATTATTTTGGCATGTTTTGATCTCGGGGGGAACTTTTCTTTAATACGACTTCTTATAAACAAAATCAAATTATACGAGTACGGTTTAAGTTACGATGATAGAATCGGTCGCTAAAACATTTGAGTGCAAGTCCATGACACTCTCACACTTAGAGTTTTGACGTAAATCTCTTAAGGGATAGTTATCACGATAAGATTACGTTATGGTAGCAGAGTTAATTGTTATAAGGTCAAGTATAACACTCATACCTTGTTGATGACGAAAATGTTTATGTCCAGCTGATAGAGCCATCACAGCAATACGAGCTTCTCATCATCGCGATGGGCCGAAATATTATAAGCCTATTTGATTCAGCATTTACGTCACGATTCAAATTGGGAGACTAACGCCGTGTCGGAGACAGTTGAACATTCAAATAAGACGTGATAAACCTCCCTCACCGTTCAACTTCACGATTAGAGAGAGAAGCGGGAATTCACTTAAAGCCGATAAACTACCTGTACAAAAGCACAAGGCAGGGGACAAAGAAGGACATCAATCAACAATCATCAACAAGTTCAACTTTATCTTTTTACAATTCTTTTCCTAGATAGATTCGGATTCGCCCCTAATCAAATGTTCAAGCTAACTGTTCAATCTTGCTCAAGTCCTTTACCTAGTCTCCCTAACCGTTGCCCAAGACCCGTCGAATTTCCCAAGCAGCATCGCCTCCCTTTCTTTACTCCGCTTACCGCATGTGAACTCCACTACCCATGTAACAACCCTAAATTTTGACCAACTAGAAATAGAAATAATTTAGAATTGTCACGCCACAATTGACTATCGAGTCAATTGCCAGGCTAGAAATTCAATTACAGTACCAATAAAAACAATACAGCGGAACACTTAAAATGTCGAACCTACAGTTCTCAAACGAATTATCAAATTACAACTGAAATGAAATAAAATCTTTATTGAAACATGTCTTAAGAAATAATCCCCATTCATGCACCAGCTTCTCTAGCACGCAGCCACATATCAAGACCTGTCAACTATGCCATCGAAGATTGACATAGGCCCCAGAAAATGGTAGGGACAAACCAGAAACAGAACGTCAGCACAGGCTGAGTAAGAAGCAAATAAACATATAAAAGAATTAAGATACGCGCCTTGAGGCGCGTAGCTAACAAGAACGAATTGAAGTTATCTCACAAGAACATTAATAATAAGAGATACTAATATCAAAAGAGCATCGCCGCTCATACAACAGAATTAGTTATTTTGTTTTGGCTAGGGTCCTACCCCATAGCCCCACATATCGAACTACGTTCGAGCTAGAGTCGGAATAAACGACCCTATTAATCCCGAGTGTGCACACCCCTCGCTAGACAGCCGGTAGGACGAGTTGTCCATCTAGAAGGAAGACTAATAGAGGACCGGTAGCTAACCCGGCCAGAAGTACCTTGATCAGAGGTATAACACGGCGGTCAGCTGAGCTGACATACGCCTAAACTCTAGGTGGATTCCATAAATTATCTTCATCCATTTTATGTACGTTATTTGAGGATGAATTATTCGATGATACAATTTATTTCAATTGTACAACAAATCACGCTAACATGCGAAACAACAAAAACACAAGCAACTAACCACTCGGCCGAGAGGCCGAGTGGCTCGAAGGCCACGGCCGAAAGGCCGGTTGACCGAGGAAACAAAGGCCGAGAGGCCGAAAAGAAAAGAAAAGAAGAACGGCCGAGTGGCCGTTCGCATGCGATGATTTGCGAAGTAATTAAACAAGTCAAACAACGGTAATATGGATTCAACGATAGAATTAGGAATAAGTATCATGCAATGTGATCAATTGAGTGAAACGAAGCAATAGATGATCACATAAAACTTATCAATGATTCAATAGAAGGCAAAGGTGTTTGTGATCAACGTTCTTACCTCAAACGCCAATCCATTTCTCCTTTTAGTCTAACATCATATTTCCCATAATCAATCATACCCAATCAATCACAACCTCAACAATAATCCCCTAATTCACAAAGTGAAACCACAAGTCATAAATCTCACAATTAACACTAATACATCATGAACCCAAAAGGAGACAGTAGCAACAAACGTGAATAATTTCTACCTCCAACATCGTATGATCACCAAATTTGAGTATGTCATAAAAAGTTATGTCAGGAACGTCTCCTCCGAATTTCGTCCACAAACCATAAACGGATTAACGGGAATCAACCTCACACTGAACCATAAACATGAATTAGGGTTTACCCACGAATTATGATATAACTTTTGATACAGAGGTGTAGATCTTACCAAATTTGAATATGTTGTCACAAAAGTTTATAGGAACATCTCCACAAAATCTCGTCCCAAAATATCTTAGGAGTCAACGGGAATCATCAAAGTACCGAGGGGCGAAACAGATCTCGGGTAGATAGACACAGCTCCACTAAAACATCTCCACAGGGAGCATCCGGTGGAATCTTAGCACGATCTATATATTGTTGGATCCGTATCGAAAGCACGGTTCTAACGCCACCAACCACAATGTAAACAAAGGTCGTATGTGAAAGTTGTGTGTGTTTGAAGTTGACACAGCGATGCTGGGAATTTCTGCGGGTGGAGGCTACGAAAATGAGAGAGAGAGGGAGGGAGGCCGAATTGCTATGAAAGGGAAGCAAGGGTTTTTCTTTAATTTTTCATAAACGGGTATGTGGGTAGACTCGGGTTTGGGCTTAGCTAATTAGGTGGGTTGCGTGATCCAAAAACCCGACCCAAATTCGAAAGACTAACGTGTTCTCTTGTGTAATTCTATAATTAGAAATCCCATAATAATTCAATCGAATCCCAATAAACCCTTAATAAAACTCCCAATTACATTATAAACGTAACACCCTTATTAAATAATTACCCAAAAATACGGGGTGTTACAACCCAATCTTCCTATCTCGTTCAATTATTAAACTCTAATTCCTCTACCGCTACCCCTAATGATTTCTAGTGTCTACACCCTTGAGTATATTATAATTTTCAAAATTGAAATGAGTGGACTTATTTTGGTAGTCAATAAAAGATATCAAATTCTTCCTTATATTACACTAATATCAAGATTACATTAGAAAATGAGATTAGGCTATTACTTTACACAGCTTCTTTTATGAATGAATTGAAAATAAACTTTAGTTCTATTATAATAAATTTGTGTTCGTACCAAAAAGAATCGGAGTATATTTTTGTTGTTTAGCATATATAAATTTCCCTATGTCACATTAACATTATAGACGCGGTGTTGCCTTTACTATTTTAGACAATGAGATTTGTGGTGTTACGATTACACAAAATAATTTTTGGTTTTTGAGCTTGTTGTTACGTACTCTCTCCGTCCCATCTCAATTGCCCCCTATTTCTTTTCGTGACGTCCCACCTCAAAATCCCCATCTATTTTGGGACATCATTATCTCTCCTACTTTTTTCTAATATTTTCACCCACTATCACATTCTGTCTCCTACTTTTTTTGTTAAACCTTACATTCTCTCTCCAATTATCTCTTAATTTTTGTTCCACTAGCACTACTTTACTTTCTTTACTAGTTTTTCTTATTCTACTACAAATGGCCCACGGGGCGTTTGAGGTGGGACGGATGGAGTATAAAGTTAGCAATCATTATTAAATTATTGTAAAGTGCACTAAATCACTTCTTATAATACATTTTAATTAAAAAACTATAACCATAAATATGTCTCAACAATTGTTGTTGTAGTGGCCTGCTGGTCTTTGTTCACTTCCAACATTTGTATTTTGATCCGTACTTATTAGTGTTTGTGATTTGTGAATATGCTCCACTCTAAGTCAACCTCTCCACACGACTCTCTAACCCGATCGATTGCTATAACCCACCAGCCTTCATATAGCCAACCCCACTTAATCCTTTCCCCATGCCACTCTCATACACGACATCAATGTCCAACATTACCTACGCGATACATACTCATCCTTGTTTCTAAACATCGACCCCAATCCTGGTAAGAAAAAAAAAAGATATTAAATATAATAATCCTTAGAAATTGAGTTGTTGTACTATTGATATTCTGATCCGATCCATGAGCATAGGGGTTTTCAATTGAGAAAAGATAGTTAATAGATTGCGTTTAAGAAAACACATTATATCTTTTACATAAAAAATGACAATATCTTTTACATTAAAATAAGAGACATAATAAATGACTATTCATAATTAACGATCTCTACATATTGTTGTAGACACCTGTATTTGTCCCTACCCAAATCCCCGATGATGAAAGGACATATTACAGTGAACTGCGTCTACTTGCTCTACTATGTGAACCACCATTGTCGTAAATCTGTTAGCAAATGCGTTTTCACCCAAAACAAAGCCAAAAACAACCATTTTCCTCCCCTTTTACACCTGACCTAACTCAGGAATAACCTGCGTGCCTAAATCGCCAAAAATCATCAAGAAAACATGTTTTTGTACGTCATTTGCCCACCCAAATTCACATGAGCAATATTCATGTAATAAGAAGACCAGAAATGCAATTTTGTATGGTGCGTCACGGGGTCCAGGCGCACCTCTACGCGCGCACGGAGGCTGTTGGGGTGAGTTCGATTTAGGGATAGACTGGGATCAACTTCAGTTTCCTGCGCGCACAAACAAACGGTCAAGGGGGGCGCCAAGCTTTCACCGGGCGACCCCCCTCCGACGCTCAAGTCAGTATGAGTCGGGAGGATGGGGTCACAAAGATAATAAAAGAGTAGAGAGAGAATATAAGTTGTGTGTGTGTAGAAAGAGTCCTCTAGATAATGGAAAATGAGGGGGTATTTATAGGGAGTCCAAGGAATAACCTAGGTACCCAGAATCAATCCCGACCCTTCATTCCACCAAGATCCAATGGCTAGTACCTTTTGGGCTTTGAGGGTATCACATGGCCTTTTCCAAGGATCACTTTGTTAAGGGCTGTGGCCCAATTATAAATGTGTACCAACAGAGCCCCTCGAAGTCGGGTCGCGCTCGCCAATCACCGCAGCTCGCTGTTCATCGAGTGTGATCGGACTACGCATCTACCGGCCGCCCTTTGCCATGGTTCACTAAGTGGGCCTTGGTAAAGCCATGTGATGCTCAGTAATACGTCGCGTCTTCTTTTTCTCGATAGGCCGTGGGGCTCGTATTTTCGATTTTAATCGAAAACTTCGCCCCTTGCGAGCTTCATGGTCGTATGCGTCTTTCTCAATTCTATATCTCTTCATATACCGAAGTCGCACTCGAAATTCGCCCCTGAAATTGGGTGCGATCTCGTGTCGACTAAAACTTCGCCCCTAAAATGGAGACCGAAGTCGCACTCGAAATTCGCCCCTGAAGTTGGGTGCGAAAATCGTGTCGACTAAAACTTCGGAGTCGCATTCGAAATTTCGCCCCTGAAGTTGGGTGCGAAAATCGTGTCGACTAAAACTTCGGAGTCGCACTCGAAATTTCGCCCCTGAAGTTGGGTGCGAAAATCGTGTCGACTAAAACTTCGGAGTCGCACTCGAAATTCGCCCCTGAAATTGGGTGCGATCTCGTGTCGACTAAAACTTCGCCCCTGAAATGGAGACCGAAGTCGCACTCGAAATTCGCCCCTGAAGTTGGGTGCGAAAATCGGGTCGACTAAAACTTCGGAGTCGCACTCGAAATTCGCCCCTGAAGTTGGGTGCGAAAATCGTGTCGACTAAAACTTCGCCCCTGAAATGGAGACCGAAGTCGCACTCGAAATTCGCCCCTGAAGTTGGGTGCGAAAATCGCTTCGACTAAAACTTCGGAGTCGCACTCGAAATTTCGCCCCTGAAGTTGGGTGCGAAAATCGTGTCGACTAAAACTTCGGAGTCGCACTCGAAATTCGCCCCTGAAATTGGGTGCGATCTCGTGTCGACTAAAACTTCGCCCCTGAAATGGAGACCGAAGTCGCACCCGAAATTCGCCCCTGAAGTTGGGTGCGAAAATCGCGTCGACTAAAACTTCGGAGTCGCACTCGAAATTTCGCCCCTGAAGTTGGGTGCGAAAATCGTGTCGACTAAAACTTCGCCCCTGAAATGGGCAAGAGTTATGTTACCCATTGATTAGCCATAAAACACATTCGTAGCAAATTCATGCAATTTTTACTGAAAAGTAAACAACTTGGGGTAGAACTTGGGGGACAATAGTCACTATTTTCCATGCATGTTTTTGGAAAGTAGGTGCACATATGAGTAGTCAACGTGCCAAAAGCAATGCACTCACATAGGAAATTGGTATGGCCACCTAGCAGCATATAATATCATTTTTCTAGTGGTAAAATGAACATGCTTTCAAATACTCACATCGGTATATGTAACAATATCACTCGACATCATGTAAAATAATTAACGTATGATTATTATATGCAACTAAAGTCAACAAATCAGCCAACAATCACCATTAACATGCTTTTGTCAGAGTGATACATTTACAACGCATGCTTTTAGAAAGTAGTGATACATTTACTGAATCAGACTTAGCTTACTGATGCTTTTTAATTTAAAGCTTTAAAGTAAAGTGACAGATTTACTTATCTTATGGGATTTCAGTCTCGGTTTGCGTTTGGCTCAAATAAAGAGGTCTTCGCTTCACACAACAGCACTAGAAGAATCTCAGTCGCGGTGAGCTTGCAACCCGCGCGACCGCCTCGAACTTTGGACGAAACCGAGCCAGGCGATTGGGTGCGACCTCCGCGATTTGCACAGCAGTCACAGGCGACCAATCCGAGGCCGGTGACTTGCTTTTACTTGCCCTGCCGCCAGTGTGGGTAGGGCCGGCGCGTCGAATATAGGTCCGAGCCACCGCGTCGAACGGGGTCAGAACTCCCGCCCCCACGCGAGCCCGAGCTGCCTCAGATGCGCATCCGAGTTGCCGCCTCGAGTGCGAACTGCCGCCTCGGATCCGGCCACCTCGGACTGCGGTCGCTGCTCCGAACAGTGATTGAATTCGAGCGACCTGGAGTGCGAGTTAAATCCGAGTCCAGCCACCCAAATTTCTGGACCACAATATCGCAGATGGGAACTCCTCACTCCGCACTTGGGCACTTCGCGCTCCACGCACACAACGCACCACTCATTGCGCACACCACACTTCGCAACCGCATCTTACATATCACGTGGGTCCGATCAAACTGCCGCCTCGACTGTGAGTCGTACCCGACCACTCCAAACTCAAGCCGAGTCGAGTTGCCTCAAGCGCGGTTCTGAATCGCCGCCTCGAGTGCGTGTCCGTATGATCGCCTCGACTGCGTGCCGGGTCCGAGCTCCTGCAATCTGACCACCTGGAACGCGGGGTCGAGTCAGGGTATGCAAGGCCGAGGTCAGTGTTCCCGCATCAGTTTTCACGCGACCATTTCTAACCGCGCTTCGCTCACCGCGCTCCGCGTTTCTTACTCGCACTCCTTACTTCGACTGCGTATATCTACCTTGCGACTATACAAATACAACTCGCACCCGAATTGGGTCCGAACTCCGCAATCGCACGTACACCCTTCGCGTCGTACTAGCACTAGCGCACTCAACGCGTTGTACTAGTAGCACTAGCACACTTTGGAATACTCGCATGGGCATCTCGTAGAAAAGTAACAGTTGGGAATCCTCCAAATAATAAAATATAAGTCATTAGACAATGACCCACTTGTGATGATAAACAATAATGTACTTCGTATTTCTTCTATGCGCACTCCCAAGTCCGCAGTCGCACTACGCAGTCAACTTAAATCGATCCTCACAATCTATCCCCACAGACGGCGCCAAATGTTGGGGTGAGTTCGATTTAGGGATACACTGGGATCAACTTCAGTTTCCTGCGCGCACAAACAAACGGTCAAGGGGGCGCCCAGCTTTCGCCGGGCGACCCCCCTCCGACGCTCAAGTCAGTATGAGTCGGGAGGATGGGGTCACAAAGATAATAAAAGAGTAGAGAGAGAATATAAGTTGTGTGTGTGTAGAAAGAGTCCTCTAGATAATGGAAAATGAGGGGGTATTTATAGGGAGTCCAAGGAATAACCTAGGTACCCAGAATCAATCCCGACCCTTCATTCCACCAAGATCCAATGGCTAGTACCTTTTGGGCTTTGAGGGTATCACATGGCCTTTTCCAAGGATCACTTTGTTAAGGGTTGTGGCCCAATTATAAATGTGTACCAACAGAGGCCTTGGCGCACCCGCGCATGCGCCCTGCGCGCCATTAGCCACGCCTGACGCACTACCACATGCGCCAGACGCAGCCTGCTTGCGCCAGCGTCTGACGCACCTCCACCCGCGCCAGAGGCACCACCCCGTGCGCCTGACGTACGCAGCCCTAGGGTGGCCGGCTACTCTACTTTTCCACCCCAAAACCCTACTTCTCCACAGCTATAAATACAACCCTTCTCCACCCCATTTGACACACTTTGATACACCATTTTCACCCCGAATCTCTGCTTCTCTCTCACCACAATTCTCTCACAAAAACCCTTACAACAATACAAAAACCCTAGCAACTATAACACCAAAACCCTAATAGCCCCTACACCTCTAGAGCAGCTCTAAATAGAACACAATCAAACACAACTCAAGTAAAGCCCCTCTCAAATACCCACGTTTGAAGAGCAACGCATCGCTCCAAAAATACATCTAGCCCCTACGACGCATACTAAGGATGAACGCAGCGATCTCGAAGCATAGTAGAGCAAGTAGTGGCATCGCGGACACACGTAAGTCCTGAGGGCATCCCCCATTTTCTCAACTCATTTTTTACTTTATTCTCATCTTCTACCCCTTCTTTATGTGCGCATTTTATTGCTTTTACGACATAGATTTATATTTTGCGTAACCAAGATTTAGATCTAAAACGAATTACATGAATCACGCCTAACACACATAGCGTAAAGCGCTTGTACAATTGGTAGCTAGGGACCGTTAATAAATTTTAACGACGTTGCGACCTAAGATCTAGTTTATGTGCTAAATAACCGACTTAGCTAATTTACTAGGTTGTATATAACTTGTAAATGATTGTAACTTGCATGGCTAACTTCTCAACGACTTGCAAACGATAATTTAACTAGTAGAGGCCGCTATATGTGGGCGGGGTTGGGTGTCTTATGGCTTCCCAACACGTATCGTCACCCCCGAACCCAGTCCCGCGGTCCGTAGGCTGCATATTGGCGTAGGGCACAATGCGCATCTTGTTCCTTACGTCCCTCAATTTTGTCCATTTCGTTAAACGACTCGCGAAAGTGTTTTGTACTTGGCATGACTCGTTTCTTCAAGCGTTTATGCTCAATGGGTATAGACTCACCTAGCCTTTACGTAGTCTCTCGGTAACAAGGAACAAGATCGCATTACATGGTTTCCAAACACCCCACAATTGTTTGGTGACGACTCCTTTCCTAGTGCAATCATCGCACGACTCGCGCGTCCGTCGCTATAGAGACCATCTGTGGAATCTACAATTGTAAATATCTCCACCTTTATGATATTTTAAAAAATAACTTAGTACGAAGTATCAATTAAGTTATTGTGGCACAATGATAAACTTATATTTACAGATATCAAGAGGTCATGAGTTCAAGTCTCACTCTTGTCTTTTTGGCAATATACTGCTTGCCAATTATTGACATGACACTTTTATGTGGCAACATTTCCTGTGAGATTGCCATGTGGAAAACCGAGTCGCCACATGGCGTGCTTATGTGGCGACGTCACCTGTGAGCTCGTCAGTGGAAATCCCTCTCGACACTTGGCGATAAGGCCTAGAATCACGACATGTGTCAACGGGGACTTCTTTAGTAAAATATATAGAAAGACTGCTCAAGATCATATATTCATATTAATGTCAAATCTCTTAAAAGTTTGTGACATACTCCTTCATGTCCAATGTTTTTTCCCACTTTCGTTTTCTATTTCGTGTAGCCATATTGGGAGCTTCTTCTAGACAAAATGCATTCTTCACTAGTTGTAAAATGGAAACTCTATTCTGCATTGCACTCTAACAACTCTAATTGATTTTAAGGCACAAATTATACCATGCTCCCAGGAGCACAAGGAGCATGGTGGTCTTCCTCACAATAGATGAGTGGGCCCATATATTAAAAAATGAAAAATCATTTTAAGTATTGTCCCCACTCCTTTATTGTGAGGAGGACCACCATGTTCCTTGTGCTCCTGAAAACAAAAATCGGGCAACAAAAATGAGAAGATAAAAATCATGCAACAAAAATGAGAAGATAAAAATCAGGCAACAAAAATAAATCTCAAATTAGGACCCTAAAAAAATCCCAAATTATTGAACGTTTAAACACAACAAATAAATCTCAAATTTGGACCCTAAAAAAAATCCCAAATTATTATTTAAGATTCGTAGTAAAATATTAACAAACTTCAACTCATCTTTAACACTCCCAAATTTTCCCGAAAAAATTTCCCACATATGAGGTAAATCAAGACAAAAAAAACCTTCCACAACCATAGAGAAATCCGGCAACAAAAATATTATTAAAATGAACAGAAAAAATATTTTATGACGGACCAACCAACGAATAATAAGCTTAAAAAAAAAACCAACAAGTAATAAGAGTAAAATTCAAACACAACATCCAAAAATACCCTAAATAATACCGTTATAAAAATAAAAGATTTAATAAACTACTACGTAATATACATGGTAAAAGCAAAAGAAAAAAAAACACAAACTTAATATACCACATCAAATCGGAAAAAAAAAACAAGATACTATTACATCCAAACAGAACTAGAATTTAGAAAAAAGAAAACAACTTTTTTACAAAACAATGAACTATGTATAAGATGGGTAAAAAGAGATGGTAAGAGTTTAGACCTTGAGTTATGAAGAAAAAACTAGGGTTTTTGCTGTGTTGAATAGTGTAAGAATGTGGAGATTCTGGGAGAATAGAAATAGATGATATTTGTTGCCTGACTTATTATTTTCTCTTCTTTCTTGATACTATACCGTCTACGCTAGTTACTTTTAGAATACTTGGATCCTACTCCAGTTTTGGAAATCACTATTTTCTCCTGCTTTTTTTTTTTATATGTTGGAAAATCATTGGAGGATAAGAGTCCACCAAGCTATACAATTCCAAATTTTGCCAACTGATTTTGACACAGTAAGGGAGTATTTGTTTATTTCTAATGCTGCATGTTGTTTTGATTCCATGAGTGAAAGATGTATAAGGAATCTGAAATAATATGACTTATGCATGGTGGAGTTCATCCGTATTGTTGGGTGTCGCTCAGCTCCATCTTTATATCAATGTCTGAAGAAGACTAGAAACTAGTAGAGACTTATGATTGGCTGATAAGCGTTGTTGTTGTGGTTGTTGTACTCTGATGTGCTGTGTCATGTGGACTTTGAATTGATATTTAGTCACAATGTCTTATCTCTATCTCTGCTATGAATGATGTTTCTAAACATTGATGGAATTATGTTTTCAGCTATTGGTCTGTTCCTTGTCTATCAGTTTGTTTCTAATCTTTACAGATCATTATGGAAAAATGTCGAATAGGGCAATGCCGTTATGAACTTCGCTTGCTCCCTCCATTTTGTTACTTTTTTTTTTGTGGATATCACCTTTAATGTCATGGTCTAGGTCCTGGTAGATTTGGATCAATAGCCATTTTTCTTGTTGTGTTACTCTTTTTGGTATGAAAACTACTGTTGGAACTTAGAAGTTGTATTTGAGTAACTTGAGTAAAATGTTGAAGAATTTAAGTCCATCAAGATGATTATTGATAGGTAATGTCTTTAGCTGCTTTTGCACAATCTCTTTCTTATGTCGTGCATTTTTTGTTTTGTTTACTTTTAATCTCATCTCATGTTTCAATGACTCACCAATGTTGGAAAATGGCTTGGGTTTATTAATGACTCACTAATTTTGGATTGACAATTTGGGATTTATGTTGTGTTTGATAATGGTGTGAACTAGTTGACAATGGTTTAATAATTTGGTTGTTGCCTGAACCAAATGTGTATGATCTGGTACTCAGGTTGCCGTGGAAGTTAAGATGGTGAACACATATGTCGAAGGGCTGGAACTTTGCAACGACACTGTATATGTAATTTGCTATACCGTAAGAATCTCTCTCTTGACCTAATTTTTCAATTTTTGTGAATTTTCGAGGCATTAACATGTGTTGCGCGTTAGTAACAATTTAACATGACTTCCATGTGCTTAAAACTCTTTAATTTTCAAATCTACTGTTGGTAAGCGTGTGGCTATTCTTCAACAACGATAACATCACTGCGAGAGCAAGCCGTCCAGGATTGAAGACGGTTGTCAACAATTTTATGTGTGCGTTTGACATGGGGCCTCGAAACCCAATACCTACCACTTTTTATAGGGAGGTATGTACCTTAAAACCCAATACCTATCTTGACTTCTAAATTAATATGGCGCGCTAGATCTACTCCCTCCGTCCCCTTTAAACACCTCGCTCTCTTTTTTACGTGGATTAAGGTGGTGTGATTTGTTTATTATTGTTTGAGGTAATGAGTGGTTTATTTATTATTGTTGAAGATAATGAGTGGTTTGTTTATTATTTTTGGAGATAATGAGTGGTTTGTTTATTATTTTTGGAGATAATGAGTGGTTTGTTTATTATTTTTGAAGAAAATGGGAGGCTTGTTTATTGTTTTTGGAGATAGTAGATGGTTGATGTGTGGTGAAAACTTACCCCATTTAGTAAGTTTTGAAATGGGGTGTTTAAATGGGGACACCCAAAAAACGAAAGAGGGGTGTTTAAAGGGGGACGGAGGGAGTATATATATTTTCAAGCTTTATCTATAAATTTTGCTGATCACATAAAACATTTATATTGCAGTCGCTCCCCGATGAGCTCAAGGAAGATTTAAGAGAATTATTACCTGGTCTGACTTTTCCAACGCCTGAAGCTTGCTAGGAGTATCAATGGAGAGCCCACGGGTATGCCACGAGTCTCTTGCCTCTATCCTATTTTACTATGCTATGTGACGTAGCGAGGAGTTGTGACCTTACTACGATCATGACCACAATGATCGAGAATCAAGCCGCCGCCGCCGCTCCTGCTCAACCTGCTGCCGCCGCTCCCGCCCATGCTGGCCTTGTCTCATGGGCCGATCTCGTGAGAGTTGTAGGTGTAGACGCTCCTCCAGCCCCCCCCCCCCCCCTTTCAGCCCCCCGTTCTGTTTTGGTTAGAACGACGAGTGGGGAATTTGTCCGGGACGTAAGTGTCGCGTTTAACAATATTCGACCAATCGTTCAGCCTCTTCAAGGTATTTTGAATCAAGTTTATTATTGTGTAAGAGGGGCTGGCACAATAATCACTGCTTTAAACCCATATTACGCTAATCACGATCCGCGTAACGATCTTCAATATAAGCTATGAGTTACTTAATTTAGGTGTTACTAATTTATTTGATTTTGGGGATTTAATTTGAGGTTTATCATTTATGTATTGAGGTATGTCAAAAGGATTTTGAAAAGGTTTTTTGTAATAATAATTTATAGGGTTACGTTTTAATTTATATGCGATTGTCATTAATTATTCCCGGTGCCATGATCCACACGAATGCCGCGGCTACATGTGAGCCTTGCATTTCCGAATCATGCATCTTCTCTTGAACTTTCTACATTTTAATTGCTTCTTGGGATTGGTTTTCGTTATGTCAGCCACATGAAAGTTGTAAGGTTATAAGCTGTTCACTTTGATGTAGGTTGGCTGCTGTTGGGGATGAACTTTCGGCAAAGAAGCTGAATAATTAGGTCTCAAACTCTCAATGTTGTTTAGTTCTCTTGCAAATAATATTTAGGGACTTAAATTGCCCTTTTAACTGTGCTGGTGATGGTATGTCTGTGGTTGTGTAGTGCGAAAATGAGTGCCTGTCATATTGTCTACTCCTGAAGTCAGGACTTTTAGTTCCATGACCTGGCATTGCAGACTTTTTGTTATCCTGGATGATTTCTGTGGTCTACCGTTTATGAGCTTGAGCATTTCTTATAGTAAAAAGAGCCACTTTGTTGGGTGTCTGCCGTCGTTCCACATAATCAAAAAGCACAAGCACCCACCAGAGCATACCCGCAGAAACTATCAGATGATGATAGTTGACCATATCTCAAACAAAAGTTACATAGGATTTCAAGCGAATTGTCATGTGACTTTTACCAGTCCTAATCAACCATACAGAACTCAAGACCTACAAATTCTAACACATGTAATCAAGCAATACAAGATAGGCAGTGGCTTGATTGTCTAGTTGCACAGGGCTTTGGTAGATGATCTATTATCTTGTGTTTTGAACACTGCTCTTGAGTCTAGGTAAACCAGCAGAACAATATTCCTCGGCCTTTACAAAATTATGAAGTCCATTACAGTACAAGGGAAGGAGATCACCTCCCACTTGAAACAAATGATCATCCATGGTTCCACAATATATGTAAACTCTAAAAACTTAATCCCAGACACCAATTCAGATACTAAGGTGTGGTATAGAGATATTTTTAGTCAGCTAAAACGCTGTATATTCACAAGGAAAGGCTACAAAAGCCTCCCGCTTTAAGAAACTACAATAAACAAGAAGGTTGTAAAAAGCACGGTTGGCATCATCTTCAATGACAATCACATATTGTTCAACAGCAAGTCAACAACAAAGTCAAAAGCATTCATTGCACATATCCACCGCCGAATTCTCGAAAGATCAAATGTCAGACAGAACAACAGAGAACAATGCAAGCAACTACCACTCAACCAGACAAACTTCCCAATCAATAATCACAGATTCACAGACATGACTGCAAGCAATTAGCCTGCCAAATGAAAATCCCAGAATGATGATGAGTTCTAAAATCTCAGAGTCATACCCTATTTGGCTCATGTTAGTTCTAGATCATGACTGCTTTTATATACGAAGTATCAACTTTGACGGAAAACGAGTGGAGGTACTGGGATACATAGTTCTGAATCTAAGGGACCAGTTTTTGAATGACGATTTTCTGTCCCACTTCGTGTACCACTCTATGTACCCCTCCAATCACAACCTTGCAAACCCACTCTCCAACATAAAAAAAATTCATTTAAACTTATAATTTAATTGATTGGAGGGCTACATGGAGTGGGACCCAAGAATGGGACAGAGGATCTCCACTCCCAGTTTTTAGCTCTTTTATTCATGAGGAGGAATCTGGAAGTGATTTGTAAGTTCGCTCCTACTTGTTATTGTAAAATGACAAACTTTTGTACTTTTATGTGTTTGGAGTTGTATATTTCTTCCTTGGTGTCCAGCTTGAGCTGTATTTTTCGCTTCTGTGTCATGGGCTTATGTGATTTTCCTTTTCACATTATGTTTTTCCATTGTATGCCTTTATAAATGTTCTGGAACGTACCAGAGGTCATTGAGTACCAAAATGCTGGAAATATTTTTTTTTTTTTGACAATGTTTCATCTACACCTGAAATAAAAGCAAGTACTAGGAGGTTTTACACAAAAGCAGGCCTTACTTGGCCCCTACTGAATGAGCCAGGATCGACACCTAAACCTCTTAAACTAAACATCGTAAAAGAACTAAAGAAAAACGAGTAGCACTTTGAGCTTCTTTAACGGGACCAAGGGGTTTTGCTGGAGGCCTAATAATTTTGTTTTTACCCCACAAAGACGGGGTATAATGGGCACGTTGCAGCGCTTAGGCCGCTTGCGGAAGTGTCTTCCAAACTTGCGGAACATGGAAGTCCTGGTAGACTTCCGCGGCACAGAAAGCAAACATTATGGAGGAATAGAGTACTACCTTAGACAATACTTCACTGAAGGATACATCACTCATCGTGGTATCTTCAATTAACGAGGCAGCAAGATGTGGTGAAGCCGAGTCTGAAGTAATTGGCACAACTGGAACACAAGGAGCCTCTTCCAAGCATGGAAGAGTTATGGGAGCCACTACTTCCCTCGAGACGAAGTCGTGGGGGGCTTCCTTCATGATTTGATTTGGAGTGGTAATAGCGCGAACACGCATCACCGAGATCGATCGAGTATGAAAAAACTCTAATTCTTGACCTTGTTCCAACTTTGACCAACCATGCCCAGATACACGCAACACAGAAGAAGGTACGACTCACAAACGTGTAATTTTGGGAGCCTCCAAACCAAGAGGCCCGTCGACATCATTACTCCCACAGGATTTATTAGTAGCACTAAGACAGTCCAAGTCCATGTTAAGAGGGGCAAAACCAATAGCGGAGACCTGGCTCTCGTGGCTAACATTGTGTAGAGGAGAACCAACACCTGATATTGGTGCATAGCTCATAGGTAGCTCCCCCACATCATCAAACATACTCCCACCAACATTACTGTGGTTACCAGAATTATCACAAACACACGGGTTATCTACACATAACCTAGGATTAGCAGCACAACCAACTGACATATCACTTGACAAGACGTAACCGAGTCACAAGCAACTGAACCGACACTTGGACAAGGACTTATAAAGGCATCACCTTGAACACCAAACTTAGCATTAGAGTTAACTGTGATAACACTTGAGCAAGGCTTACCAAAGTCTGCATCATCTGTACCAACCAAACCACCCTTATGTTGCTCAAGGACAGATTGGGGAATTGTAGTAGGCGTTGTAGAGGAACACTTCAACAAACTGCCCACTCGGGGAAACTTTTCTCTAACTTCTTTGTTACTTGGTTCAAAGATAGACGCTTGCAGTAGATCACTATATGCCTCCCCTAAAAGTCCCAACTGAAGGCAAGCTGAAGCTCGACGAAAGAGAGCTTTAACATTAAAGGGGGCGAATCCTAACACTAACGAGCACAACTTTTTTGCCTCAGCGAAATTAAAGACTTTGAGCGCACAAATGGCTAAATTCAAGTTAAGAGACACTGCCAATTCTTTGATAACCAACTGACCTTCCCGATCCAAAGCGACCACTACACAAAGGGCCTTAACAACCTTAAGATAGAGTGTAGCGGCAGCTTTAAAACTGTTCTTTTTGAACAGAGAATTGCCTGCCGATTTTAAGGCATTAACATAACCCTGAATCTACTCAGGGCCATTCAATTTCCCAAACATTTCAGCTAAATCCTTTTCATAACTAGTAGTACCCCCAAGGTGAAACGAACTAAGAGCATTTTGAACAATTTCGTCATCCATAGCAATAGACCAACGATGGAGAACAACAGAATCACCCCAAAAAGATACTCTCTCCATTTCATTCATTTCTTTACGTTGACCTTGGGTTCCCCTCACAAAGCCAGCAACCAAGATTCGACGGATCCTGTCGAAATACGGCCGCGGTACAAGATTTGAGACTTGTGACTGATGAAGTACCAGAAAGGTGATCTAAAAATTGAAGATCGTTGGATTTGTCTATCAGGTTGGCTGAAAATGAGACGAAGTAGAGCTATCGAAGGAGTAGCTGGCCCGCCGGCGTCGAGAATAGACAGAAGAACAAGGAAATTTGGCCAGCGAGCCTAGCTTTTAGAGCCGGATAAGTTTTCTATTCTCTTTCTCTCTCTATTTTTTCTCCTGCGAGTATTTCATTAAACTCTATGTTATGAGTTTATCAATGTTTAACGTAAGTGTCGTCGATCTACTTCTAAAAGTGAAATGCGATTGTGGGTCATGTAGAATTGTTTAGTCGAAAGTGTTCGCTGGAAAGATATTTACGAGATCAAGAATCTGTCTTTGAATTAAATGGAATTATATCTCTGTCATCAATAGAGTTTTGTGATACACGCAAGTTATCAGTTATCACAATTTATCTTCACCATAATTTAAATCATCCGAGAACAAGAGCTTAAAACTACAACCATGCTACTACTAAGACTTACTATTACAATAGAAGACTACATGTGCAACATAAAACACTAAACATTATCCGACGAACGAATAAATCATTATGAAAATTCCACAAAAGATTAGAGAGGAATTAAGAAAAGCCCTAAAATTATTATTATTAATGCCAAAAAGGTTCCTAGAAAAATTAAAACTAGTAGAAATGACATTGAAAGAGTTAGTACTTTACCATAAAAGACTATATTAGGGTAATATTGAGTATGGGAAATAATATTATGGGGTTAAGGAATAATATGTATTTATTTCGGGTTAGTTATATCATAGGATTATTATGTTCACATTACAATGTAAACTATATAAGGGGCTTCCCCCTCGAGTCTGTCGCATATCGGCTGTATGCTGTATTCGCATATAGCTGTCGCATATCCGGTCTTGGTCTTCATACCAAGAAAAGCCATTGATCCAGCAGCTTCTGTTGACTATGCAGTTGGTTCTGCCGCTTCGGCGGAGCTTAAGGTCAAAGGTTGGATTATTTTTGTTAACGTCAAATGTTGGGTTATTTTTATTAAATTTGCCTTTATTTTGTTAGAGAAGAAAAACAAATAATAATAAAGGGGAGGTTATTATTTTTGTAAAAATAAATTTTTTTTCTTAGTTAATTTGTATATCAAGGATTAATGGGTCCGTCTCACTATGAGACGGCCTCGATCAAACTAAGAAGCACGGACACGGCACCACACGTGTCCAACAAGTCCCAAAATCGTGTCTGGTTTTTTTATTTATTTTCGGACACGGACACAGTTTTTTTTTTAATTAGACACGGACCGGACACGAACCAGACAAGGCCCAGACACGGATACGACACTAAACTACGTCGTTTAACCTCTTTTTTTTTTTTTGTTTTTTTTTTTTTCAATTACAAATCTTTTCATGCTCTCTGCCTCTGGTCTGCCTCTCTCCAATATTCAACTTTTTATTTATTTATTTGTCTTCGACATTCTCTCTTCTCTCTCCGACCGACAGCCGACAGCCCTCCTCGGCGGCGCCTGGCGACGACCGACCTTCGGGTTTCCCTTCGAGTTCCAGTCGGCTTCTCTCTTCGTGCTTGCGCACAATCAGGCACGAAAACTTCTCCGATTAAAAAATTTTGTTTTTACTTATTTTTTTTAATTTAAATTGTAGTGTAATTAGTTATTAACTTATTGCCTATTATAGTTTACATCAATGTGTATGCTTAGGTTGATAGATATTGTGTTTAATTTTATAATTTTTGTATAGAAATTTCTAGGGTTTTTTTTTTTGGGGGAAAATGAATGTGTTGAAATTTGATGTGATTTGTTTGTGTTGTTGTAATCTAAATTTACTTTTTTACATACTGAAGATGGCAAGAATAATCAGCTATCTATACTTAGGGTACATTCTGAACTTGCATGCATTCGTTATTTTGCAGTTTGTGTGCTTTGAATTCTAGAATCTGCTCGTGAGCATGACTATCTATACTCAGTCTACATGTGAAACATACTATGACATTCTGAATGTAAAGGAGGATGCAAGTATTGAAGATCTTCGCCAAAGCTACAGATCAGCCCTCCTCCAAAGCCATCCTGATAAATTACGTAAATCGTCAAACTTGGCCAATTTAGGTGAAGATGTGGAAGATAGATTTGGGAAGGTGCAAAAGGCTTGGGAAACCCTCAGTGATTCAAGGTCCCGAGCTCTTTATGATCATAAGCTTCGAACTTTGCGAAACGATATATTAGTTGCAGATGATATTGCCTTAGAGGATATGATGGTTGAAGGCACAGGGGAAGCTTTAGAGCTCTTTCATCAGTGTCGTTGTGGTGACTACTTCATGATTAGTTGCGCAGAGCTGGAAGAAATGGGGTATGAGCTGTGCAAGCATGAGGATGAAATTTCTGTACGGAACCCTGAAGCTTTGCCTGGTTGTGTTATTCTTCCTTGTGGTTCATGCTCCCTTAAAATTCGCTTATTGGTTAACATGGATAATAGTGGTTCAGATGATGGGAAGAAAACATAGATGTGGCTGCAGTAGCCAGTAAATTGTACACTGGTGGGTTCGGCGGTCAATTAAAATTTACACTCCAGTCAAGGCTAACATACACCTCCAATTGAACAGAAGAATTCGAACACTGCAAGATTTCTTGTTCTGTTTGCTCTCTTGTCTTAGTCCTTGCTACACCCATACGGGTACAGGCAACCTTAAGAGTTTTAGGCTAGCAGTTGACGGACACAATGGCATGAGGAGTTGGTTTTCTGATGGTAATTGAATTTGCGCTCCAGTCAAGGCGATATTCATTCCTATTGATCGAAGAATTCAAACATTGCAGGATTTGCTTCTTCTGTTTGCTCTCTTCTTGCAAGTTGTTTAATTCAAACATTATTTGGTACAAGCAACTGTAAAGGCTTAGGCGAGCAGTTGACAGTCAAATCCAGAGGTTAATCGTACTCTGGCTACTTTATGTAAGGCAGAGTTTGGTGACGCAATAGCATGAGATGCTGATGGCTTTCTATGAGTTATCTGGAATGGTGAGCGTACCAGAGGATATTCTTACAACCATCACACTTGATGTCCGCGCACGCCAAAGTGTATTGGTAAAATGCTAATTAATTTTGACTGTAAGTTACAGTTCCTTTTTTTTTTTTTTTTTTTTTTTTTTTGAGTTTCAGAGTTACAGTTCCTAATTTCTTCTTCCTATGTTGAGGAATTTTTGTATCAATATATATACTCCCTCCATTTCATTCATTTCTTTACGTTGGACCGGGTTTTGTGAGGGGAACCCAAGCCCGACGTAAAGAAATGAATGAAATGGAGGGAGTATATTTTTTTTCGAGATCAATCTTTGTATCTTTCTTACTACTTTGGAAGTCTAAGATGTAGGATGTTTTCTCCTCTGAAAAATAACCACAGGATTTTTGTTCCATCTTTTTACTGTCAACTAGAACTCTTGTCGATTCAGCTTGAGTACTTTTAAAACTACTCCACTACTTGGTTAAAAAACATTGTTGTAAATTTGTAATGATCAACCTAGCTACATTTCAATCCTAGAAGATTGCGAAACGTAATTCATAAGTTGTTCAGACTAAGGACGACAGTCTACAACTTTGTTATAATCTCGAAATGATTTGGGATTAGTTACCATGAGTTGTGAAGTGAAAAATATGATGACTAACCACTCTCCGAAAACCGAACGCAATTTTGTTTTTTACCATCAGGGTTTGTTTTGCTTTGATACACTCTACATGTTTCAGCTCACTATTGACGTATACAGTAAAGTGACAAAAATTAAGTGTTAGGATATTGGATATTCCTTTTTTTTTTTTGGTCTTAGACAAAGTGCCACGTAAGACGATAAGAAGATCAAATAAGGAGGGAGGGAAACAGAAGAGAAATCAAATGGCGAGCATTGGTATTTCAACACACCCAAATGGGATCTCTTTCGCTAAATTGTCACCCAAACGCCGCATCTTTTTAGCTCACAAATCTCAACTCTCCTTCCAAATCAGCTGCTCGGGTAATCTTTTCTTTCTCTACCTTAACTCTTTTTGTGTTTGATGATACCAATGTCGACTGTCGATAAACGACGATACTTCCTCCGTTCTTTTGGATTGTTGACGTGGTTAGAATATGTGAAAAGGAATTTCTAACAAGACATTAACAATGTGTTAATATATGCAAGGGAAAAGAGGAAGTGTTACTCCTCTCATTTCATGGTCAAGTATTGGTTACCTGATTATTTTTATTTCTTAATTTTTACTCCGTATTATGTTATGTAGATTGTAGAGCCTAGACTAGGGGTAAAGTTGTGTACACGTGAAGTCGTGAACGGTGAACCCTTTCAGAATGGCGGGACTGCGGGAGGCTGGGAGATATACTGAACTGTTCGCTGTGTCCGAAATCTTGCGTTAGGGTCCAACTTAGTTGGCAGTTAAGTTAACGAGTTTCTAGTGAGGTCATGGACTAGTGTTTAGCAATAACGAGTGAGGTACTAGCTAGTGTATCAGATTACTTGCGTACATGTGGACCTATCTAAACGGTGATTGACTGATTGTTAGTCGTTTCGAAAATCTTGGTGTAACGTCAAGGTAGCTGGTGATTAGTTGCTTAGTTAGTTTACACTGAGCTCATGGACTAGCAGTTAGGAAATATGAATGAGGCTCTTGTACACTAGGTTTCTGCTCCGAACCCCTTTCTTCTTCATCTGTGTACTAAACAATGATTGTTGGTTCAGTTGTGTACTTCTGACTTCTAGCTGTCTGAAGACTGTAAGTACTTGATCTGGCAATAACAGTTAGTTCAAATTCAGACGATTGACCTAGTAATTTGTGAAGCAGCTGCTGGAAATGGAATCGACAATGAGAAGTCATCTCAGTTCAAAGAACTTAAGAGTGTCGCGTTTGGCCTCTTGGCGACATGGGCCATCTCTGCTGCCTCACCTGTTATAGCTGCTGCTCAGGTTAGATGAGTGCCATAATTTTCAACTTTTTAGAAGATACTGCAGAACCGTTACCTTCCAATTTACCATTCAGAAAAATTGAAAATGTGAAGAATTCATTTTTATCCTACTATGTGTATGCTTAAAAAGATCATCCTGCAAGATACAAGCATCAAAGCTGCCTGTTTTCGGTTTTAGATGATGTTTCAGTATTTAGATTGTGAATTTCTTCTTGTCAGCTAGGCTGCATTTCATTTTCGACATAGAAAACTCTCCGTTTTAATCCTCACTGTCTGATCTGAACTAAGCATTTTACCACCCATATCCCCTGCTCCATGGAAAGGATAGCATCTGTGTTAATGTGTTAGGACCTTTTTGTTTAGCTGTCTCACACCTTCTGTACTTACCGCATCTCCCTTGTCCATCTGATCTGTCATAGAACTTTTCCGGTAGCAATGGCATACGGTTTGATTCGACAAACCAATACGGAGTATCTATTAATGTGCTCTGCAGCATTCAGCAGTTGTACGAATATAGTGTTCATTTTCTTCCATGAGCCTCTTCTGATATACTATAGTACTGAACTACTGATAATTTGATAAACTAGCTTTACTCAGACCTCAAAAAAAAAAAAAAAAAAAAAAAATCTTGTGCCTTTTCTTAAATTTGACCCCCTTCCCTACTTTGGCACAGGCAAGAGCATTTTAGGCTCTACGCTAATGTGGTTGTTGTGTCATTAGCGCTGTCAGTAGATGTTACTGCTCCTTACTTCCATTGCTTCCCTTGGCAGAGACTGCCTCCGTTGTCGACAGAGCCAGATAGATGTGAGCGTGCATTCGTAGGTAACACCATAGGTCAAGCAAACGGTGTCTATGACAAGCCCTTAGACCTCCGCATGTGTGACTACTCAAATGATAAGTCTAACCTTAAGGGGAAGACTCTCTCTGCAGCTCTCATGGTGGATGCTAAGTTTGATGGTGCCGATATGACTGAAGTGGTCATGTCCAAGGCTTATGCTGCCGGAGCAAGTTTTAAGGGTATGTAACAATCTACTCTCGCTCCTATGTTAAAAGACACCTTTAGCATGACATATATCTGCTTGAAACTAAACTTATAATGGACCGAAAAGTAATGCTTAGCGATGTCTGAAACGCCAGTAGGAGTTTGGATCCTCTCCATTTCATGCATAGTGATGTCTAAAATGGCAGTACTATAATAATAGGTACATACAGTTAAGGTCGGAGCATTTTCACTGACGTAAATTGTCAATGTTATGCAGGGACAGACTTCACAAACGCAGTCCTAGATCGTGTTAACTTTGAAAAGGCCAATCTAAAAGGAGCCATTTTCAAAAACACTGTTCTATCAGGCTCTACTTTTGACAATGCTGAGCTACAAGATGTTATATTTGAGGACACAATTATCGGCTACATTGACCTTCAGAAACTCTGTAGAAACACAACTATTAATGAAGATTCAAGACTGGAGCTAGGATGCCGATGATTTGCATCATGCCACCTGCTTTCTGCACATTTTCTTTCAAGAAATTTTGCAAGAGAATAGTGTTTGTCAAGAGACGATGGTTGATTTATATACATATATATTGTTGTCACTGATGAGTTTAAGGTATTAGGAGAATGTAAATGCCTGCTATACACAATGGTCATTGTTTTGTACCATAATAATTCACTCAGTACTTAATATCAATGTGCACATTCTGATCAATGGTGGTCATTGTTTCTTTTTTTCCGAGTAAGGTTGTAAAGCATGTTTCTTTACATAATTACACACGACTCGGAAGTTCGAAAAAATAAACTATACTTTGTTTCGTTATATTCCAAAACTTAGGGGAACAACTTTTTTTGTTAGCTGGTTTGACCAACTATTTTGTTGTTGCCATTGGATGACAAGGGTTTGGTAGACTAAGCTGGATTGTCACTTTTATTAAGAAGCGTAATTTGACAAAAATTACCGTTTGGAAGGTGAAAAAAACGACAGATTGTTGTAATTCAACAGAGTTCTTCGGAAACTAGGCACAATCCTAAAGTTTTAAAACAATGAAAAAAATACAAAGTTTTACTGAAACCAGAAGATAGTGATTTTGAAATTGAGAATTTGAGAAGTACTCAAAATTTAAAAGTAGCAAAATGGAACGCAAAAGCGCATCTAGTGTAGTGGTATCATAGTACCCTCCCACGGTACTGACCGGGGTTCGATTCCCCGGATGCGCATTTTTTAATTTTTCCGCCCTTTTTGATTTGTCACCTCTTTTTTTGGCCGGCTTACGAACCCAACCTTGTCTCAGGTTCAAATCCTCATATTCCCACTCTCGCACTATTAGCTGTTCCTATGTACCAAAATAATCAACTCCATATAATATGCAACATGAAAATTAATGTTGATGATGAGCCTAGTTTTATATTACGCTACAGGGATCAATCTTTTTGAAACAAAGAGAACAGTATTATACGGAGTATATAAGAACATATATAAACCTACATTTGTTTACCTGTAATGCTTATTCAAAGTAGCGGAGTTCACGACCAAGACAACGAAATATTTAACCATGCATCTCTTGACAGAACATTGCTTGCCCAAATGAGCATCTCAATCCAATAATCATTCAATCAACAACCTTATTCTTCTTCAATTGTTTTCAACTTATTATCTCCAACAAAAACTTTTTATTTTGGTTGCCCGCCGAGAAAGTCAGAAAACAATTCTTGTTACTGATAAAGAGTAAAGACGTAAAGTATTTCGTAAATTTCTCTATTATTATGTATTGTTGTGATTGACGGATTGGAATACTCATTTGAGCAAGAAACATTATGCAAAAGATCACGTTTATCTCTCCGAATTTCCATGAGATAGCAGTATCTAATAGGAGTACAAAATTTTGCCGTGACTATGAATCAGAACTCGCTCTTTTTATTTATTTCTTTATTGTGGATTATTGTTATGTATACTCCATGATTAGTTTGGTATATAAATAGAAGGGAAATATGGGCTTCACGGACATTATATTTTAGGGGTAGGTAGGTCACTCTGAGGCTTGCCATATGATACTTGCAGTTCAAGTTATATATATGGAGATCAGGAGATGGATATTACTATGGTGGTCGGTAGGGTGAAGAGTTCGATGGCATGATACGTTGAAAGTCAGTTTGAGATATTTATGTTCGACAATTTTGATGTGCATTGGCAGCACAACTATTTTGGTAGTTAGGTGTTGGTTTAGAACACTACGTAGAATGGCAGCTGCTCTACTACGTAATTCATGATGAGGTAAGTGTATGTCCATGTATCACCCACCATTATGAATTATGATTTAAGAAAATGATCTATCATATTCATATGGTATACACGTATATACTTATTTAACTCGTAATTGATGTTTCATTAATTGGAAGTAGCTGCTAGTGACGTAATATTGGAAGTGAATAATTAAATGATATTGAAGTAAACATTATCATTATTGTTGATATAATAAAATAAATTAGAGTATTTACGGTGCTGTTTTAGCTGCTAAACGACTTCTAATCAATAATTAGCTTACAATTATTACTTAGAGTAAGCCTAAGACGCCGTTAGTCTAGACATCGGGTATAATAACTACCGGTGTATGCTTGATTTCATTTAGGACCCTAGTTAAATGCTATTTATGTAATAGTGGTAGTAATAAAGTTTGGAATGAAATAGGCATGCAGTTTAAAAGATGCTGAATCGGAGGCCGGAGCGAGGTTATACTTAGCTTGGTCGATCACTTGAATAGCACCAATTCAATGCAAGGTATTTCGGTCATGTGCGGATGTGCCCCATTGTGTAAAAAAAGCTGATGATCGAATTACGATATTGATCTAATCGTAAGAAGAGCGAGCTATTTAGTAATTAAAGAAGATTTTGCAGGCAAATTGAGCTTCCTTTAATTGCAAGCTATTGATGCATGTATATAGAATTATTGTAAATAAATACATTATGCCAAACCTAATTTTATGAACAAAGAAAAGAATCTCATTTTCTAAAGCAACATGTTTATCTAACAAGCCAAGTTCTTGCTAGCTTCGATTCATTCAATTCAAAGCACAACGGTAAAAAAAATTAAACCTCCCTCTCTTCTTCATTGAGCTTATAAGTATTGCATGCCATGATTATATCAGTGAATAATGTCCTTTGTCTTCTCCTTCCCTTGTTCCTCCAAACTTTAGGTACGTTTCTCTTATCAACCATGCATCTTATTATAATACTTTTGCGGCCGAACAACGACAATCCCTATTAGTTTCAGTTCACCTGTATTTTAAAGTTTTTGACCATAATTTGTGGGGTCGATTGAATGCCAACTAGGCAACTAACCATACAAGATATCTAACCCCGAGGTTTAATCTGATAGTAGTAATTACGTTTACTAATGGCCAGGCCAGGCCATTACATATACTTAGTTAGTTCAATAATACTCCTATTATTCTTATTCTACGTTTTACATATGATTACATGTCTAATATAATGACTAAACACCCGAAATTCTGAAACTTGTCTGGTGGAGTAAAATTTTTAATTAGAGTCGAAACGCATGCATATTTACTATCGGCACATTGCAATTTGTTTTGTATACTGTATGCATTAGAAGAACAGTCTAGCAACGTTCTTATGTTTTTGTGTATTGTGTTGACGATATAATTGATGTTCGATCAGGAGTTGAACCAAACATTGGAGTCAATTATGGGACATTGGCAGATAACCTTCCACCACCGGAGAAAGTGGCAAAGTTTCTTATGGACTCAACAATTATAAACCGGGTTAGACTTTTTGACGCAAATCCTAATATGCTTCAAGCCTTTGCACATACTAATATACCAATAACAGTCAATATCCCTAATCTTCTAATTCCTCAACTTACTAATCTTACCTTTGCTCAAGATTGGATCAACACCAACATTTCATCTTACATTCACTCTACCAACATAATTCGGATATTAGTCGGTAACGAGGTTTTATCTACGGCTAATAAGCTCCTAATTACCAACTTGGTTCCCGCTATGCAAACCCTCCATACTGCCCTAGTTGGCGCGACGTTAGACCGGAAAATTCAAGTGTCAACACCTCATTCCTTAGGGGTGTTGGCTACTTCGAATCCACCCTCTAATGGAAGCTTTAGAAAAGGATATGATGTACATGTTTTTAAGCCGTTACTCAAGTTTTTAAGGGACGTAGGGTCACCCTTTATGGTTAATCCATACCCATTTTTCGGTAGCACCAATGAAACTCTTGACTTTGCGTTATTTAGGCCTAACCATGGGCTGTTTGATGAGAACACTAACGTGAATTATACCAATATGTTGGATGCACAATTAGATGCGATTTATTGCGCGTTAAAACAATTAGGGTTTGATGACGTGGAAATCGTTATCGGAGAGACAGGTTGGCCATCTCAAGGTGATCCTTCTCAAATTGGTGTAGATCCACATAGTGCTTCTACGTACAACGCTAATTTAGTACGTCACGTGACGTCTGGTGTTGGAACACCCTTAATGCCAAATCGGACATTTGAGACGTACGTATTTGCTTTGTTTGATGAGGATTTGAAGTTGGGCCCAACATTTGAACGACATTTTGGTCTGTTTGGGCCGAACCTTACCCAAGAGTATGATATTGGGCTTCTCCGGCCCAGTTTGGCCGTCATTGTTCATCCAAAGACAGCGATATATGTCTTCTTGTTCATCACTCTATGTTGGCATCTATAGGTTGATCCATGAATCATGATTGCATTATTGCATTGTGTGAGATTTGATGATCATTGGAAGATTTAATGAGTTAAAAGTAGCTTAAACTCAATCTGACATAAAGTGCTAAAAGGATTGCTAGATCAGGGTGGTGATTTTTTACACTCCTTCATATGAGAGGAATATTGAAAACCGTAACTCACATAAAAAAAGTGTAAAAACCACTTCCCAATAAACCAAACCTATATACCGTATTAGCTTAACCAATCTTTCCGATTTGTTTTACCTATTCCCTTTATCCCACACTCTATTGCATTATCATCGACATCATATTCCACATTTGAACTATGTTGCATTATCATCAACATTGTATCACAAATCAACATCACTAGACTTTCAAATGCGTCTAAACCAAACCGACATGACAAAAAAAATCACATAACTCATCTCAAGCTCGTACAACCCACAAAATCTATGAAAAACATCTTATATCCCACCACTCTAAATTTCCGACCTATTTACGTGAGATGTCGAAGTCAATACCACCCGACAAACAACAAATAGGGCCGGGAGATGATGGATTTGAATGATGTGTAAGATCCTAGTCAAGCACGTCACTCCCACACACACGCACACACACAACTTTCTTTTTTACAGTGTTGGAGACTTTGACAAACGTTGCTAAAGCTCATCGTCCATGTCGCATCGCCTCTTCTTTCCCTTCTTCCACCTCTCCCTCTAATTTTCTCTCTCTATCTCCTCAAATCGTAATCCAGAAGCTTCCCCCAAAATACACTCCTCAATTTCCCCCATTTCCCCCAATTTCTAGGGTTAGGGTTTATAAAAAAATGGGCGGAGATTGGCACCAACTCTTACAATCAGTGATCATCGGATTAATCTTCTCTTTCCTCCTCGCCAAATTAATCTCCCTCGTCACCGCGTTTAAAGACGACAACCTCTCAATTTCCCGCGCCGCCGCACCCGCCGCCGACGAACAACCGCCTCTCCGCGCCGGAGATAGTGCGGACTTGAGTGAGGTGGCGTCTAGGGTTAGCGATGATAATAACTCGGTGTTGGCGGAGAAAGGGAGTGTGGCCGGCGGTGATTCGGTGCTTGATGACGTGGCGACTGATGATGATGATGATTGGGAAGGTGTAGAGAGTACGGAACTTGATGAGGCGTTTAGTGCTGCTACGGCGTTTGTTGCGGCGTCGGCTTCGGAGAGAGGGAAGGTGTCTAATGAGGTTCAGCTTCAGCTTTACGGTTTGTATAAGATTGCGACTGAGGGACCTTGTAGTGCACCGCCGCCTCCGGCGTTTAAGATGACGGCTCGCGCCAAGTGGTAATGCTCTTTTATTACTGTTTTATTTATATCTGGTTATTTTGTATCGTATTTGTTACGCAACTTAAAAAATGTTTATATGTTTGGAATTCGATTGAATCGTTATATCTTATACGGAGTATGTGACATTGGATGTACTCTTGGCTGTGTTTGCGGTTGCCGAATTTCGGCTGTTACTTACTTAACCCAAAGAATTTAGCATGATAGTATGTACAAGTATAATTTCATAATAATGTATGAGTGATGAATAACAGAGAAGTATGATTATGAGATGTATGAATTTGGAAACAAATCAACTAGGTAGGCTAAGGTGTATATTTGAGGTGCTGTCTCCTGGGGTAATGTAGTCGTGGAAATATATCGGATCTCGTTTTTTATCGTTATGATTGTCTTTTAGAGTGTTTTCTGTTTGCCCCTTGTCGTATTTGCTTTAGTTTTAAGTCATTAGGTTGTATTGTAATTGTCATTAGAGATTCTTACTTGTTTGCTAAGTTGCATGGGCATGAGACATAGATAGAATTCCGTTGTTGCAGCATGGAAGCTGTGATTTTGACCAACTTCTAGCTATTTTATAATAGGGTGTTGTGTGTGTCGAGGGTTTTGCTGTCTCGAAATATACATGCCTGGATGTAAACTAGGAAATTCTACTCTTCCTAAGACTATTTAGTGTTGGCCCCTTCATGGATTTGCCTCTATAAGCTGTGGCACGAAGGTTTCACAAATAAGGCTGGAATGTTGTAGCCTCCTGGAAATATCCAATAGTTGCTGTGTAGTCTTGAGATCACTGGAGGAAATATCCAATAGTTGCTGTGTAGTCTTGAGATCACTTGTGTTTGATATCACTGTGAATGTCCTCGAGATTACTCTTTATGGCTTCCCTAGATTGGGGATTTTCATTAAGGGGTCTTAGGAGTGAAAAAAAAGGGAAGGCAGAGGGAAGAGGTGGTACTAGAGAGATAAAGCAGGGGGTAGTGCGAGTATTTTTCCTTCCATGGAGGTATTCTTAGTTTTTAGAAGTGGCCCTCAGGGTGGAATTATTATCAGGTAAAGCATAACCTCGAGAGGAGTTGTGAATATTACTCAATGCAGAAAATATGGATCAATATAACACTTGCCATAAATGGAGGTAGTTCCAGTAGAGTCAACATCACACATGGTGAAATTGAATTCAGTAGTAATGTTATTTCTCAAAGTAACATGAGAAAGATGAAGAAGTGGCTTGAACTTCTTCACAAATCACCAGAAATCAAGGAGAAACTTGAAAAATTGCAGCAATCACTAGTGATTTCAAGCAAAATAGAACCTCTGATCCAAAAATATGATCCATTTAGTTGGAAAGTCCACCGAAGTATAGTTATTTCAGAGGGTACTAGTCAAAATGCTGAAAATTCCGATGAAATTGCGCGAAGATTTCGTTAATTATGACATAAAATTTTCAGAATAAATAATAATGTGATTATATAGATGAATTTTGTGAGAGTAGAAGATAAAATTACAGAAAAAGAGGATCGAGATAACACATATACCATGAAGAGCTTCATCGATCATGACAAGTTCTCCTTTAAGGTAGAATGGAGACAGGAGAGTAACTAAACTTGGAGAAGTTAATGATGTTTAAAATCAATCTTCCCCTATATATTCATTACTTTAATACTGCTTAAGCAAAAACACACGGCCACTGCAATGGCTCTTGTTGGTGTCGTCAATTTGTAGCAGCAGCAACAACTCGTATCGTCATTATGGTGGAAGTATACCCTGTCTCTTCCACCCTTTATCCAGCGCCACCACTACCTCTTCTTATTTTTTTTATGGTTAGCTTGATTATCCAATTATGCACTACACTCAATGAAAGCAAACCCTTAGTCTTTGATGCTAGTATAGAACTATAGATGTAGAAGGCGGTCAAATCAAATTATTAAATTGGGGTTTCAATCGACCTTACTTAGACGTTTTGAGCTGGTTCTTTTGAGATTTGGAGCTTGGAGAGCAAGCAAGCCTTTCAACTAGCTTTTATTCTTGTATCTGCTCTTTCTTTTATTGTGTTTTATTTGATCCTGTACAATACTTAGCTGCTGTGTTTAGGCCAGTATCAGGGTTATTATGATTTGGGGATATTGCTAGATTTGGAATTTTGGAATTTCGGATACTTCACTTATCCTGATTGTTACCATTTGAGCTTTTGCTTGTAGTCATTTACTGCAGTCGTTGAAGATTGAAAACTATGTAACCCAGATCGATTGATCATGGAGCCTTGTTTTGTTGTTCAGATTCGTCAATTGCTGCTTTAGTTGCAGGTAATTAACAATTGTTAATCAACTTAGGGAAGATAGTCTAAGATGTAACCCAAACTAGTTGAGTTTTGATGAATAACTTATTGATTTCAATTCCAGGCTCAATGGTGGGATTTTTTTTGGGCTCAAATTTTTTTATTTTTTTTTCTCTCACTCAACTATTGTATTTAGATGAGAGGAGTATATGAGGATAATCCATGAAAACAGTTGCTGAAGTTTGATGAGAAATGACTGGATAATTTAGTGTTATGTCTTACTCAAATCTAGGTAACAAAGGTACAAGGTTATTTGACTCTGTTGAGTAGACTATGCAGATTTATAATTTCTGGAGTGAGTATAATGATCTTGTCACGTGCACAACACTTGTAGTTGATAATTGCACAGCTTAGGCTTACAAATTGTTGAGTGAATAGAATACTAGTTCTAGTTGTGTAACACCATCATGACTCTAATGGAGCATTGGGATTGAACTTCCTCTCTGTGTATTCTCTCTCCATCCCGTTATTTCCTACCAAATTTGCTAACCCATCCAAAAATTTCCTCAATATCATGAACAAACTAAAGCGCATTCTCTTTTTTACTTTTTCCGTTTACCTCGTCACTTTTTAATCTTTCCAACAATATTATTCTTGTATAATCTGATATATAGCCTACTACACTAAATTGTGGCCCTAATTCATTGACAAAAAACCAATTGTAGTCTGCACTAGGGGCACCAATTAACCTGCCTTTGAAAGTTCGTTCCAATAGTATGTTTTTGGGATCATCCCGTGAGCTGTGACCCAATAACACCTTATTTAAAGGGTACAGTTCATAAAGTTTGTGTCATGATCATTATTATCATGGATTCACGGATAGTGATGCTCTCAGTGTTTGATTGGGAACTGTCGTTGTGAAGTTGCCTAATGATTACATTAAATGTTTACCTTAAGAAAGAGATATTTAAACCAGTAGCGCATGCCTTACACTTGTCTAGCTAGTAATAGCATTGTGGATCTATGGTCAAACAAACGTGACATGAGTGAGAGATAAGGGAATCCTCCAAGATTATAAACCATTTACAGACTTTCCAGTGTGTTGCAAACTCATAATAGGGACCCAGCCGCCTTAGCCTAAGTGTTGCAAAGTAAAGGATCCGTCCCGAAAGGTCGTCAATCTGGTGGGAAATTTCTGAAAAATTGCGGTAGTTTCTTTCCAGCCAAAGAGTCTTTTTTCTTTAGTGATCCCCTTATCCACGTAGCAAGTTTGTATATGGGGTCGATAATCGTTTTTAAGGAATGCAATGATTCGTCACTCCCCAGAACCCAGATAGGTGTCACTGCTTAAGAGCAGATGTCCAACAATCTCATCATTTTACTAATATAGAACTTGCAAGTTCGGACAGAGGTTCTAAGAAGGTTGTCGTCGTGGGACCATGCGATTGTCATTGATCTTTCTTGGTACTATGATCCACACGAATGCGCGGCTACATGTGAGCCTCGCATTTCCAAACGATGCATCTTCTCTTGAATTTTCTACATTTTAATTGCTTCTTAGAGTTGGTTATGTTATACGTTATGCTAGCCACAGGAAATTTTTACGGTCATATGCTGTTCACTTTGATGAAGGTTGATGGCTGTTAGGGATTAACTTTTGGCAAAGAAGCTGAATAAAGAAGTCTCAAACTGTCAATGTTGTCGAGTTCTCTTACTAATGATATTTAGGGACTTGGATTGCCCTTTTAACTGGTGCTGGTGGTGGTGATGTATGTGGTTGTTGTGGAGTGCGATATTCAGTGCCTGTCATATTGTCTACTCCTGAAGTTAGGACTTTTAGCTCCATGATGCGGCATTGCAGACTTTTTGTTATCCTGGTTGATTTCTGTGTCTACCGTTTATGAGCTTGAGCATTGTTTATAATTAAAAGAGCCACTTTGTTGGGGGTCTGCCGTCGTTCTTATGGCTCATCCTGGGATTTACATTCACTTGGCAGGCTAATTGCTTACACTCATGTCTGTGATTGTTGGTTGGGAAGTTTGTCTGGTTGAGTGCTAGTTGCTTGCATTGTTTTCTGTTGTTCTGTCTGGTATTTGGTCTTGCGAGAATTCGGCAGTGGATATTTGTGTTGAATGCTTTAGCTTTGTTGCTGACTTGCTGTTGAACAATATGTGATTGTCATTGATGATACCAACCGTGGTTTTTACAACATTCTTGTTTATAGTAGTTTCTTAAAGTGGAAGGCTTTTCTAGCCTTTCCTTGTGAATATACAGCATTTTAGCTGACCAAAAACAAGGTTTTCTATACCACACCTTATTCTTTGAATTGGTGTCTGGGATTAAGTTTCTAGATTTTACTTATGCTTTTTTTTTTTTAGAGTTTACATATACTGTGGATACATTGATGATCATTTGTTTCAAGTGGGAGATGATCTCCTTCCCTTGTAAAGTAATGGACTTCATTATTTTGTAAAAGTTGAGGAATATTGTTCTGCTGGTTTACCTAGACTCAAGAGCAGTGTTCAAAACACCAGATTATAGATCATCTACCAAAGCCCTGTTCGACTAGACAGTCAAGCCGCTGCCTATCTTGTATTGCTTGATTACATATGATAGATTTTTAGGTCTTGAGTTCTGTAGATTGGTGTCATGTATGGTTGATTAGGACTGGTAAAAGTCATATGACAATTCGCGTGAAATCCTATGTAACTTCTGTTTGAGATATGGTCAACTTTCACCATCTAACAGTTTCTCCAAGTATGCTCTGGTGGGTGCTTGTGCTTTTGGATTATGTGGTTTTACATTTTCTGTTCAGATAATGTGCTTGTTACCCTGGTTTCGGCTGCAAGTGTATCTTGGTAATTACTGTAGATTGATGGGGTAAATGATTGAGTAGAAGCAACATTTTTTTTTTTCTCATTGTTTTTCCTCCCGAAGAGACTACTGTATCCCTTTTTCTAGGCATTGAAGAGGGATATGTTTTTTTTTTTTTTTTTTTTTTTTTTTTTTTTATTCTTTTTTATTTTACATATTTATTTATCGAGATGCATGAAGGGGTGATATTTGATAATTGTTATATGTTTTGGCATTGGGTGCTCTGGGGCATGTTGATTGCAGCCAGTATGACAAGGTTTGGAATTAGGGATATATGTAATGTATTCTTATAAAGAAAACCTTGATTGTGGATAATTGACATCTCCAGTCTTGATTAACAGTTTTAAGAACACAGAATACTGAAAGTCCCATTTATTAGGAATTATGGACCTATCATTTAACTTACTTCTAATTTCTTTGAGAAATGCTGCAGGAATGCGTGGCAAAAGATGGGTGCTATGCCTCCTGAAGATGCTATGCTGAAATATGTTGATATTGTGACAGATCTGTTTCCTTCATGGGCAGATGGTGGTGCAGAAGTGAGATTCTAATTCTAGATTACGATTGAAAGGAAATAGAAAGAAATTTGATTGCCCTATATGGCTCATGTTTGTTCTAGATTATGACTGCTTTTCTATATCAACTCTGACAGAAAACGAGTGGAGGTACTGGGATACATAGTTCTGAATCTAAGGGACCAATGGGACCAGTTTTTAGCTCTTTTATTCATGAGGAGGAATCTGGAAGTGATTTGTAAGTTCGCTCCTACTTGTTATTGTAAAATGACAAACTTTTGTACTTTTATGTGTCTGGAGTTTTATGTTTCTTCCTTGGCATCCAGCTTGAGCTGTAGTTTTTGCTTTTATGTCCTGGGCTTGTGTAATTTTTCTTTTCACATTATGTTTTTCCATTGTATGGCTTTATAAATGTTCGTGGAATGTACCAGAGGTCATTGAGTAACAGAATGCTGGAAAGATATAAATGGGATCAAGAATCTGTCTTGTCATCATCAGAGTTTTGTGATACACGCGAGTTATTACAAATTATCTTCGCCATATTTAAGAATTTTTTTTCGAGGGACATATTTAAGATTTTAATCCAATTGAAGTCTCTGACTATTGTTTTTGCTTTTCTTCATCTGCAATGATAAAAATTGCTCTCCAAAGTCATGCGTATCTCGCGTCGGTCTCTCTTTGTGAATGATTGAAACTCTTTGCAGTATGTATTCTGCAAGTGGGCAGAGTCTGGTTACTGTAGCATGGCTGTACTATTGTATACTTGATGTGAAGATGTATTTGAAGTGCCAGATTGAGATCTGCTATATTCTCTGTGACCATGTAACTCCCTCACATGATGATAGAAATTTGATTAATTTTAGTGGTGCTTAGCCTTGCATATTATTAACGATTGCAGAACTGCAATGTATGACGTCAAAAGAAAAAAAAAAACAGGGTGTTATTTAGACTTTTGTGCTCCCATGAATTTCGGTAAATCACTAGATGAACAGTTCTTGGTGATAATGATAAGCGCTTTTCTCATGTGATTGTATTACTGTTTCTTTTTAGGAAAATGGAAGCAGTACATGGTTTTGCTAGAGAAGGTGATGTGGATAACTTGCTGAAATGCGTTGCAAATGGGACTTCGGTGAATGTTAAAGGTATATTTTCTTGTTCTGGTGCTGTGGGTGTGGGAGAAATATAGCTTATATAATACCCGTCTGAGTATCTTATTAGTTTGAAGACGAATAGTTAATGTGATTATAGTATAATTTTTGTGCCGAATTGTGCTGGATACAATTCCAACTCCTCTTTTAGTATTTGTGAAAGTTATCTGCCTAGCTTGGTGTTGTATACTTTCTTCAAATGACTCCATGAAAATTTATAGTGTCGAGGACTCACTTCATGGGATTAATGACATCTCAGTTTCCGTGGATTGCTAGCAATTTGTTACTTACACTTTCCCACCTTCTCCTAGTCCAAGGACACTTGTTTTGTGATTTGCTCGATGCCTAAGTAGTGTAGATTTATGCTCTCTAGTGAGAGGGTTACTGTAACCCTCTTCTCTTGGTGCTGGTATACTACTAGAAACCAGAGTTTACAGCATATTTAGATGCTGCTGTTTTAGTGAGAGTGGGTTCTGAATCTGAGGTCTTTTAAGCTTAAGTTTACCTGCACCATGTCTTTGGAGCTTGAAATTTGTGCACTTTGATATGTTGTTGGCAGCTCAACATATGGTGTATGGTGACACGTTTTATCCTATTTAGAGTATATTGCCATTGCAGTTTGAAGGGACATTGTTTTGGATTGCAGATCTGATCCTGAAATCTCTTAGATCTTAGTATTCAGCGCTGTCTCAATCTCTGATTTGGTCCTATGTCATGCTTGTGAATTACGAATGTGTTTACCTGATTTCAATCCTATTACTATCTTTTTACGTCCTCAATCTAACGTAGTGTCCCCTCCTCCAGATAGTGAAGGTCGGACTCCTTTGCACTGGGCTGTCGATCGGGGCCACCTTCCAGTCATAGAGCTGCTTTTCAAAAATGACGCTGATGTGAATGCAAAGGTAATTAACTTTCCGTTTTTTTTTTTTTTTTTTTTTTTTTTTTTTTTTTTTTTTTTTTGCTGTTGCTGGCTTGCTGCTGTTGATATGGGCACTATGTGCTATGCTTAAAAGGGCTTTTTTGAGTGAACTTATTTTTTTATATGAAGACTCGCCTTAGACAAGTTAATAAAATACTCCCCTTTTTTTTGTAGACAAATTTTGTGGTTAGCTTTTCTAAGTCTATTTGCCCGTTGGTCTGAGATATTTCCGAATGTCGAGCCATTACAACTCAGTTGAGTTTTTACACAGTAAGCTCATATCAGATGGGTTGGGGCACGGTTATTGTTTGCCTCATTCTTAGCCTTGTAGAAAAAAGATCTAATGTTAAAGTTAGAATGGTGTAGCAATTATCATTGATTTTTCCGTAGAAATGTGCTCTATGCTTGGAAGATCGATAGTACATATCATATGGCGTGTTACTCTTTAACTGAGCTGTGTTTTTTTTTTTATTTATTTATGAGGGGGAGCTGTTTTTACGGCTTAAACTGAAACCATTGCTTGTTATTGCAGGATAATGAAGGGCAGACCCCATTACACTATGCAGTTGTTTGTGATAGAGAAGCTGTTGCCGAGTACCTAGTTAAGCATAGTGCAGATGTTTTGGCGAAAGACAATGATGGCACTTCGCCAAGTGAACTCTGCGAGAAAAACTGGCCTTGGATGCAACCCGCAGAAAAAGTGGTCGAGTGATGGGTTCTCTTTTTTGTTGTCCAACACTTCGCCACTACCACTAACTAAACCATGTTTAGGATGTTCCGTATGGATTTGTACATGATATATGTATTATGGATATTTTGTCAAAACACTCCTTTATATAAGCTCGTTTTTCCCATATACTCCCTTTTATACTCGCTTATTTTTTGTTTAACACACATATATTCCCTCCATAATTAATATGTATGACGTTTTCGGATAATAGGTGAGGCTTTGACTTGCTATTTTTAGAAAGAAATACATATCAAAATTTGCGAAAATACATAATTGTGTCTCTTCCTCTCCCAATAACCACGTACGCCATTGTTGTCTTAACTTTGCAAAGACGTCATCATCTTCTTTAACTGCAGCCAACATATGTAGAAAAATGTGTTTTAACCTTAGTTTTTTCACATCACAAGATGGTTTACCGATGAGGAATTATTGACTCAATTCAAACAAGCATTCTAGCAAAACCCTCCCTAACGAGTCGAGACTCGAGAGTTGCATGGTACGTACCTACCGAGAACAATACATTATAATCATCAAAGTTAATAATTCCCCGTCCACCTGCGTATTAGTATCTTGGTGGGTGCGAGAACTTGATAGATAGTCGTAGCTCGACCTTCTCCAACAATTTCGTAAACATCGTGTAACTCGGCGAATAAGTATCGGCAAACACCCTTTTGAGATTTGCCTGGGGCCAAACAAATAATAAACAATCCCGTAATTACTAGTTATTGTTTATAAAGCCGATGGGAGATTTGGAAAATCTGGCTTATTCTCATTAAATTTGCTGAATACAAATGGTTTTACCACACAGCACCAAACAAACAAAAGTTCCAAACATACCAGAAAACACAAAGCACAAGATAAAATTAGAGCTGTAAAGAAAAGTAGAGTGGAGAGTCCAGATAAACATGTGGCGGGCAGCCAATTAACTGCAGGAGTACATGGTAAAAGACGGACTTAGAATTCAAAGCAAACAACAATAGGAGATGAGCATTTTACATTGGCAGATGCCAAGCTAGAATCGTGTAGAGTACTAATGATCCCTCCAAGAAGAGCTTATACAAATAATTATTACTGATCCCTCATGAGTTAATATTGCATTGCCAAGATACTGGACGCAACGCAATGCCTTGATTATAAAGTTCAACAAGCTAAGCGTACATAGCACTAATGATTCCTCCGAAGAAGAGCTTATACATATAATTACTGGTCAACCATTGAATGCTAGAGAGCAGATATCGGGAAACCATACATGATTCCTAAGCTGAGATTTGAGCGTAAACCTAACGTCTTCACGGAGATCATCTGCTTCAGGGAAAACAGCTTTCGTACAAAGCATTAGACTACGCTGCATACCAAGACGTAACAGCTTGCCATTTGGTCCAAATGCAGCTAGGTAATGCTGCTTAGATATTGGGAGAGCACCCATTAGTGATTTAAACAGCTCTTTTGAACATCGGTTTGAATATGGATATGGAATGAACCATCCGGCCTTTGCGCAGTAATCAGTAAATATGGAGCCACAGTCATCCTTTGCCACATCTCCTAAGATGATGACGATAACTTTCAAATCCCTTTTCGAGTCACTCTTCATTTCATCCACCCACTTGGGAAGACGACTATCCCAGTCATAAACAACCCCGGCAAAGGTGGACCCAAACCACACAAGGTAATCGAATTCCGGAAGCTGGGAGACTGACAAAAGCTCGGTGCTCACGCCACCATCAGGTGTCCTCACTAGTAGTTCTACTCCACAACCCCCAAGCCATTCCTGCAAGCTGAGACCACGTAGCCTGTTGACTTGACTATCCCACGCTGCTTGTTTAGTGAATGGATACGCTTCAATGCCAAATTCAAGTAAGACTTCTTTGCCGTCAAGATCCACATAACTATTGTTGGGTCCGACAACAATGAGCTTATCACAGTTGCTCAAGCACAGTCTAAACATCTTCCGGCTGATCCGGTCACTGTAGGGAAGGACGAGCCAGCCACAACAACAACCCCAGATATCTAACATCTTAAGCTCCTCAAGCATAGAGTCAATATCCCTTTCCAAAAATGGTACCATTATCGATTCCGTCACATGGTTAGCATTCGCACGAATAACAACAATCTCAATGTCGAGTTCTTTAGCCCTGCACTTATTATACAATTCACGGAGTTCCTCAATAAACGTTCCGTCACATAAATAGTATAGGTACACGACCTTGTTTGCAATGCTAGATAAAGTTTTCTTCCCACCACAAGAGGCTTTACCATGGAGGAAACAATCAAGGACATCACTGCTCTGGCAATGCAAAAAACTTTCAAGTGGCACCTCACCACATAACATTTTGTCGTTTAGTGTGTGGACCTCTAGTGCCCTTTCAGGGGTAAAGGGGTACAAATTAACACCATACCTCTGGATAAATGGGAAATTTGTGTTCAAAACCTGCTTCTTCACCGTATCAACAATGATACAACCAGGAGAGTAATAGGAAGGAGAGCCGCTTAGTTTAAAGATCTTGAGGGAGCGAGCAAAGTCTGAGATTGGGACAGCGAGGAATACCTCGGAGAAGGCAGAGAAGAAGCGGGTGAAAGCAGCCTCGGCCACTTGCATTTGGTTCTTGTCATGGTTCACGGAATCAGGGGTCATACGCACTACCAAAACCACCACGATATCATTCTTCACCTCTGCTAACTCGGAGAAAATGCCATTTAAGTCAAAGCGCAAAAAACCAGTTTCATCGTCTTCCTCCGCATTGGCAGGTGTACCGATACTAAGTATTAGGATGTATCTTTTACGCATTTCTTGGAGGTCGTGAGAATAGAGTTTTTGTTCTTTGCGATACTTGTTCTGAATGAGATAGTCTTGCTCAGAGGGAAACAAGTGCTTAATAGCATCAAAGTAATCACCCACCTGCACACCTTTACAGTTTGAAGTTTCAAGAGAAGCTTCTGTCTCAAGATTGAGTCTAGTCATCGTAGGGGGCTCACAATTCTTGTCTTTGTCGTCTGCCATGGCCGCCATAGTATCTCAATATCTCACCCTCTTTAAAATCTTTGTGAACTGAATGTCTGCGTAATAAGAGTCCGAACAATAATCTTTGTCAATTGAAGTTTTACAAAACCCCACAAACTAAATTAGAAACGTTACAATCACGCAACCAAAACTGATTGACACAACAGAAAAAATAAGCGATAAATTGATGAATAACACAAAGACAATAGCAAGGTTGAAATTAAGATCTTACAAAAGCGCGAATTCGTAATACGAACACACAATACCCTGAGATTTAATATTATGAAGGCAATGCTGATGGCCTGGATTTGATTGCCGTAAATTAGTTCAATAATTTCAATCAATGCTACGTAGTTATGTGACTTCTTGTCTCTGCCGTAGTTATGGCCGCCATATATCTCACCCTCTTTTCAACTGAATTTCTCAATACGACCGAAAATTTGATTACTCAATCAATCAAGCACCGAAAAATTCAATCAATCGAAGTTTTCAAAACCTTGAAGCTTATCGATCAATCAAGCAAGCGACCGAAAACGTAACATAAACACACAAAAGGTACAACTAGGGGATGGGCGTGGAACCCAGACCCAACCCAGACCCGACAGATCTGACCCATGTGGGTCGGATATGAGTCCTCATTTTTTAGGACCCATTGGATTTGGGTCGGACCCAAACCCATTTACATGTGCGATAGGTCGGATATGAGTCTCTAAATTGAGACCCAGACCCGACCCATAGACCCATCTACTTTAATTTTTTTTATTAAAAACCTAAATTTTACCCTTTATAGAACATTAGTTTTTATACCCGTGCAATGCACGGGAATTACAAATGCTTATATGAAATAGTTTTTTGTCATACTCCGTATCATTTTATAGATATTAAATAAAAGTATCGTAATATTAACAAATATAAAGGAATTTCAAACATAGCATTAGCAAACATAAATTTAAAATTTGTAAAGAGAATTTATAGATGTTGATAGAAAAGAACACCAAAATTTATAAATATAGGAATTTAAGACCAATGATAACGATTTTGTGTTTTCCGTGCGATCAAATATGTTTAAAAATGCACGCAATCATATAAGATATCCTCCCTACCAACTTATTTCGTTTTGAATCTCCTATTGAACGTATAAACCAACAATCGACTTTTAAGCTATTGACAATAATTATCATCCTGAAACTTTCTTAGTTGAACTGATCCCCTCTGCCCCTTAAATTCCGTAGGCGTCCGCACAAATCGTTTTAACTCTTATACAAAGATCCTCGACTGACAATTTGCACCCCCAACCATCAATTTCTATTGCCCACATACATTTCCATGCTAGTATCCCACTCACTTTCCTTACCAACACCCAATCAACCGTCAACATGCTACCCGACACCGTAATAGTCTGATACATCATACGTAGCAACACAACCCAATAAGATTAAATGTCACCCCTTAAGTTCGTAAATCCTGACTTGAGTTTTAACAGGTGAAAGGCTTGTTTGGTAATGTATAGTAGAAACCTATTATAAACATATGATATTAAAAATCTTAGGGTCTGTTTGGTATTGTTTTCTATTTTCAGTTTTCAGTTTTTTTTTAAAATCAAAGTCCCGTTTTTGAAAACCAGAAAAAGTGGTTTTCAGTTTTTAGTTGTCAGTTTTCATTTTCAGTATAACTATTATAGAAACATGCAATTAAAATTTATTTTTTCAACTTATTTAACAAAAAAAAATTCAAAAAAAAAATAAAACAAAAACAGAAAGCGGCAGTGATACCGAACGGACCAGTGTCTCAACTTAGGACAAACCAATTCTATAAACCACTTTATGTCACATGTTCTAGCCGACCCTCAACCCCAGTCGATACTTACTTGCCCCTTTAACCAACACTTCTTCACTTGTCAGATTTTTAAACGACACTGCCACACATGAACTCATTTAAGGCCCCACTCCAAGTGAATTCCTGTACTGGACCCGCACCCGATCAATTCCTATGCACCCGTCCTCTTTACCCGTGTCAATTCGTATACTCGACCATCTATAACACACATATTATCGACTCCTCCACTTGCCCTGATCTGCCTAAGCGACATATGAGGCTCTGCCCAACATGAACTCCTATACGCGGCTTCCAACTCGGTCATTTCTTTTACTCCATGTCCCCTTTACCTATGTCGGTTCTTATACTCGACCCCTTATAACACATATGTTATCGACTCCTCCACTTGGCACCCCTCATCTCTATGCAACATATGAGGCTCCGCCCCACATGAACTCCTCTACTCGACCTCCAACTCCATTCTTGTACCATATTCTCTTCACCCGTGTCGATTCTTATGCTCGAACCTTTTTCACACACATATTCTCGACTCCTCTAGTTACCACCCCTGATTTTCCTGTGCGATGACCCCACCATTCTCCGAAAAAAATTATATCTTACTTTCAGAGTATATTGAATATTTTAAACTCTTCTAATAATATAATCGGTGAACAATCAATTTACTTTTATAACCAATGACATCTATTGTTGTGCATCAACTTATAAGTCAATAAGCATATATTTTCTAATCCACTTGTTTCTCTGATTCTTCACTCTAGTCACTTGCATACTGCGTCGTTTGATCTAGTCCTAGCGTCTCTCGTCGAAAGGCCCAGGTTACCATACAAAAGTTTGAGCGATCTAACTGTACATGTAGTCATGTACCGAATCTTCGTTTAAAATTGCTGAAATACCTAGGGTTTTAAATATGTGGTTCTTTTCTTTTTTAATATTTAGTATGTAGAAAAATCTTATCAACATATATTCTTGTTCATATCTTCATTTTGAATTGATGAATTGATTTATGTAAATGTAAATAAAAATTAGTTTATAAATTCTTTCGTTTTGTAAGATTTCTACAAAAATCAGGGTTTGATCATAAAAAAGTCACTACACACACATAATGTAATGGGCCGTATGAATGTCTTGTATTTTTTTTTATTTGGACTGATTCTTTTCTTTATATAAAATTAGTTGTAAAAATATGCACGAAGTAACAGCTAGCACACTGGTTATGTAATGAATATGTAAGTGAGAGGTCAATGGTTCAAATCCTATCTCACACATTTTTGGTTAATTTACCAGAGTAGACTGATTCGACCCTTTTTATAGAATGAGTTGTAAAAATATGCATGAAATAATAGGTGGCACACTGGTAATGTAATGAATATGTAAGTGAGAGGTCAATGGTTCAAATCGTAGCTCACACATTTTTGGTTGATTTACCAGAGATTGCTGACGTGTTAAATGAGTGCTGACGTGTTGTTGACGTGTAAGTTGTTCGTTAAATCTCGCCACGTCAGCTTATCATGCACGCAATTATTAAAAGTAATAGATAGATTATTGTGTTAGTTAATAAACCACATGGTATCAATATCCATGATTTCCTCCCCTACCATAGCTATCTACCAGAGAGTACCCCCATTGTGTTATCATAGTCATCTTCGTCGACCTTCTCATTTACTATGTAATATTTTATTAGATGCATGAAACTTTGATATTATTTTATGAGACTTCGTGTATTGACATTTGACACTTACGGATGTTTGCTAAGTTATGAGCATAGGAAGTTTGGTTACAAGTTGTTTATTGCACATTTGATTTGAGTATTTGTCTACTATTTGACGTATTAGTGCAACAAAATAATTTTTTGAGCTAGAAAATATCATAAAATTCGGCTTAGAAGAAATTCTCACATAAGACCCAGACCCTGCCCATGCCCATTGGGTCTTGATGGGTCCGGATTCGGGTCGTAAAATTTTAGACCCATATGAATATGGGTCGGATTTGAGTCTTTATAAGTGGTCATGGGTCTGGATATGGGTCCTATAGGACCCGACCCAGACCTGACCCACGCCCATCCCGTACAACAGAAGATAAATAGATAGTCTAAATACAACAAAGAAAGTGTTTAAATACAACAATAAAAAAACCTCACAAAGACTAATATGCCCTTATCTATTTCCGTCACTTCTCTTTCCCTCTCCTTCCACCTCCAATCCTCCATCACCATTTTCATCACCTACCAGTTTCAACAACAACAACAACAACAACAACAACAACAACAACAACAACAACAACAACAACAACAACAACAACAACAACAACAACAACAACAACAAAGTAAGGCTTAAACGGGGGTGTCGACTTTAAAGGTCGAAGGGTCGGGTGGAGGGGAGGGGGGTCGGTTTTCATGGCCGACGGGGTAGAAGGGGGGGGGGGTCGGATTTCGTGGCCGACAGGGTAGGAGGGGGGTCGGATTTTGTGGCCGACGGGGTAGGAGGGGGGGTCGGATTTTGAGGCCGACGGGGTAGAAGGGGGGGTGGTCGGATTTCGTGGCCGACGAGGTTGGAGGGGGGGTCGGTTTTCGTGGCCGACGGGGTAGGAGGGGGGTCGGTTTTTGTGGCTGACAGGGTAAGAGGGGGGTCGATTTGGGTGTCAAATTTCAGCATATCAAACGTAGAATGTATCAAATTCATGATGGAATTGCATTTCATTGGCATTGTTGTTGGTTGAACAAAGGAAATAATCCATGAATATCAATCAATTGAGATTTAACTGATAGTTTTAGAATTCGATTGGATTTCTGTTTAATTTCGATAAGGGCAAGAAGGGAACATTTTTTATTAAATTGTTGTATTTAACCTTTTTTGTTGTTGTATTTAGACCGTCCCAAGATAAATCGAATAAATACACAAAAACAATAGCAAGAACAACAACCTTTAATTATATTAGTCACGACATAATTGGGAAATTAAGAACAAATTTGAAATTAAGTATTTACAAAATCTTAAATTTGAAGCACTAACCTTTGCAGCTATCCGGAGTTGTACGTAATCTTCAATGCGAGGGTTATCTTTTTTTTTTTTTTTTTTTTTTTTTTTTTTTTTTTTTTACGGGGTTGGAAGAGACCAAGAGATATACTATGTATTTCAGTCTACGATTTCCTTAAAAACATATCAATTGTTTAATAAATCAAAAAAATAATTTTTCTAACGCGTGTCGATAGTGCACACAGTAAAACTCCATTTCTTTTCCTAAATAAGTGATATTCCCCTGTATTAAATGTGTTTCCATGATTTGTTCTTTCAAGGGAAATTATTATGTGATTAAGGAACGATGGAATTCGAGTTTTATCATGTGCCATGAAGGGTTGTGGGCATCAGCATTGACAAAATCGAGCATTATATCAAACCCATCAGGATAAAGAATGAAATCAGAATCATTATTTAGGATAAGATAAATTACAACCATTTCAACCATTTGATTTTTTTAACCATTGTTAAAAATAATACATCTTATCACACAGAATTACAAGATGTAATACGGAGTACTTTTTTATGTACACAAATTATTCTTTCCTTACTTAATTTAATTTTGTCAAATAAGTGTGCACTGCCGATTGTACCCCTCGTATAAACCCCCATGCCCATCCCTCGCCCAAAATTTCTGCCATTTTTACTCACATTTATTCGCCCGAAATCAATCAAATGCATTGTTGGTGACGATACATAGAAACAATCATTCGATTTCTATATACAAATATTCCAATGTTTAACACCCAGTCACAATTTATAGTATCCTGGAACAACCATTCACATTTTAATGTAAATTGGGTTAAGTCTCCAAGTCTAGAGCTGCAAAGGTTAGTGCTTCAATATTACGCTTTTGTAATTAAGATCTTAATTTCAATATTTCCTTGATTTTTATGATCTGTAACGCTGGGATAGATAATTACCCCAATCCGCAATTCTGCCGTGACGTAACGAGGGTTATTGTTCTTCCTATTGCGTTTGTATCTTTATCCAATTTGTCGATTTCGTTTTCTCTGTTGTGTGATCATGTTTTCATTTAGTTTCGGATTGCTTGATTGTTACAAAGTACTATTTACGCTTCTAATAATTTAGGTTGTGCTGTATTGAAAACATGGATTGAAACATTAGGGTATGTATTAGGTCTATATTTTGATTAAAGTTGATTGTTCGGGTTGTTAGTAGGTCTTCGGTTTTCAGGATTTCCCTTGAAATTAGGGTGAGATATGGGTTGTTATTGTTATTTTTATTGTTGTTGGTGTTGTTGTTGTTGTTGTTGCTGTTGCTGTTGTTGTTGTTGCTGTTGTTGATGTTGTTGTTGTTGCTGTTGTTGTTGTTGCTGCTGTTGTTGTTGTTGCCGCATACGGTACATATTTAGGTGATCAATTTTTCTTTGGATGTTTTGCGAAATTCAGTTGAAAAAGGGTGAGATATGACCGCCAACAAAGGTGTAAAGGTGGGCGATTCTTTTGACGCTATTCGACACTTATTCCTCTCTCCGGGAGACTATCTGATCCGGAGGAATGATGACGAAGAAGAAAACTCTATGCTCGAGACCTTAGGAAAATGGATAAAAGATACATGGTAATACTTAGTATCTGTGTACGCGAGGAGAAAGACGATAAAATTGCTGATACATGTTTGGACTTGAATGTCATTTTCTGTGAGTTAGCCGAGGAGAAAAATGACTTCCTGGTTGTTTTGGTAGTGCGTATGACTCCCGAATCCCTTAACCATGTGGATAAAAATCATGTGGCCGAGGCTGCTTTCACCCGCTTCTTGTCTGCCTTCTCACCCTTATTCCTTGTAGTCCCAATCTCGAACTCTATTCGCTCCCGCAGGCTGTTTCAGGTTAGCGGCTCACCTTGCTACGATTCACCTGGTTGTATCATTGCTCATATGAAGAAGCAGCGGGTTTTGAATACATCTTTCTCTACTATCCGTAGCTGTGGAGTTGATTTGTACCCATTCACCCCTGACATGTTAGAACAACCGCTAACTGGCAGAATGTTACACGGTATGGTGCCGCTATCAACTTTTCTCACTGCCAAACTAGCACTGTCCTTGATTGTCTGAGCCATGGTAAAGGCCCCTGTGGTGGAAATAAGATTGTTTCAAGCCTTACGAACAAGGTTGTGTTCCTTTACTATCTATGTGACGGGGCATTCTTGAACCAACTCTGTAATTTGTATCCACAATGTAGGCAAGAAGCGCACAATTTTGAGCTTATTGTTATTCGCGCTAAGATTTATCACGTGAGGAACACGCCATTGGCATCGACATTGAAAAGCCAGGTAGGGTCTCTGCTTGAGGAGTTGAAGAAGTCGGATAATTATTGTGGTTTGCTCTCGCTTCCCTACAGCGACATGATGAGTCGTAGGATGTATCCACTTGACTATCGCTGCCAAGATAAGCTGGTTGTCGTCGGACCTAACAATAGTTATGTTGTCGGTCAAGGCAAAGAAGTGTTTCTTGAATATGACATTGAAGCGTATCCATTCTCTAAACAAGCAGTGTGGGATAGTCAAGTAAAAAGGCTACGCGGTATTCGCTTGCAGGAATGGCTGCAGGGTTGCGGAATAGAAATTCTAGTGAAAAGGTCTGAAGATGATGGTCTGAACACTGTGATATTAACCGTGTCTGACCTTCCTGACTCGGATTTCCTTGTTTGGTTTGGGTCCACACTTCCAAACGGCAAGGATGCTATTGGGAGGGTTGTTTGCCCAAGTGGGTTGAGGAAATGAAGCTGGCCTCAAAAAGAGACTTGGAAGTAATAATTGTCTGTTTAGGAGATTTAGTCACGGTTAATGGTGATGGTACTGGCAATACTGTTTTTCTCCAATACTGGTTTAAGATGGGATGGTCCCTTCCATTTCCATTTTCGAACTCTACACTTGAAGTAAGATTGTTGGGATTTGAAATGCTCAAAGGATACTATGATTCTGATCTTGATTTCATAGAAGTGTTTGATGAGTGCAAGTCTGGTCCATTCAAGGATTATTTGCTACAAGATGAATTTTTATTCGAGGGGAATCGACTGTGTATTCCCAAGTGTCCAACTCGTGAGTTATTGATTCGTGAAGCTCATGGGGGAGGAATTGCTGGTCACTTTGGTTTTGCTAAGACACCAGAGATCTTGCATGAGCATTTTTATTGGCCAAAGATGCAAGGAGATGTGCAAAACTTGGTGCCTAAATATGTTACTTGCCAAATGGCCAAGAGTAAATTGAACAATGGAGAGTATATGCCTCTACCAGTTCCGGAACGCCATTGGGAAGATGTCTCTATGGACTTTATTGTTGCTCTTCCTAGGACACAAAGAGGAAAGGATGCTATTATGGTTGTGGACGATAGGTTCTCCAAGATGGCTCACTTCATCGCTTGCCATAAAACCGATGATGCTTCACATGTTGGAGATTTATATTTTCGTGAGCTTGTTCGTTTACATGGAGGGCCAAAGACTATTGTTTCTGATCGTAATTCCAAGTTCTTGAGTTATTTTTGGAATACTCTTTGGAAAATTTTGGGTACCAAATTGCTGTTTAGTACTTCACACCACCCCCAAACGGATGGGCAAACCGAAGTTACTAATCGAATTTTCGGTACTTTGCTTCGTGGATTGGTGAGCAAAACGCAAAAGGATTGGGACTTAAAGCTTGCTCATGCAGAGTTTGTTTACAATAGGTCACCAACCTATGCTACAAAACACTCTCCATTTGAAGTTGTCTATGGCATTAATCCTTATTTGCCACTTGATATGATTCCTTTGCCTAAGGATGAATTGCTTCACAAGGAAGCAGAAGCTAAGTTGAAGTCTATGATTAAGTTACATGAGGAGGTTCGCAAGAGAAATGAGAGTGTCAATGAAGCTTAGAAGCGTAAGGCCAACAAGAATCGCAAGCCCAGAAAGTTTAATGATGATGATTTAGTTTGGTTACATCTACGCAAGGAGATATTCCCAAGCAAGAGGAAAAACAAACTAATGCCTAGGACTGAAGGTCTTTACAAGATCATTGAGCGAGTAAATGATAATCCTTACATGTTGGAGTTGCCCGGAGGTCATGGCGTTCATGCTACTTTTGATGTGGGCGATTTATCACCTTACATTGATGATGATGGTCAACAAGAATTGAGGTCAATTACTTTTGAAGAAGAAGGGGATGATGCCGAGCAACCAATGAGTCATCACTTGGTGCTACTGGTAAGAAAGTCCTATTGAGTGTTAGCCTTGATGTCAATTCTTATGGAAATGCTCTAAGTCCAAGATACGTTATTATGCTTGTGTGGACATCTTTTGACGCTCCATATAATTAATTGGACGAGCTAAGATGGTATGCTAGCAATTGCATTAAAGTTTGGCGATGTAGTACAGTTGTGCAGCACAAAAGCATTTGGCCCATGTTTTTTTCGTTACTAATCCTTTGACTACCATTCAACATGGAGGAGTTAGATTATGATTTTATCTTTCTAATGACCACTCTTGGGTTATGAGGGGAAGAGTTACAAGGATGATACGTTCCAAAGAAGGCAAGGCAGTTCAGATTATGAGTATTAACAAAATACATTGAATCCAACTTTAAGTCTAATTAAAGTTGTTCTTGATGGTGCAATTTCAATGCTTTTTCAGTTCTTAGGAAAATAAAAGGGTTCCTATTGAATTCCCAAATTGTTATTTGTTTTTAAAAACTTTTAATTTCTTTTAATAGCTTTTATGTGTTTTGAATTTGTTAATTTAATGCGTAGCTGAAGATTCTTTTGTAAAGCCTTTATAAATGGCTTATTTCATTATGGAAAACACAGAAGAAATTATAATTGACATTGAGTGTTGTTTTCATCGAAACAAACTTTGAGGGTTTTAGAGGAACTTTCTTTGTTAAGGGCTATAAGGTATTTTAGCTATCGTTGGTTTACCAATGTAGATTGGAGATCAAAAATAAAAACTAGGCGAGGTAGTCTAGGGGTTGGTCGAGTTGGAGATCAAAGATAAAAAATAGGCGAGGTAGTCTAGGGGTTGGTCGAGTTTGAGCAAGTTAGTGGCTAGCTTTTTCATCCATATCCTTTATTCATTTCTTTGTCAACTGCTTAAACACAAAAATGCCAAAAAGAGTTCTTTTTCCATTGCCATATTATCAAACTCACCTCGTGGTACACTAAATCAATTATAGCTTCCGCGTACTCGTATCACTTTCGTTATACAAGGATCAGCTACATATGGTTTGAAGCCAACCAACCCTGATCTACCAATAGCTGCTTGGTGCAGGAGGAAGGGGTAGCCACTCCTTGGTTAAAAGGTTAGAAATGTGGAAAGTAGGGCCTGTACAATACCAAAGCCTTAGTCCCAACTTGAATCGTCTTATGGATCCGTTAAGTTACTGTGGCAAAACTAGTAAAGACTAGTACCCTTCCCTTGTCGTAGCAATTCGAAGGACAACCATCTATCATAACATCACTGATTCTTCATAGAAGCCACAATATTAACTGTCTGACAAGAGGGCAGAAAATCCAGCTCGAAACTTGTGCGTGAGAGAAGGAGTGAATGATCAGTAACTGCATTAACATTAGTATGCACAGGATGTACTGTGATGGTAGCATTACTGTGGGGTTTTTTGTCATGCTGGCAAATTATCTATACTGATGCAAGAGGGTGAAGGGCTGGGTAACAGGGCGAAAATGCGACCCCTCACGTTGTTGGCGAATGAAGCTGCGGACGAAGTGAGGGTTGGGTATAAGAGAGCGCCAACGCTTGCTGGCAAACGTATGCTCATGCCCCATCGTGTAAGCACCGTCAATAAGTTAGCTTTTGTATCATATTGCTCTTTCATAGAGTCGTGTAATTATATGTGACAATGTGAAATTATGGCAGGGACCGTTACATTCATAGCCAACTGCATTAGCATTGTACGAAACTGAAGGCCAAAATTTCAAGCAAATACATAGGGTATAAACTGACTCATCAGTAGCTCACATACACGCAAATGAAAAGCTTTGCTATGCTAACAGGGACTTCGTGCTACACCATGTTTGCTACAGTGCTATTATACGAGATATGTAACTTCTATCACAAGGGGGGGAGGGGGGGGACAAGTTGTAACACCCCGTAATTTTTGGTACTCTTATTTATTTAGGGTGTTACGCTTTAAGGACTTGTTTAAGAGATAAACTTCTATTTTTGGGACGAGTTTCCTAATTTGGTTAGTTTTTTGGTAGTTTACCTAAATACCCTTACTAACCCCCTTATACTTCCACCACTATACTATATAAAAGAAAAAGAAGTAAACCAAACCCTACCTATTTTCTACTGTACACGTGAAAGAGAGAAGAGGAGAAGAGAAGAGAAAAGAACAGAGAGGGAAGGAGAAGCAGCGGCTGCCATCACCGCCGTCGGTTCACCACCGCACACCACCGCCTGCCGTCGCCACCTTCACGCCCACCTTGTCCTTGAGCCGTTTGATTACACAATCAAGTGTAGTAAGATTATCTCACTTTCTCCATAGTTTATATTAGGGCTTTTGTAAATTTCATGTTTGATTGTGGATTAAAGCATGAATATGGTTATAGAGATTTGTAGTTGGTGTTATGATTATTGTTGTGTGACCATTTAAAGCATAAGTTTATGATGTTATGTAATTAAGGTTCATAATTAGGGTTTACACATGTTTGGTGTTGGTTTTGTGGTCGGAATTGCGTGGGATTTGTAGGGATGGTTTATTTTGAGATGGGTAATGTGTTGTTTCAATTTGGGAGTGTTTTATAATGGTTTAGTTGGTTTAAACTGCTTCTGCCCAGATCTGGTTTTAGCATATTTTGGGTGTTATTTTGTGTATTTTGGCAATTGTATGATGGGAGAGTATTGCTAGCATGTCTATGGAGTTGTTGTGCAAGTTTGGCATGAATTGGAGTTAATTTGATTGTCATTCGAGCATGTTTTCTTGGGGTTACCTTGTTGGATGTTTTTGGAGTTGTAGTTTGTGACTTGTAAGTGTGGTATAGTTGTTTGGGGTTGTCTATCTTGTCAATTGTAGTAATTCTTTGTACTCAACGCTTATTTAGGTGGTGTCTTTGAGGAAGTACCTTTCGCGGACTTTTGATACCTTCCTAGCATTTGTGTGTGTTGAAGGTAAGAACGTTAACCTTCTAAGACTTGAGCATGCTTGTACCATCCTTTCTCATGAGCCTATTCAATCGTTTCATCAATAATCATGTTTCTTACGTCTCTTGCCTTCGTTCATGGAATTCATATTCTTGTATATCATGTTTTGTGGCTATGTCAATATCCGTTATTGTCTCAAAGATTATTGTTGTTCCGGCTACGGCCGTTTATAAATCAAGAGCGCTAGCACAAATAATGTACCTTAACACTAAATCAAAAGTGTGTCGTAAGAATGTGAAATTGTTGAAACCCATCTACAGGGGCGGACGTAGGAGCCGTCACCACACCATACAGTTGTGGCTTTTGTTTTATACCTCTGATCAAGGTAGTGTTGTGGGTCGGAGATCAGCTACCGAACCCCCTAATAGACTTCCTCCTAGAGGTGGTTTCGTCCTACCGGCCTTCTAGCGAGGGGTGTGCACACTCGAGTCTTTAGGTTGCGTTACTATGTAACTGTAGATGTGGTAGTCTTGGGGTAGGACCCTTGGCTCGTTTAGGGACCTCGCGGAGGCCCTCGAATAATATACAAATTAATAAAAACTCAAAGGAAGAGATTAATCGAGCTCAAGCCTTCTTCGGCCGTTTTTGTACAGTTTCTGAACTGTGCACGAGTCGTGCCCAGTGTTTCGTTGTCTTTGTTGCTTGGCGTAGTTTGCTCAGTTATTTGTAGCTACGCGCCATTTTAGGGCGCGTATCTTATTTCCTTTTATTGCTCTTACTTCTTACTCGGCCTGTGCTGACGTTCTGTTTTCTGGTTTGTTCCCTACCTTATTTCTGGGGCCTACGTCATTCTCGATGGCGTAGTTGACAGGTCTTGAAGGTGATTGCTTGTCTGCTTGGATTTGGATTGCATGGCATGAGATTTTCAATAATAATTTCGTCAAACATTTGGATTTTATGAACGATTGTAATTTATTTCATTTGGTTTGATTTTGGTTTGTAAACTTAGCTATAAGTCTTCCGCTGACATTCGTTGTTTCTTTTATGAAGTTTGATTGTAATAAGCCTTGCCGTTGACTTGGTAGTCCACGGCGGCATAACAGCCCTTAATTTTCTTTTTTAAACTGTCGAAAATTTAGGGTTGTTACACAAGTCAAGGTTTGTCTTAGGTGATCCTTACAGGTATCCAGCTTAGGAGCTTTCTGCCAATTAACCATTATGCATTAGTAATTTCGAGTGACAAAAGTTAATCAGTGTGCACACCTAGAAAACTCGAAGAAAATATCTACTGTTGGAGTGAGTTTCTTCGAAGGACAGTGATCAAAGTCGCCTCGCCGAGTACCTGCAAAAAGGGAGCCCGACTTTCACCAGGCGTTGCCCCTCCGACGCTCAAGTCAGAAAAGTGGCTCGTAAGAGGTGGGAATTAAAGACAAAGGGTGCCTTTAATGCGCAAATCTAGGAGAATAATCATAAAAAAAAAAAAGAATGTCAGAATTTTGTATAAGAACCTGATTTTGATGGCTCATAAAGGGGGGTATTTATACCAAAAGATGGGGGTCCTAGGAATAATCCTAGGTTTCCCCAATCAATCTTGACCCTTTATTCACCTTCCATCTAAGGGCTGCCCTTAATTGGGTTTCCTTGCATCACATGGGCCTTTTTTAAGGTAAACTACCTTAAGGGCTATGGCCCAATACCAAGGTGGTACCAACATCTACAAAGGATTGTGCAGTCACGAAATTAGGACATGGCATCGCTGACCAAGAATAACGTACGAAAAGCAAGGTGGTCAGTATTCTACAGTCAAACAAATGAAAATGCATGGACTGACACAATTTGAGATACAAGAAGTCATAAGATATTTAAATTTATTTCATTATCCAAGCACCAACATATGGAATCCCATCTACAAAAGAATGAAGGCTACAGAGAGATAAGGAACAGGGAGGCTACATCGCCTACACGGACAAAATTTCTCTCCAAATTCAACTGAAATTTTAAACTAACTTAAAGTGCTCAACTTTCTAGTATGTTCGCTACAACCCTCAGTTACTATGTCAATTGACAATCAGCATCCATCAATGGCAGCGGGGAAACTCCTTAAACATTAGGATACTACATGAAAACATCCAATTCAAGAACAACAAGTGCATATAATACAAAACGTTGTCATAGTGTCACATCGCATTTCCAAGCTTGTACCATAGTTTTAATGTCGGACCATAAATCAAGTAGTAAGGGTAGAGTGCCGAAATCATCTCTATGTTGCCCTTGACGGCGTGGTATACTTGATGCAGATACTGATCCACAGGCTGTATAACTGGCATTATGTTTGCATAGGCACTGCTTATATTGGCTACAAGTTCTTGACTTGTTGTCTCAACCCAAACACAGGGGATGGCAGGGGGCGGAGGGGAGGGGGAGGGGGGGGGAGCTGCAACAACACCAGTTCGCAACACATTTGCATACGACATGGCAGGCATGGGAGCAGCCTCCAGAGTAAAGGCAGCTTTAGCAGCAATAGTGTCCACAATAGTTGCCGTCGTCAATGGAGCAGCGGCATGTGGAGGGGGTCCTTGGACAGGGGTAGTAGATTGCTGGACAGACGACTAGACAGACTGCTGGACAGAGTTCTGGACAATCATCCTCTGCATAATTGAGGTAAGTCTTCATTTCAGGGCTATGTCACGGACCAAGGTAAAGTACTCAACTTGAGACAAGTCCGAGTCATAACCGTGCGTTCTCCATTGATATGCCCAAAAGTCTTCAGGTGAAGCAAAACTGTCTGACAATCTTGGAAATAGCAGTTTCAATTTGCTTTGAAGTCTCAGAGGAAGTAGCTGAAAATTTTCAAAAAGATATAATAGTTATTGTTTATTACGGAGTATGTACAAAGAGAGATAGAGTGTTTGAGATGAATGATTAAATTGACATTACATACTTTTTTTTCAAACCGGCAAGCCACACGGCTTGGCCTATTGTTGTATGCGGGCATTACATTATGGACACCAATCCCGAGTCTTAGGTTTAATGCATGAGTATAAGCGCATGGATGCACATACAACATTTAAATGACTAACGTTAATCACTAATGGAACGCGGTTTCACTATCACCCCAATCAATTTTACAATAGGACTAAGAGCACATATAGTGGTGTGGTTCAACGGAATGGAGAGTTAACTCTTGAGGAGAAAGGAGAGAGAAGAAGTTAACTCCAACGTCATAGTGGTGTGCTTCAAGAAAATGGAGAGTTAACTCTCCATCAACATTTGATGTAACTAACTCTCCATTTGCAGCACACAAGTAGCTAGCTACAACTGATTCTCCTCTCACATACCCCACCCACCCTCTTCCTATATCTCTATATAAAATTGGGTTGCAAAAGTGTGGTAGGGGCATTTGGCTAATTTTTATTGGCTAATAGTGTAGACATTGTATACTTCAATTTTTTGGTCATAGCTTTCATATTGGATTTTTCAATTTTCAAAAAATAAAGTAATAGTATAAGATGTGACATGCATGCGGACACACTTGTAGATTAAGTTTGTGCATGAACCTTAAATATGAACTGAAAAATCAAAAGATACAATTTTTTATGTAGATATGCTAACATTATACTCACAATTATGAATTCTAATGTTTAATTTAGAGATTGATATTTAATGATCTTTGAAAATTGTGTTGCATGTATGTTCTAATCAACCTAGAGAGTGTGCATGCATGAATCTAAATTTAATAATAAAAACAAATAGATAATTGTTAATGTTTACTAATAATTATTCAATTAATATTTTAATTCGATTCACCTAAAATGTTTGTATATGTATAACAAATTAAAAAAAATAATAGTACATAATAGACGGGTTTGCCAACCGTGAATGTCATTACGTATTCACACTTAATATGCCGAATATATTGACAAAATTATAATTATGAGTGAGAAATGGACCCCGAATCTACAATTATGATACGAACAGTTGAAAGATACGTATACATTCTAATTTACCTATCACTTTTCAACCTAAATATAAAGTCTTTTCGTGCGGAGCACGAGATACTTCCTATTATAATATGTTACCGAATTATGGTAATCAACCACGATTAAACAATTTTATTGATTTAATAAAATTCAAAAGTAATTAATTTTCAAAAATATTTTTTTTTCTACTGAATTTTTTTTTTTAATTTTTTTAATATAATATAATTTTGATGTCGACTTAATTTATATGATATTGAAAAATATCAAACTTATAACGATTATTTACGAAAATAAAATAGTAAATTATGAGTGGAAAGTGAGAAGATGTGATGAAATAATACTATTGGGCCCACTAAAAGTGAGGTGAAGCGTTAGACATGAGAGTGATAGCATTGTAGGTGTGTGCAAGGAAGATGCGTGTTTCTTTTGTCAGGCTGCTAGTGAAACGCATGAGCATGTCTTGTTTCAGTGCCCCTACTCACAGATGTGCTTGGATCTGATTAGGCAGTGGAGTGGAATACATTTCCCTGATACTGATGCTTTTATTTGGTGTGCAAACAAGAGATTCCATAGTAAGTTGGTTAAACAAGTCGCTGGAGCAGTGGTATGCAGTTTGATCTACCATATTTGGATGGCAAGAAATAAATGTAGAATTGACTTAGTTATGCATCATCCGAGAAGCATCTGCAAGCTGGTTATTTTGGAAGTTAAGAATAGAGTTAGACATGTTGTAAAAGATTGTCCTATCAAGGATAACCTTTGGCTTCAAACTAGAGGCCTTGTGTAAGTCTGTTTGAATGACTCCCTTTGAGTCATTAACGGCACGTTCATGTTGTTAATAATATTCACATTTCATCAAAAAACAAAAAAAGTAAGGTATTGACTCTCCAAGGAGAGAGAATGTGCTGGGGAGTTAGTATAGAGAGTGCGATTCAGCGTTGTACATGGCCTAAGGACTAATGTCAAGAGTCAAGCGCATACTTATTCCAACAATAACTTTAACACTTTAACCAGAGCTCCTAGTCCACGCATTTTCATCACGCAACCAAAATTGAATGACACAACAGAAAAAATAAGCGATAAATTGATGAATAGCACAAAGACAATAGCAAGGTTGAAATTAAGATCTTACAGAAGCGCGAATTCGTAATACGAACACACAAAATTAATTCAATACTTTCTCTGCTAGTATCAATAATTTCAAACTAAGCTACGTAGTTATGTGACTTCTTGTCTTTGCCGTCCACCATGGCCGCCATATATCAATCGATCACAGAAAAATTTTATCAATCGAAGTTTTCAAAAGCCCACGACCTAAATTATTTGAAGCTTATCGATCAATCAAGCAACCGAAAACGTAACATAACAAGCACACAAAAGTTAAAACAGAAGATAAATTGCGAAAGTGGTTTATAAGCCCCATACGTTTAGCTCTACGTAAATTAGCCCCCACAAGTTTTGATTAGAGCAATCAACCCACACAACTTTCTATTTTTGTGAAATCAAACCCTTGGTCAATTTCATACATGAGAACTTCAATTTATATCTCAAATGAGATATTCAATATATAACAATATGAATTTATTTTACACAAAAATGGTTCCAAAATAAATAATACTCCATCTCAGTTGTATAATACGTTCTTTCTTAATGACTACATCGTCGAATGTTTTTTTTACTTGTTAATGAAGGGATAAATTAAGTTTTTTTTAAAAAAAAAAAAACCATTGGTTCTTTAGTACATACCCGGTGATTATTCTCGTGAACACTAAAAAAAAAAATCTCGAATGTAGAAATTCACGTTGAAGTTTATCATCTACCATGTACTTCGTAGATTTGAACAGTTATTACAGATATAAGTGCTATGTATTTTAGATATATAAACGTTTTTTTTTTATAAAAATTTTACTTGATTGGATTGAGAAAATAATATTTCTGTAAAGGATTTTTTTTGTCAAACACTCCCTTATAAAATGTTGGGTTTGTCAAACACTCCCTTATATATTTTTTTTGGGAAATTCCAGCCTGTACCCTCGTGTTTTCTTTAATTTCAGGATATACCCAAACTTACAACCTAATTCCGAATTATACCCCTGTACTTTCTCACGTAGCATCAACGTGACCTTATTTATCCAATTCCGTTAAATGTGTTTCAAAGTTATTTTTCCCAATTTTTTTTCAGTTTTCCCTCAGTTCTTTGTTTGACTTTGGAGAAGCCTTTGGCTAATGGCTATTAAGCAAAACATTTATAATCTTATAATTCTAATTTTACATTAACTATAGTCAACCAAGGGTGTACATATACAGCTGCATATATTCGACAATCCATCTCTTTGTCACTGCCCCATTGAATCTAAGTTCAAGCAAAATAAGGAGCATACTGATGCATAATAGAAAATTTTGGTAATTGTAGGCATAATTAACAAGCGGATTTATATTAACTAGCAACTAAAATCTTGTATCATCCCCTACTTCCAGAGTGCTTAGAATCAAGAAAATGAAGTAATATGACAAGTTTGAGAGCAACAAATTTTACATTAAGACCACTTCTCCAAAGCCCTAACAAAGAATGGATGGAAATTTGAAAAGTTAAGTAACGGAATCACTAACGGAATTGGGTAAGTAAGGTCATGTTGATGCTACTTGAGAAAGTGCAGGGGTATAATGTGGAACTAGGTTGTAAGTTTGGGTATATCCTGGAACCTAAGAAAACATAAGGGTACAAGTTGGAATTTCCCTGGGAAATTACAGCCTGTACCCCTGTGTTTTCTCAAATTCCAAGAGTTTCATCGCCTCCCTCAATTGCCCCGTCTTACCATACATTACGATCATAGTGGAGTAAGCTACCACACACCTATCAAACCCCCTCTCCTGCATTTCGTCAAAGGCCTTATGAGCCTTATGAAACAGCGCAAGGCGAACAAACACATTGACTATGGACGCATAGGTCACCTGCCCTGGCTCACACCCTTCACCTATTAGATCCTGGTACACGTTAGTTGCTGCTTTCAACCCTCTCTTCTTGGCATACCCATTAACAATCGCGCAAAATATACAATCAGAGAACTTCAAGTTAGCGCCTTTCATAATCTTTACAACATCTAAAGTCACGACTTATTTCCTACTTAAATCCAACCCACAAATTTTTGAGAGAGACGAGAGAGAGTGAAAATGAAACCTAATTAAATCCAAATTTCCCCAAAATTTCTAGGTTTTTGATCAATAATTCTTTGAGGATTTGCCGATCAATTCACCGTTGGATGATCGTCCTACAAACATCGTCCTGGACTTGCTCTGCTCTATGTATGAAGTTACAAAACTTATCAAACTTAGATAAGTTTTGAAATTGTTTTGCGATTGTTGAACAGACTAACAGTTCCTGACTACGGAGGATTCCAAAGTTTGTATTTTGTAGGCAACGTTGTGATGAAACTCACTCTAAAGATGCCGATTATACAAGCTTTCACGAGGAGTTGCGAAAAATTGTTGAATGCCTGTAGTTTTATATTTCATGCTACAGAGATGTCGCATCATCATCATGCATATAATGAAACTATGAAAGATTCCATATATAGATCTAAAACTGGAATTGAGATGAACTATTTATTTGTAATAAAATGTATGCAAATCTAAATTATGTGTACTACCTAGCTGGGTTGATATGCAAGATATCAGGAGGTCTCATGGGAGACCAACCATGTTATTTATATCGTGACCCCGTTTATATAATTAGTGACCATTATATTACTTTTGGTAATCGTTCTTTTTAAGAACCTTGACACTTAATTTAATATTTGCAAAGGGGTTATTTTATAAATTTAGCTAATTTTATATCATGGGGTCCTCCAAAATCACAGATAATGTGATTTATAATTGTAAATTAAACGATCACTAAAAGTATTATCAAGGTTACAAGTAAGTTCAAAAAAGTCACTTTGTAACACATGATAATGGTCTCTCAATAAATTATTGAGAGATTGTCTTTTATGAGACTTTGTAAATCAATTTTACGGGCCATTTACCAAAACAACCATTTAGATAAAACAATTTACCAAAATGACAAACTTTTATCAATTTTTTTTTTCAAAGGAGGCAAATATTTATCATTTACTATGCTTCAATTAATAACCCATAATTAAAAAAAAATTAATAACTCATAATTAAAAACACAAAGTTAGTAGTAATTAAACCCCAATTTTTTTCTCCTCGGCTCTCCTTCCCTCTTCAATAACTCCCACACGGCCACTCACCCACCAAACCACCACAGCACCTCACCCACATTGTTTTTTTTGTAAGTGATTTGGTTCTTTTATTCATCCTCAAACGGGGAAAAAGAAAAGAACATTCTTACAAAAGATCGCCTCTACGAGATTATACATTAGCATGCTCCACCATTTCCTCTAAGTTACAGTTCCTCACCCAGTAATACAACCTAGCACTTACTATAGTCTTGATTTGTCTGTGTATGCTCATTTTCTCCAAAAATTCTGCCATTCCTCTCTTGCCATATCATGTATATGGTTGCTGTCATACTGCAAGTAGCCCATTTTTGTCTCCAATGCCTTCTGTTTGCCTTCCTTTTCATCCAGTGACAGACTCTCCAAAGATCATTATGCTTATGCCTCATCCCAGACCATGTTCTGACTGCTTCCCAAACCTCAGAGGAGTAGCTGCAGTTGAAAAACAGATGCCTGTGACTTTCCGCAGCTTTTTTGCAAAGGCTGCATCTATATATTCACCAGCACAAGTCCCCTCTTAACCATATTATCAACAGTAGCTAGTTTTTTCTGCAGGGCTAAGACATCAATGAAACTGTGTTTAGGAAGATTTGCACTCTTCCACACCACCCCATGCCAGGGAACTTCATTATGCTTCCTCCTGAAGTGCTCATAAGCTGTCTTTGTACTGAATCTTCCATTCCTGCTCCAACTATCTAGAATAGCACCTATGGAGTCTCCTGTTCCAAGAGAACTGATAAGCTCATCCTTCATCTTGACAATGCTCTTCCAATTCTCTGAATCTGTTGTTTTTGCTGTGATATTTGCCAAAGACTTATGTTGAATCTTATAAGCCCTTACCCAACTTTCCCAAATCCCATCTGCATTGCTGTGCAATCTCCATAACCACTTACATATTAGTGCTTTGTTCCAGGAGAGTACTTCCTTGATATTCATTCCTCCCTCCCTCCTAGGAGCACATACACTCACCCAGCTTTTGTACTGAATTTTCCTCTGGCCTGGCCCAATATTCCAAACATAATCTTTACAGATTCTGTTTATCATCTTGATGATGCCTTTAGGGAGCAATGCAATATTGCACCAGAAATTCTCTACACCAAAAATATGGAGCTCATAAGCTGACACTTCCCTGCATAAGATAGAGTTAATGCACTCCAGTGCTTAACAGAGCTTTGAAGTTTCTGAATCATCTTGTCATACATGTTATTCTTTAGTCTAGAAGAGTTTAGGGGTAGACCAAGATATCTGAAAGGAAAATACCCCTCTGAAAATCCTGTCATTTCAATAATATACCTTTTGACCTCCTCTGCTACTCCTCCAAAATAGATATCAGTTTTAGACTGATTTGCCTTCAATCCTGAAATCTTTGCAAAGGTATTCAAACAATTCATTGCTGCTAGGGGTGAGCAAAAAACCAAGGTACACGGAACCGGATTTGGAACCGATAAGGAACCGGCGGTTCCGGTTTCGGAACCGGTATGGTCGATTCCGGTTCCGGGTAATGAAACTGATGAACCGGTAACATCGGTTCCGGTTCCGGGTAGTGAAATTTTGGAAACGGAACCAGTCGGGTACCCGATAAAGTAGATTACAATATCGGGTACCCGGAACCGAGCATGGAACCGTTACTATACAAAATATAAAATAATAAAAAATGTAAAAAATTATACATTTAAACCCGAATGTTAATATGTTATACGGTTATAAGCCTCCCCTCTACCTTTTTTTCCCATTTACCATATTTATTTCACTTATGAATCAACGGGATGTTAATGATGATGATCGATTGATGAAGCCAAATATGCCAAAATAGTTTTTTTTTTAATTAATTCTATGACCGGGTACCCGGAACCGGTACCGGGTAGTGGCGGTTCCGGTTCCCGAGATTTGTACTGGGTACCCGGCGTTGCTCACCCCTACCTACATCACCACGTACCTCCGGCCGGACGTCACTTTCCGACCCCCTCTTCTCTACTCTTACCTTTCTCCCATCCCCTCTCCTCCCTATACCCCAATACCACCGCTCCCACGTCCCCCAAATGTTCATGAAATGGGTGAGGGAGGGAGAGCAGACAGACGTCAAACTAAAGTAGGAAGAGAACTAATGGGTGGTTGCGGTAGTGGCGGAGGGTATGTCCGTCCGGTAGTGGCGGTGGGCGGTGGCTGCTAACGGCATAGTCTCAGGCCGGGGTTGAGGACGAAGGAAAGAGTAAGGGGTTTGGGTTAGAATTTTTTTTTTTTTTTTTGAAATAAATTGAAATTCATTAATATTGTCGCCAAACGGCACTTACATCAAGAAGAATTCTAACGATACAAATATCATCATAAAAATCTAATTGACACCATTCTTCCCTAATTAACAAAATTGATCCCTTGCACGTCGACATCTTTGCGTCTTTCATCGGCATCGGAGATCTATGTAACTTGAAAAAGAAAAGGCAACCAAAGTAGTTAATGGTATTTGATCCCGAATTCAGCATCCATCGCAACGCCATGACAAAATCAATGAACGTCAAATCTTCATATATATCTCGCGAATCTCAGTATAAACTCACCTATATGGTGGTAGAGATACCCTCTCGAGGAGGTAGAAACGAGTTATTATTAATAATAACTAGTGAAAACTAATTAATTACGGTGAACAATAATTAAGAAAATTGGGGCTTACTACCATCTAATTGATGGCTGGTAGCCCCTAGATTGAGATTTTGAATGTAGGGTTTTTGAGAAAGGAGGATGGAGGAGGAGAAGAGGGAGAGAGGTTAGGGTTTTTTTTCACGGGTTAGAATATTGTTGGATGTCAATTAATTCATTTAGGTTTTTTTGTTTCTTATTTTATAAAGAGAAAATGCACTCTAAAAATGATATTAGAATGAAAATTGTCATTTTGATAAATAGTTTTAAAGTACAGTCATCTTGGTAAAAGTTTTTTCTAAATGGTCGTTTTAGCAAATGGCCCCAATTTTACATTGCTATACATTCAATTAATTTGTTATCAGTTACAAACATCGAACGTGCCTTTCCATTAGATAGCATACTTCTTTGTAAATCTGCTCTTCTTTTCAGGTTTGTTTCAGATTGTAGTATTGAAATGGACATGTAATTATTGAGCAGAGTAGTTAGTAACTTGAGTGAAAAGATTCATTGATCATTAAGATTGTATTATCGTACAATCAAATTAATCTGTACATGAGCAATATATTTGTTGGGCACTTTACATAGTTTTGCCTGTGTTTCTTACTCAACACTTACAATAAATCATATTTCTTTCTGGGTCTCACATCGTCATCAACCAAAGCTTCACTCAAAGTTGTTCCAAACGTCTCTTGCAACCATCTTGTTTGCAATTGTAACCCTGCATCTCTCATAGCGTTCAGCGCGGATCTATACAGTCTTGCATCTAGTTTAGTCCCCTCGACCTTCAAATCTTGGAGGAGCTTCACCAATTCATCAACTCTGTTGATCTTTGAGAATACACTAACCATAATCCCGGCCATGGCTAGATCGATTTTTCCACCATTCTTCCTATACTCCTCATAAAACACGGGACAAGCTTCGTACTCCCTTGCCTTAGAGTAGGCTCCAATGACGCTAGTGTAGCTAACTCGATCAGGTTTCACCTTTCTTCTCTTCATCTCCTTCCATATCTTGTCTACTTGCCTCACATCCTTTGCCCTTCCGTGCAAGTCAATAAGCGCGTTGTAAACCCAAACATTAGGCTCACACCCTCGCTCCTTCATCTTGGCTAGGAGCTTCATCGCCTCCCTCAATTGCCCCGTCTTACCATACATTACGATCATAGTAGAGTAAGCTACCACACACCTATCAAACCCCCTCTCCTGCATCTCGTCAAAGGCCTTATGAGCCTTATGAAACAGCGCAAGGCGAACAAACACATTGATGATAGATGCATAGGTCACCTGCCCTGGCTCACACCCTTCACCTATTAGATCCTGGTACACGTTAGCTGCTGCTTTCAACCCTCTCTTCTTGGCATACCCATTAACAATCGCGCAAAATATACAATCAGAGACCTTCAAGTTAGCGCCTTTCATAATCTTTACAACATCTAAAGTCCTTTCCATCAACCCTTCCTCAACATACATGATCACTAACTTGAGGAACAATGCCGGATCCTTAATCATTTGCTTAGACTCGGCTTCTTCAACCAACGATTCCACAACATTCACCTCCCTCATATTCGCCAATGAACTAATCAAAGACACATACATTGACGCACTAGGAGGAATGCCCTTTTCGCGCATCCTCTCATACTGCTCAAGAGCTCGAAACCCTTGCCCCGACTTCCCTAATGCCTCAATCAAAACCCCATACACTTGAACAACATTCTCCAACTCATCCATCTTATTACTACTCTCCAATTCTCTAAACAATCCAACAACTTTATCAAAATTCCGCGATTTCAAATGCGCTTCCATCACATAAACTAACCCACCAGGATCCAACACAACCTCATTCGACATCACCCTCTCATACAACTCAATCGAACTCCCATACATATGCAACTTATTATAACTTCTAAACGCGGAAACGTAAGCAACACTAGCAACACTCTTATCAATCTCAAGACTCTCTAGCAAACAATCAGCAACTTTAAACTTCCTAGCTTTAATACAAGTACTAACAATCCTAGCACAAAACCCACCTTCAGGCAAAACTTTATACACCATCATATCTCTACATACCATACAAATTAAATCCCATTTCTTTAATTTCACCAAATACCTCAACAATGACTGCAGAGTCGTATCCTTTGGTCGAAATTCCGGCCTCGCTTTCGCCTTCTCGTAATACTCTACTCCCAGCTCCTGAGTACTTGACTTCCTCAGCAAGCCCAACAACACAACATTTACATCCTCCTCCTTATCCGAGTCCCGGGTATCGTACCCGGGACTCGTATCGTAACCGAATTCAATAACCGGCAGAGGAGACGAGGGTTCTTCATCTAAAACAGGGGGTGGACAAGCAGAAGAGGAATGCAGAGGAAGGAGGAACTTGGGGTTTAGCCATGGAGGAGGAGAGAGAAAATGGTGGAAATTTCTTGATTTTGAGGAGTGAGAAAGTGGGTGAAAGCAATTTGTGGGGGAGAAGCGTGAAGAAGGTGGGATTGTTGCCATTGAAGAAGAAATATTTGGCTCAAAAATTAGATTGTTTTTATTGGTTTTGGATTTTTTTTTTGGTTTCTTGGGAAATTATCTTTGAGAAAGAAAGAGAATTTAGAGGAGCCACTCGTTGTGTTACAACGTGGATAGTTTTAAGGACAATGAGATTGTGTCCCAACTTTTTTAGGATAGGTGACCAAGTAAAAGGTGACTTTGATGCAAGAATTTACATTTTCGTTTTTACCATAGTTGTCAAACCCGATTCATGTCACTATTACGAGTACTTTACCTGTTTTTTTGTTCTTTACGTTTCGTTTGAATATGTCGTTTCATTTTATTTACTCTCATATATTCAAACGAAATGTAAAAAACAAAAATACGGAAAAGTATTATGTTAGCCGAGTTCATATCTTGTAAACCAAGATTCTTTTCTATTTTTCATAATGTTTGGAATAGATGAAATAATATGAAGATAATAGTGGGTCGGTCTAGATATGACTTATTAGAACAAATTATTTCGGCCTATTGGTGAACTCTTTCGGTCTTTCTGTCTTTCATACAAAAAACTGGTACGAGTATTACAACATGTAATGTGGTGAAAATGTAAATATAGAAATGATGTAAGGTTACTCACCACATTGAGTACAAATTGGCATGTTAATTTGAACGGTGATTTACCTTTAACTATACGTTAGGTGTTCGAGACTTAACTTGGTATCACCAACAACAACTTTAAGTACAAATTACGACTTGTGGAGTATAGGATTTGTTATAAATTGATCCGATATGGCCGTATGGGACTATATGGGGAGAAACTTATAGAATTTTTTTATTTCTTTTTTATATGGGGAGAAGCTTATAGAATTGAATAAACTCATCTAATTTTAGATGTTAAAAGATTAAAAAATTGAATTAAAATTTTAGCTCATATTTAGAATGTCGTATAATCTTTGACCAGTCTGGATCATGAATTGGACCGTCTCTCAACTTTTATTTGTGCTTTTGATGTATTAGTGGGCTGTGACCCGGAGGTGTGCTCGACACAAGCAAACTTGTAAGTCGTGGGACGTGGCCTGCACAAGCCGACTTCTATTTTCCATCAGCCTTTCGAAAAGGAGTAAAACAGTTACTGTAGTGGTAATAAAAAGAACGACTCCGCTGGGGATCGAACCCAGAATCTCTGGTTTCGTAGACCAGCGCCTTATCCATTGGGCCACGGAGTCGTTGTTGTATATTACTTTCTCTTTATTGTATATAACAGTCATTCAAAAGAAAACTCATTGCAATTCGAATTCATTAGCGTATTTCCAAAACAAAAGAAAAAAAAAGCGTAGATAATTACGTTTTCCAAATATTATGAGAACTTCCGGGAATCGGAGTAGCTGGGTTAGTAGGTTGCATGACTTATGTATGTTTATGTAAAATGAGTTGAATCACATGCATTTGGTTGCCCTTAAATCAGTTATGGTTGTATCATGTGTTTTAAACTTTTCATATTGCGCTCCTATACATATTATTATACGAGCATCTTCAATAGCAAACTACGAAAAAAACCCGACTTCTATATCGTTAGCATGAATTAAGCCCTTATCATCCTAGTCATTTCATCTTGATAGATACCCATTAACATTAACATGTTTAAGTTTAACCTACCACAAGAGCTCATTTTTCTTGAAATCCTAATACGATTGCCAATCAAATCTCTAGCTCGATCAAAGTCAGTTTGCAAGAAATGGTATTCCTACATTTCGACACCCCAATTCGCCCAACTTCATCATAGTTGTTGGCCATCTAACCCAAATGTTCAGCCACATTGCGCCTTTGTTATCTATTCCAAGCATTGTTCATGTGCAACTAAGAATACTACGAACGACTTAATCACTAATTTTAGTGCTGATACAGAGCCATTAGTCCCGGTGTTGCACCTTTTAGTGGTGTATTGCAAGTTTAGACACAACATACAAGAGTTTAATATCATCAATTAAGAAGCCCTTGGTTGCATATATATCTCAATTGTGTGTATATGAGCTAGTGATCGAGAGTCTGTTATAGGTGGTTAATTGTTAGTTAGAAGTCGGTTACAAGCTGAGTCAGCACTAGGAATTCTGTTAGAATTCTGTTAGAGTTGTTAGAAGTTGTCCTATAAATAACTAACTCTTGTATCATAGCAATTCATTCAGAAAATTAATCAAAGGTTACAATTGCTTTCTCATCTCAAACTCTCTCTAATTCTCTCTCTCCTTTCAACTTCTTCTACAAGATACATCATTACAGTAGAGTTTAGGCCTACTGTAACATTGGTATCAGACTTTTTCGATCTTAAAACAGCTTCCGCAATACAATTTACGCTGGCGAGAATCAGACACCAATCATATCAATTTCATCAGCATCAAGATCACCAAGCTTCAACAATGGCGCCACCTCACCAAGCTTCAACAATGGCGCCACCTGATCAATTTCAACTGTTAAGAGAAGAAATGCAACAAAATCGGGCCGAAATACAGCAACAGCGCCTTGACTTTGAAGCCAGGTTCACACAAATGCTGGAATCAATGCAGCAGATGAGCCAGAACAACAATAGCAATCATAACAGTCACAGGCAGGGGGAAAATCATGCTGAAAATCACCAGCAGCAGTCAAGAATCTTGGGGTATCCACCTAAATTGGAGTTTCCTGCATTCGATGGGACACATCCTAGAATTTGGTTGAGGAAATGTGCAAATTACTTCCATTTTGTCAAGATTTCTGATGATCAGAAGGTGGAATTTGCATCTTTACATATGTTGGGTAAGGCAGAGGTATGGATGTCTAGTTACATGTCTTCAAGAAGAAATGTAGATTGGACCGAATTTGGGCATGATTTGATGGTTAGATTCAAGGATGAAACTGGGTCAAATGTGGTGGAAGAATTTAACAAATTGCAGCAATTGGGTACAATCGAAGAGTATGTGGATAAATTTGAGGATTTAAGAGGTTTAATGCTGCTAAAGAGTCCACAACTTCCTGATTCCTATTTCTTGGATAGCTTTGTGGGTGGCCTGAATCCGAGAATCAAGCCATTTGTCAGAGCATTAAAGCCAAAAACAATCACTGATGCTGTGGAAGCAGCAAGATGTCAGGAAGAGTCTTTATCAGTAAATGCTAGATTCTCATATAATACTGGTAAAAGTGGGTTTTCTGGCAGTTACAGCAAATCTAACTCTGCAGCAATGCCTCTCCTGGAGAATTCTAAACCTCCACTACTACCCACTCCTAAATCTGTACCACTGAAATCTACTCAGATAATGTTTACTCAGAAACCACGTCAGAGGACATTCATTCCTGCTTCTGTTAGAGCTGAGAAGCAGGCTAAAGGGTTGTGTTATTACTGTGACCAGCCTTATGAAAGAGGCAACAGATGTCAGTTCTCAAAAACACAACTCTTTACTGTAGAGGTACAGGGTTTGGAGGAGGAAGATTTGTGTGATTTCTCTGAATGCTATGTGGATCAACCTGAGGAGGATCTATTAATGCAAGAACCTTGCATATCTGTGAGTGCATTATCTGGTTGTCAGGGATATCAGACTATGAGGATTATTGGATCAGTGGGCAGGAAGCCACTGCATATTCTCATAGATTCAGGCAGTACACACAATTTCTTAGACCTGAAGTTAGCTAAGCAATTGGGGTGTAAAATTGAAGGAATTCCACCACAATCAGTTGCTGTAGCTGATGGTAACCAGTTAGCTTGCCAAAGTTCTGCCAAGAATTTCTCTTGGATCATGCAGCATCAAAAATTTACAACTGATGTGCTGCGGATTCCTTTGGGTGGTTGTGACATGGTTTTGGGCATTCAATGGTTAAGGTTGCTGGGAGCAGTAGAATGGGATTTCAAGGATTTGGTTATGAAATTCAAATGGCAGGACAAAACCATAACTTTGAAAGGGGTGCAGTCCAAGAAGCCCAGGATTCTGTCTGATGAAGTTTCATCCAAAGTGTTTGGTCAGGCTACTCAACTGTGCCTAATGCAGCTCATTTCTTCTCCTGAACTATCAGATCATCCAAGTGACAGTGGTAAGACTGAAAAACCTCCTGAATTACAGCATTTACTACACAAATATGATGCTATTTTTCAAGAGCCTAAGTCTTTGCCACCATCAAGAGGAGTATTTGACCATAGGATTCCATTAGAGCATGGTTCAAACCCTGTTAGCATCAGACCTTATAGATATCCTCTCAAACATAGGGATACTATTGAGAAATTGGTGCAAGAAATGGTGGATAATGGAATAGTGCAGAATAGTAGCAGCCCTTTTACTTCTCCTGTAGTCTTGGTTGGCAAAAAGGATGGTAGTTGGAGATTATGTGTGGATTATAGAGAATTGAATAGGAGAACTGTGAAAGATAAGTTTCCTATCCCTGTCATTGATGAACTCATTGATGAGCTATCTGGAGCTACTATCTTCACCAAACTTGACTTGAGAGCAGGGTATCATCAGTTTAGAATGAATAGGGAAGATGTCTTTAAAACTGCTTTCAAAACTCATACAGGACACTATGAATTCCTGGTTATGCCATTTGATTTAACAAATGCACCAGCCTCATTCCAAGGGTGGATGAATGCTGCCTTTAAACCACTGCTGAGAAAGTGTGTTTTAGTCTTTTTCGATGATATATTGGTCTACAGTACTTCTCCCGCAGAACATTGGTTTCATTTAGAGCAAGTGTTTGAGATTATGCAGCAAAATACAATGTTTGCAAAACTGTCGAAATGTTGTTTAATTAAAAGGTGGAATACTTAGGCCATTTTATATCTGGAAAGGGAGTTGAAACAGACCCTAAGAAGACTAAGGCTGTTGCAGAGTGGCCAATTCCAAAGTCAGTCAAAGAATTGAGGAGCTTTCTAGGATTAGCAGGGTATTATAGGAAATTTGTCAGGAATTATGCTGTTATCAGCAAACCCTTGACAAATTTACTAAAGAAAGGGGCTTACAGTTGGAATGGAGATGCTCATCAGTTGGCTTTTGATCAGTTAAAAGCAGCCTTAACTTCAGCACCTGTACTTGCTGTTCCTGATTTTTCCAAGCAATTAACAGTAGAGACTGATGCATCAAATGAAGGTATTGGAGCTGTATTAATGCAAGGGGGACATCCATTGGCTTATATCAGCAGAGCATTAGGCCCTAAATGGCAGAAATTGTCTGTGTATGAGAAAGAATTGCTGGCCATTGTCTTTGCTGTGCAAAAATGGGAGCAGTATCTGTCAAGCCAACACTTTGTGATAAAGACTGATCAGAAAAGTTTGAAGTGGCTGTTACAACAGAAAATCTCGACACCATTTCAGCAATTTGGGTTATCCAAGTTAATGGGTTTTGATTATGAAATTCAATATAGAAGTGGATCTGAAAATGTGGCTGCTGATGCATTATCAAGAGTGGAAGGAGCTGAGCTGTTACTAATGGCCATATCTTTGGTCTCATCTGACTTATCTGATTCAATCAAAGCTTCATATTCAACTGATCAGCATCTTTCTACTGTGGTTAACAGCATCCAACAACATCACAATGTCCCTCATTATTCCTTGCAAGATGGTTTATTGAGGAAAAAGGGGAGAATTGTAGTGGGCAGCAACCAGACCTTGAGAAATCAGATAATACAGTGGCAACACTGCTCTGGTGAAGCTGGGCATTCAGGAAGAGACATAACTCTAAAGAGGATCAAATCATTATTCCAGTGGAAGGGTCTAAATAGAGATGTCAGCAAATTTATCAGGGAATGTGTTATTTGTCAAGCTGCAAAGTCTGATAATGCTGCTTATCCAGGGTTATTACAGCCATTACCCATACCTGAAGAAGTATGGACTGATATTTCTATGGATTTTATCACTGCACTTCCTAAATCTCAGGGTAGAGAAGTGATACTTGTGGTGGTGGACAGGCTAAGTAAGTATTCCCATTTCATACCACTTTCTCATCCTTTCACTGCAATTGAAGTAGCTCAGGCCTATTTGGACAATGTTTTCAAGCTACATGGGTGGCCAAAGTCTATTGTAAGTGACAGGGACCCGGTATTCTTAAGTCAGTTCTGGAAGGGCCTGTTTTCCCTGCATAACACCACTTTCAAGCTGTCTTCAGCCTACCATCCTCAGACTGATGGCCAAACTGAAGTAGTTAACAGGTGTTTGGAAGGGTATCTCAGGTGTATGTGTGGAGAGAACCCTAAAGATTGGCTGATGTGACTTCCACTGGCAGAGTGGTGGTTTAATACTCATTACCACACCTCTACTGGTACCACACCATATGAAGTGGTGTATAATCAACCACCACCCCTCCATCTTCCTTATCTTCCTGGTGAATCTAAGGTGGATGCCCTGGACAGGTCTCTGCAGAGAAGGGAGAAAATGATAGCAGCTCTAAAAGAAAACCTGACTAAAGCTCAGAACAGGATGAAGCAAATTGCTGATAAACACAGGTCAGAAAGAGTGTTTTATGAAGGAAGTTGGGTTTGGCTAAAGCTACAGGCCTACAGGCAACAGTCTGTTCAAATGAGAGGTAACCAGAAGCTTGCTCAGAAATATTTTGGGCCATTCCAAGTAGCCAAGGTGATCAGCAAGGTGGCTTACAAACTTAAGTTGCCTGAATCTGCCAAAATTCATAATGTGGTCCATGTTTCCCAATTAAAGCAGTTTCAGAGTATTCTGCCCATGGCTGTTCATATTCCACTGGGGTTGCAAGGTAAACATGTGGATAATGTGGCTATGTCTGCTATGATATTAGAAGAAAGAGAGATTGTAACACCAGAACACAAGCTGCAACATGAGTTCTTAGTTCAGTGGAAGGGAAAAGAAGAATATGAAGCTACTTGGGAGTTAGCAGAATTAATCTCAACTCAGTATCCTCCTGTGGTAGCTGCATTTACTGGAACCTGACTTGAGGGCAAGTCAGTTAAAGGAGGGAGTGATGTTATAGGTGGTTAATTGTTAGTTAGAAGTCGGTTACAAGCTGAGTCAGCACTAGGAATTCTGTTAGAATTCTGTTAGAGTTGTTAGAAGTTGTCCTATAAATAACTAACTCTTGTATCATAGCAATTCATTCAGAAAATTAATCAAAGGTTACAATTGCTTTCTCATCTCAAACTCTCTCTAATTCTCTCTCTCATCTTCAACTTCTTCTACAAGATACATCATTACAGTAGAGTTTAGGCCTACTGTAACAGAGTCATACTAGGATATGCCGGCAACGGCGCACGAGCTAGATATTTTGGCATTCAGTTTCGAGCTCTAACATAGCCAATAACGATGATATAAGAACATCGCGATTGGTGAGACTTATTTAGGGTCTCATTACAAATATAATGTCGCATTTACATCATCCTTACATTTACACTCACACGCGCATTCGCGCAATGAGGCAAAAAAAGAAAGAAAAAAAAACATACACCGGTCTTTGTTGTCGACACAAAAGTTATCGGGTCTAATCTCATAAGTTCGGGTCCAGATTTCACACTTCACTCTAAGATCTTCTGACAACAGTATAATTTACCGGGACTATCCCCCCTTCATAAACCCCATTAAAATCCCCAAAAATGACAAAGATGAAGAAATTACAATGCCTAAATACCCAAAACCCTGAACTTCCAGAAGAGTTAATTACCACAGAAATCCTCCCAAAACTCCCAGCAAAATCCCTAATTCGTTTCAAATGCGTGTCAAAGAATTGGCAGTCAATAATCTCATCGGCCCATTTCGCCCAAGCCCAACTGCAGGCCCAAATGGGCCCTCTCTCATCCTCATCAAGGTGTGTTCTATCCAAAGAATCTTACTTTAGCGTACTTGATTATGGGAAATGTGATGATGATGTTGATTTTGATGGACCGTATGACCAATATGTGAATATGTGTGAGTTTGATGATGATTTTGATTTTAGTATTTCTGGTGGTGTGCCTTTTATAATTGGTACTTGTAATGGGTTGGTCTGCTTTTGTTGGACTGATGAGGATGAGGAATTTTCTGACGATACGTTTTATGTGTATAACCCGTGTACTGGTAATTATATTGAGATTGAGGATGATTCCGAGTGTGAAGGTGATAATTTGATTTTCGGGTTCGGGTACGTTTCGTCTTTGGATGATTACAAGATTATGCTGATTGGTTTGAAGAGTCGTCGGCCGTGGTATAATGTGTATGTTTATTCGTTGAGGGCGAAAAAATGGAGCATGAAACGTGGTTGTGACGTAAAGGAATTGGCTTTTGCGTCTGATCATGCTGATGTTACTGGTGGAGTGCTTGTTAATGAGACTTTGCATTGGGATATGATTGTGAGACTTGATGACGGGTCGCGTAAAGATTGTATTGGTGGGTTTGATTTGGTTGAGGAGGAGTTTAGTACAATGCCGTTGCCTGTTACTAGATTGGGAGATAAGCGTGGTCGTTATTCCGGGTTTAGGTTGTGTGTTTTGGATGATTGTTTGTGTGCTTGGGGTAGGTTTGTTGATGGAGGTGTAGAGATGTGGATGATGAAAGAATATGGAGTTTCGGATTCTTGGACTAAGTTGTTTAATCTTAATTTGAGAAAAGAGGTGGGTGAGCTGTGTGCGGATTTCTTTGGATTTAGTAATGCTGGAAAAGTTTTGATTCGGACTGATAATGAGAAGTTGTTGTTTGCTGATTTGAGCTATGATCCACCAAAGTTCGTGTGTTTGGCGCAAGTTGATGAGGCAGTAAACTATGTTGCAAGTCTTATAGAACCTTCTGACATTGGTGCTCAGCAACAGAGTTGAAGACGATGCAAAAATTGATCATCTCGGCTTTTTTTGTTGTGTAAGTGGAGTAGCCTTGTAGTTAGTAAATGTAGTACTCTTACTCTACTAAATTGTTTCCCTGGACAAATACTCGTGAAATGTTGATGCTTAACTATGAAGCTTTCCTTTCGTCTCTACATGGATGACTGCATTCATAATGATCATTTTGTTACTAGCTCTTTCTTTCCTTCTGTCTGCTATAATGTTCGAGAGCATTCTGCATCTTGTTAACTGATAAACTTGTCAACAGATGTATGTGAGAATTGCTTTTATAATAGACTGTGAACATTGAACACCATAAAGTTTTCAATAATGTTCAAAGAAGTGTGAGGAGTTCCGCTACACATTTCATATTGTTGTGAGTGGTCTCTGAGTTCATTGTTCATTTTCTGTGTTTTTCCTTCAAACAAGAAAACGCTTTTTTTTTCCCTAGGTCAAGCGAGAAAACTCTCTTGGTAATTGAATGAAGACATCTTTGCTTTCCAGTAAACTTATTTTGACCTGATTTTCCTGAGGATGAGATAAGTACCACTTTTGACACACAAAAAAAAAAAAAAAAAAAAAAACAGCGTACAGTGAAAGCTGGGCTGCCTGTGGCTGCACTAATTTAGAGCACCAGTTATCATGTTAATTAGAAATTGTGATCTCATTCCCTCATTGGTTCTTTTTCCATTTGCTCTGTGGTAACTCTTTGGTTCTTTTTATCTCCTACTAATTAATTAAGGTGCTGTTGTTGGTATTGCTGTATTTCTGTACGCGTTTAGACCCTGTGACTGCTTCTTTATAAGTGTCTTAGAGTTTCAGACTGGTAGTTCTTTTCATTTGTAAGCCCTTTGACATAGAAACTCGTACATGGCTAACAAAGCTTATATGTTTTCTGTTTATGTGTGATCCTCTTTAACTCAAAATTTCGTGTTTTAAGAGGAGATGTTTTGGTGGAACCAGTTATCTGCACCTGTGTACTTTGGAGGGGTATACGTACTTATTTCTTGCAATTGAATCTAGTTACTGGAGCTAAATATTCGAGCTAAACCAGCAGTCACAGTCTCACAGACACTTTCACTGCCAAATTACCTGTGATTCTATTGTCTGTGGTGTTAGTCTTTTCTTGATGGTCATAAGTTCAGCCAGGAGATGACAAACACTGGCAAAGCAGGTATGTATCAAGGACTAAGAACGTCAATGCTGCATACCTTGATGATTACTGTCCTTTTTGATATCCTCATATGATTGCCTAACAAGTCTCTGGCTCGGTTCAAGTCAGTTTGCAAGAAATAGTGTTTTTCCATTTCGAGTCATCAACTCGTCCAACTACATTGTAGTTGTCAGACCTCTAAGTTCATATTGTTGTGAATGGTATCCAAGTTCATTATTCATTCTGTGTTTTTAATTTGAAAAGGAATTTTTTTTTTTTTTTTTTTTTGAGGTCAAGCGAGAAAACTCTCTTGGTAATTGAATGAAAACATCTTTGCTTATCAGTATCTTATTTTGACCTGATTTTCCTGAGAATGTGATTGGTGATAAGTCAGATATCGTAAATTCGTGGAATGAAGATGCATCGGTGCTCATGTAAGAAGTCACTGCTCGCACCACAAGTTTTTCAGCAAACCAGCAACGCTAATATGTTTGTCATTTGTGTGTATACGAACTCTAGTGTGAGCTAGTGATCGTGTGTCATACTAATATATGGGGGCAGCAGGCGCGCTATATATCAGTTTGATGTTTTGGCATTCAATTTCAGGCCAAGCTCTAACACTGTCAGTTATGAATGATACAGAACTTGCTTATACTAGTTAGCTGAATTGGCGTGAAGTTCACGCTGAAATCATTTTGGTTACTTTTGTACTTTGATGAGCAGGTTTATTTGTCCTTCAAAATTGGGAGGGTGTCAAATTCATGGTTTCAGAGCTATAATGAGCATGACCTTATTGTAGTTAAGCTCACAAATTTTTACGCCTGGACAAATACTCTGCTTTTTATCAGAGTGGTATATACATTTTCGAGGTTTTGCGTAGGGTGTCGTCTTTTTTTGTTTTTTACCAATTTTGCACTAGGTTTGCTCACCCGTGCTAGATACGTAGTGGTCGTTTGGTTGCCATTTCAAAACACAGGAATTCTAAATTCCCATGAATTACATATTATGCGGGTTGTTTGGTTGCCCATAATTTTAAAAAATGGGGGAATTGGAAATTCCATGGGAAAATGAAATTCCCACATAATGGTGGAATTTGCTTACCAAGTCCCCCCTTGGTAATTCTGAATTCCCCCATCATCTTTGTTCAAAAATTACATTTTTGTCCCCAATTAATTAGAAAGATATTATAATCAATGGATATAATAGTAATTATGAATTAAATATATGGGAATTGGAAGGGTGCAACCAAACAAGATGTTGGAATTTAATTCATGGGAAATCCAAATTCCTTAATGTCTACCAAACAACTTGTAACTAATTCACATGAATTCTATACAGGAACTTAATTCATGGGATATGTAACTTCATATAGGAATTAAATTCCTACATGAACCAAACGACCACGTAGTATAGTAGAATACTAGAATCTTTGTGCTATACAAAATTATCACAAACCAACCTTGGAGGGAGTAGATCAGTCTAATAATCGATCCCCAAAGTACGAAAATTATAATAAGCACACACACATAAAAACAACACAATTATCAACCATCACAATATATTTCCTATAAATAGTGAAATTTCAATATGACATGTAAAGTTACACTGAACCATTCCACAATCACAATTTTTTTTCACAACTAGAGACGGTGCTCGTTTAAAGGCTAATAAAAGTTGTCATGTATTTGCACTTCCTAGTAAAAAAAGATAGCATGACAAAATTGACAATGTTGTATCCCGTATTTTCATGGGTATTCAATTTCGTAGAAATTTCGACTTCTGATAAATTCAAGTGATATCCAAAAAATGGGCGAGTTGAGTTCTTGATTTCGCACTTCTCTCTAATTATCTTCATAAACCCCATTGAAAATCCCAAAAATAATAAAGATGAAGAAATTGAAATTGCAATTGCAATGCCTAAATACCCAAAACCCTGAACTTCCAGAAGACTTAATTACCACACTAATCCTCCCAAAACTCCCTGCAAAATCGCTAATTCGTTTCAAATGTGTGTCAAAGAATTGGCAGTCAATAATCTCATCGGCCGATTTCGCCCAAGCCCAACTGCAGGCCCAAATGGGCCCTCACTCATCATCATCAAGGTGTGTTCTAACCAAAAAATTCTACTTTAGTATACTTGATTATGGGAAATGTGATGATATTGTTGATTTTGATGGACCGTATGACAAATATGTGAACTTATATAAGTTTGGTGATTTTCATGTTCATAATGGTGAGGGTGTCACTTCTCTGATTGGTTCTTGTAATGGGTTGGTCTGCATTGGTTGGCCTGACCATTTTCCTGACTCTATGTGTTATTATGTTTGTAACCCTTGTACTGCTGATTATGTTGAGATTGAGGGTACTACTGATTTGGAAGATGATAATAAGATATTCGGGTTCGGGTATGTTTCGTCTGTGGATGATTACAAGATTGTCGCAATTTCTTTGTCAAGGGATTGTCCTTGGTTTAGTGTGTCTGTTTATTTGCTGAAGTCGAAAAAATGGAGGAAGTTGCCTGATGTAAAGGAATTGGCTTTTGCGTCTGAGCACGATGAGGGTGGTAGTCCTAGTGGAGTGCTGGTTAATGAGACTTTGCATTGGGATATGATTGTGACCCTTGATGATGAGTCGCGTAATGATTGTATTGGTGTGTTTGATTTGGTTGAGGAGGAGTTTAGTACAATGTCGTTGCCTCTTACCAAATTGGGAGATAGCCGTGGTGATCATTCCGGTTTTAGGCTGTGTGTCTTGGATGAGTGCTTGTGTGCTTGGGGAACGTTTGCTGATGGAGGTGTAGAGATGTGGATGATGAAAGAATATGGAGTGTCGAATTCCTGGACTAAGTTGTTCAATCTTAATTTGATGGAACAGACACGGTGACCTGTGTGCTGATTTTTTTGGATTCACTAAAGCTGGAAAAGTTTTGATTCGAACTGATGAAGAGGAGTTGTTGTTTGCTGACTTGAGCTATAATCCACCAAAGTATGTGTCTCTGGCGCATGCTGATGAGGCCGTAAATTATGTTGCAAGTCTTATATCACCTTCTGGCGTTACTTCTCAGGAAGAGAGTTAATGATGCAAAGACTGATCATCCGAGTCTTCTTTTGTGCAAGTGAAGTAAGCCTTGTAATTGGTAAATGTAGTCCTACTCTACTGAATTATTTTCCTGCACAAGTATTCGTGTAATGTTAATGCCAAACTATGAAGCTTCCCTTACTTCTCTACATGGATGACTGCATCCGTAGTGATCTTTATGTTACTAGCTCGTTCTTTCAATCTCTCTCCTATAACAGTCGAGAGCTTAAAGTCTGCATGTTGTTAATTGATCTAAATTGACAAAACTTGTCAATAGAGCTGATGTATGTACAGATTTTCTTTGGCCCCCTTATAATATGCCCTTGCCTTTTGGAAATATTACTTACTGTGAGCGCCATAAACTATTCAATAATGTTCAAAGAAGTGAGAGGAGCTCTGCTACACCATTTTCATTGTTCATTGTATGTGTTTTCCCTTTGAACAAGTTTTTTTTTTTTTTTTTTCTTTTTTTCTTTTGAGGTGAAGCTAGAAAACTCTACTGGTGATTGAATGAAGACATCTTTGCTTTCCAGTCATCTTTATATATAAAAAAAAAAGACCAGGATGCAGTGAAAGCCTGCACTAGTGTAGAGCACTGGTTGTCATGTTAATTAGAATTGTTTTCTCATTTCCCCTCCCCCCCCCCCCCCTCGCTTATTTTCTCCTTTGCAAACTGATTAATCTTAATCTTAACTCTCATGTTCTTCTAGAATTTATATTCCTCCTTTTCTCTCCTACTAATTAAGGCGCTGTTTTTGGTATTGCTGTATGCCTGTATGCGGTTAGACCCTGTGACTGCTTCTTTCTATATGCCTACAGTTTCTGGCAAGCGGTTCTTTTCATATGTAAGCCCTTTGACATAGAAACTTTTACATGGCCAACAATTTCTTGCACCAGTGTACGTTTTCTGTTAGGTGTGACCTGTTTTAAGAGGAGATTTGTTTTTTTGGTAGAACCGGTAATCTGCACGAGTGTACTCTGGTGGGATATACCTCTTATTTGTTGCAACTGAATCTACTCACTAGAGTTGAATTGTCGTAGTCAAATGTTAAACAGTCCAGACTGTAATTTTGTGAAGATGTTGTTGGGCAGAAGTCGTGAAAAGGAGAAGTCAAAGACACTTTCCAAACCAGATTACCTGTGGTTCTATTGTCTTTGGTGTTAGTCTCTTCCTGATGGTCATGAGCTCAGCCAGGAGCTGACAAAAATTGGTAAAGCAGTTATGTATCAAGGCGTAAAATTGTCAATTTTGCATTTTTTTGATGTTTACTTTGCTTGTTTTCTTCGGATGTGTGCAGACTGAAACTTTAAGATTACTTTAGTACAGGTTTGCTTGTTGCCAATGCATGGTGCTTGCTAGCTCTTACTATCTTTCTAGATGTCCTGTCGTTTCATCTCTTCTAGTTTGTTTTTCAGTTTGGTTATGGTTGCTATCTTGATGTGTTTGCTTGAATGAGAATTTTAAGTAAATTGACTGTCTGGTCAACAGGGGTTTACCTAATTGTTATGATAGAATGGTAGATACATAATCTTACATGTACTTTTACAAGTTGGTATTTATTTGAGTTTCAGCTTGTTCTTTTTGATTTCCTCATATGATTGCCTAACAAGTCTCTGGTTCAAGTCAGTTTGCAAAGAAATGGCGTTTTTCCATTTCGTGTCACCAACTCGTCCAACTTCATCGCAGTTGTTGGACCTCTAACCCTATTGCTCAACCATCTGGTGCCTTTGTTATCTCTTTCCAAGACTTTCTTTATGCTCAACTATGAAAGCCTTTGACGTAATCACTAGTGGTTGTGTTGATATAGACTTACCTAGCCATTAGTTGAAAACTGTTGCTATAGTATGGTGGAGGTGCATTCTTGATAGGTTCATTTATAACCCTTGTATGGGTCAGAGCTACCAAGTTCCTGAGCCTGTAGTCGATTAGACGATTATGCAGGGTGCAACCACGTATTTGGCTTTGGTTATGTGCCATCTCTGGATGACAAAAAGCCCGTTATAATTGGTCTCGGGGATAACAGAAGCCTAGTAATTGTGCGCTCCTTGTACTCTAAGAAGTACATGGAGGGTGGCTAGCACATCTAATCAAAGATAACTAGTTTTTGTGCCCGTGTACTCACGGGTCTGTGCTTGCTTCCTCTTTCTTCTTTTGTTCTTTAAATTTGAGGCTGTGGGTTTTATATATATGTACACTTATGACATTCTTAGCTATAAGATCATGCAAGTCTTTTTATTCAACTTAATCTTTCACCTCTTTTGATTTTATCCTTATTGTCTGGAATGGTTCGTAAGCATATTTTTTACCATATCTATCAACTGGTGTCGTGGTGTGTATCAAATATTTGCTCGTGGTAGTATAATTTTTCCAGAAAAGTGAACATGGTTTTATCTAATATTTGAGAGAATTTGAAGGCTTACTATTAAGGGGCGTACCGCCGTACCGGACACTTAGTATTTCGTTGTTTTGTTATAACTTTTTTTTTCACAATTGAACACTTTAACCCACCTATAGTTGGTAATAATACCGGCCTGGTCACTTTCTTTTATCTAGTTTATAATCATCTGATTCATCTCTGATCATAAGTGCTAGTGAACTAAACCCACTTGATCGGAAACTTGGCTCCACCACCATTGTTATTGCCGGCATGCATATGGCGTATAAACTTTTGTTGCTTACCTGTGTGAATTTTCCTTGTGAATAAAGCTTAGATGAAGTAATAGCTTTGGTTAAATGTGAGTAGACCGTAGCTAGTTGCACTTTCACCTCAATCATAACATTTTGTTTTTGAGTTTGATAGTATATGAATTTGCTCCTGACTCTTGTTTTATCCATAAAATATGTCTCTCCACAAAGCAGTTAGGCTCTGGTTGATAGTAGTGCATCTTTCTAGACTGATCTGTTCTATCAATGTATTTGGTCCATAACTGATACTAATTCGTTAAAATTTAATCAAAATTTAACACATTTAAATCAGATCAAAATCATTCAGATCAGATCAGTTCAGAAATCAGGGTTTTAGTCATGTTCTTTTACCTTAACACTTTGTTTAAGTTGTTGACTTGTTTCCTTTTTTGGAATACGCATTCACAAATCACAATTATCGCATATCACTTGGTTTGATTCTTTTTTTTCCTTTCCCTTTGCTTTTTAACATTGTACCTTCGAATTAGTAAACATCATATCTCAATACTTCCTATGCAACAGTTTTCTAATCACACTTCACAATTTAGTCGGAAGATGATTATTGCAGAACACTTAACTATGCTTTCGTGCAATCGAAAAGGACTCGTTAAAAATGTAGATCATAAAATATCGTACGGAGTATGTTCTTCACTTCTTCACACGTTCCTTTGTGCTTGATGATTTTTTTTAAGCTGATGTTTTTTGTATTCTCGGGCCTTCATTCACCTTCTTCCTTGTAAACGTATTTGGAGTTGTGTCATCGCTTTCGTCAAAATAACTTGTACATGATTTTCTCGGACTTCATTTGGAGAATTATTAATTAGCTTTATCTTCGATTTTACTGCCTTCGCCAACTTTTTATAATTGATTCATCAAGCAAATCTTCTAGCCATATCCACGTAGCTTTGTTCTTCATCTACAACTCTCTGCTCTGATTTCTCATGTGAACTGTGAACATATATTGTTCTGTTTCCTCTCTTCCTCTTTGCTTAGACTCCCCATCAAGTCATCCATGTAGCTTTTCCCTAGTATCTTTTTTACGTTCTCCCTGTTTTCTTACTTCTCTGCAATTCCAGTCAAACACAGATAATGTAAGAGTTAAGATGTACATATCAACAATAAAAATGTCTCCAATTTCATCTTAGCAACAAAACTGATTGTCCAACCATGTTTCATCTTCCCAAGGCTGGAAAGTAGATTTACAGTAGCTTAATTGGCTTGGTAAAAATCCATGTCCGTTCAGTTAGACTTAATTTTCAAAGAAGTGTGAAATTTTAAAAATACAGGACTGGAAGGGAGAAAACCTTGAATTGGTCACTCAATTGAGATTAATCATTATAATCAAGTGGTGGCCGATAATTTGATCAAATCCAAGAAATAAGAGTTTCACTAATTAGCTCTTGAAGAAGTCCTTCCTATGAGCAACAACCAAAATGACATTCTAAACCAACACTCTCATACCACTGCAACATGATTACCCATACTCACAACAGAGAAAAGGCTGGCATGCTGGATCAACAAAATTTGCAGTCAAAAGTTCGAAATCAAATTTCAGACCTCTTCGTAGAGTCGTGAAACTTCAAAGAGAAGCATGGCTAATAATTCAATGATATCATCTCTATATTTATTTCTACATTTCTTAAATAAATCCAACATAAATTTTCAGTAAAGCAATAGCTTCTTTCAGAACCAAGCAACCACGCACATCTTAGAGACTTCAAAGTAAAATCAAACACTAATTTGAGAATTAGACTGCCTCTAAATCAGGGTGATTTTGATTTTACAGTGATAAACACGTTGACCATACAAATAATTGATGAAAATTAAGAGAGGGCAAAGAAAAGCATCAACATTAAAATTTGATTAATGTACTTAACCATCGGAAGTTTTTGAGCATTCAAAGAATAGAAATATGCTTGACGCCATAAATCATTAGACGACATTCATAAAGTCAACATCATATCAATATGATTCATATAAAAGCATGTCAAGAAATCGAGAACGGAACCTCCTTGTATTATATCAATTCTAAGTAGCACGATTACCCTCGGGTTGATAACTTGATGTACAGGTTCCTATAGAGGGAATAAAAAAAAGTAAAAACAAAAAACCACAAATAAATTAAACAAATGATCAGTGCTCATGTTTGAAAGAATAGTAGAATTCTAAGGTCATAACCATGATACAACATAGTTATGTCAAAGGCTAGATGATGATTGAGTGCAGCAAAATTCTAATATAAAACACGGAAGCAAGCAAAATCAGCTTAAATGGAAGAATGTACAAAGAGACGGCCAGCAAAATTCCAGTACAATGGCTTATGTAGCCAACGAAAGATGAGGTGGAACAATTCTATACCTAGTGACCAGATTAAGTAGACACCTCTCAAGATATGTCTCCATTATTGTGAGCCGTTCCTATCCTCTTGATGGATGACTTCACAATACAAAACATCGAAAAATTAAGTGAGGGAAAAAAAAAACATCAGCAGTAATGTCTGATGAACTTAACATTATAAAAAAAGAGCACCTTGTGGCGATAATATCAGCAAATTAAGCATGAGATTTGACCATCACAATATCAATATTATAAATGTATTTCCAACTATACACCTTGTATTAAATCAAGTTGAGGCCTATAATCCTCGCTCAACAACATAATTAATCCTCGCTCAACAACATAATTAATTAGATTAGGAGTCTAAAGGGAAATGACCCACTTTCGAGCAACCTCTATCGATTGCCTCACATATTCATGAAGATCGATTCTCTAAGCTGAAATAATTCGCAACTTTCATAAGCAATGGAATTCGAACATAATATCATGAAATTCTAACCATAAAGAGCACCTGAACATGCAAACAACACACAGAAAACCCGAAAAAAAAGCAGAAAAAAGAGCAATACCAATAGGATGAATGGTTAGAGCAGGACGATTAGAAACAGCAGTATGTTTACTGAGAAAAATAACATTATCAACATTTTCATTAGTGAGTTTTTCCCAACGACAGTCCAAATCATCTTCTACAACAATACTCTTATCATGCTGCAATAATCTCACTCCTCCATTAATATAACTCCTTATTCCCTACAAAAAAAATCACAAAAACAAACCCATCATTATAATCATCATTACATCTACTCCTCCTATCCAAGAGCTGCAAAAGGTCAATCAAATTAAAAATTTACTTGCAGCTCATCCGTATTGGTTGGTAGTTTGTAGTAATTCCTAGCCTTTTCACAATTTGCTTAGCAACACGGAATAATAAAACCAAAGACTGTTTGCTCAATCTCAATATCAAATGGTACCATTTCACGGCTAACACATCCCCATGTTTTCGACATGAGTCATATTCCCAGATTTTCAGTTTAGTATTCTCCATAATTCAACTATCAATCATATCAAGCTAACTATCCCAGAAAAGATTAATTACAACACTATGAAAGGTACTCAACTTCCATTAAAAATTGAACCCATACCAGCCAATAATTAAACAGAAGATGTGAAAGTATTCCAACCGTGAAAAATACAATTTGGATATAATCAATTGACGCTCAAACCAGCTGAAGAACCTGTTGAAATTAATTGATAAATCCCTACAAAACATGATAAATCAACTATTAGATCAAATTAACCAAATCAAACAGAAGTATTTACAAAATCAATTCAACCAACGACCTAATTTATTGAACAATCGAATAGCAAAACAACAGAACTAACCAACACAGGGGCGAAAAACCATTATAAATAGCAAGATATGTCAGCACGAACGACGCTCAAAGTTCATAACCGCAGCCATAAACATCGCATTGAAATTAGGAATTCGTACAGTTTGAAACGGAAGCGGGAGAAGAAGAAAAATCTGTTGAATTGTCGATGAAGCGTTCGAACGATATACTCTGTATCTATTTGATACACTTAATTTCGTTTTGGCCCAGACTTAATTTCGTTTTGGCCCACCGTGCATGACGTGGAGGAGAGATGAGAGGATTAACAGTGGGCCGACACATCATGGGTGAGCTGGCTTTTTTTTGCTCTAAATACCTTCATAGCATGCCATGTAGGCGTTGAAAGTGCCCTATTAAAGTAGTAGTATAGATCTTCGATTTTTTTTTTGGTTGGTGAAACTTTGCGTTGGGATGTGGATTGCAGGTCAGAGACTGTTTTAACCCTGGTTCTTGTCATCGGGGGTTGCCTCCTGCAGTTTAATTTCCTTGCTTGTGTGCGCTCGTTTCTCTAGTTAAAAAATTTCCGCTTTGTCAAAAAAAAAAAAAAGGATGGATTCTTGTGTTTATGGGAAGAAACGTGTATCAGAGGTCAGAAGTGTCGGACTTCGGATGCTAAGAGAGTATATATGCAAACTGGGACTCATCACTCATGGATTAAGTTGTTCAGATGGATTGGCCGGCACTCGGATTCAGGAGTTGTGAGAAGTTTTTAGGGTGCACCAAAAGCTGAAATCTTGTGGTTGAAAGTTTTACTCCGTAACAGATAATGGCAAGATCATATTAGCTGGTCCAAATGTAAATCCTCCAATATTAGCTGGTCTAGATGTTGTGACTACGTACGTTAAAAGGACCCTCATTTTACCTCCTGGTGCAACTTATAGTGTGTAGTCGTGTAGACGTATAGTGTAGTACAACACTAATAGTCTTGTCTTGTTATTACATGCATGTAACATTGTAAATGGCTGTGTGACAACACGGTACTCTTATTTACCATATTACTTTCAATCTGAATGAAAATCTCACATCTTCCGTAAGCAACTTCTCTATATTTTTAAAATATAGGCCAAAACCGTACATCCCCCTCCCCGGGGCGAGGGATTTTGATACACTGAAGTAATATCTTCGAACTATACGTTGGACTTGGACATGAAGTGGGACAAAGGATCAAAACAATCAGAAGATACTAGAAGACAAGAAGACAGAAGAAGTCAATAAGTCAATTGGAATGTCAGTGGCACTTTATAAAGTGAAGTCAAACTCCAATGTTTTATCTTGTCACCGAACGGAAGATTTCTCATCCGGCTGACCTCTCCAACAACAAACCCCAAATCAAACCCAAAATTCACCAAAAAAACGTTCTCTGAAATGATCAAAACAATTGAAAGATACCGGAAGACAAAGAAAAGAAGACTCAAAGCAGCACCAAACCCTGATCATGTTCAAGTTGAGCTTCCTCAAGAAGTTATCTTTTCCGAAATCCTCACAAGATTGCCTGTAAGTTCATTGTTCAGATTCAAATTAGTGTCCAAACCATGGAAATCTATAATCTCAACCCCAAAATTCATAAAATCCCATCTCAGTAAAACAATTTCAAACCCATATGTGCCCTCAGGTTGCGTGTTTATAAAGACAGCTTATGTTTTTTACATCCTCAATCATGGAGCATATGACAGGTGCCCTGATGATCGTCGAGGTGAAAAGGGTTTAATTCTTGCTAAAAATCTTATATTTGGTGATAATGGTGTTAATACTTTCTTAATTGGATCATGTAATGGGTTGGTTTGCTTTGGTAGGGGTAGTGCAAGTAATATGTATGGTTACTGTTTCCATTTTTCTAACCCTGTGATGGGTCAGAATTGTGAATTTTGGGATCCTTTGGCGAACTTTGAGACGGTGTTGATGTGTGGGTTTGGTTATGTGTCTTGTAAAGATGATTACTTGTTGTTTGTTGCTGGCCTTCAGAGGCGGACTGACGAGAATTTCGTGTATGTGTTTTCGCTAAAGGCGAAAGTTTGGAGGAAAATTGGGGTGTTTAAAGTTAGTAAGTTGGTCGTCGTCGCTGGTGGTAGAGGGGTTTTGGTTAATGAGACATTGCATTGGAGTAGGACCCAAGTTTGGACTCCTAATGTGAAATGTTTATGTGGGATTGATTTGGTTAGTGAGACCTTCAAGGATGTGGAAATGCCTCGCCCGTTTTGGCGTGCTGGTGTATATTCGGGTTTTAAATTGTGTGAGATAAGTGGTTGTTTAGGTGCTTGGACTAGAGTAGACATGAATGGAGTGGTGGAAATGTGGATGCTGAAACAATATGGGGTGTGGGACTCGTGGATGCGGTTGTTCAAAATTGATTTGGTTTCGGGTTTTTGTAACTTTTGTGGATGGACTGATAATGGGAAAGTTTTGGTGCAGACAGAGGATGGTAGCCTCTTGCTTGCTGATCCGAATCAGACTCCGACAGGATATAGATCTTTAGTGAATGGTTTGGGTGATATTGACGTAATGAATTTTGTTCGTAGTCCTGTCTCTCCCTTGTTCTGAAATCTCAGAAGACATGAATGATACTGCTAGCCTTGGTAGGTAAATATGTGAGGATACAGTACCAGTTATTGGCTTACTGCCGTGGTTTAGTGAATTTTCGTCATAGTTTTTTGGATTTCTAGAATTTACTACAATTTGAACGTTTTTGGTGATTACCGATGATGATGACAGTCATGACACCAAGATCGTGTTAGTTGACCCAATCAAAATAGCGCCGGATGTTGGAAGATTTTGGTCGTGTTCATGCTGTCGGTAATGTAAAGACCTTTATTCCACCTCCTGGTGCAGTGCAACCTTAGAAGTTAGAATGGTGTATTAGAGCACAAAAAGAATAGGATTAGAAACTGAAATGCAGGATAATTTTTCTTACTTGTTGTTTCATGTATGTACTAGATGATACTAAATCCGGACTATAAAGGGTAATATTTGTCATATTGTCTTTAAACTTGTGTGTAGTATGAGTTGATAATGTGGTTTAAGGATGTACATATGAAGAGAAATATATGATCTCAATCAGTCAACCTCTGTTAAAACTGAATTGTGAGGAATATCAGGAATTAGCACACAAATGTATACTCTTTGATAGATACACTAGTCTTCTACTTTTCTCAGACCTACTAAGCATTGTAGACATGTACATTTTCGAGAATTTGCATTTCGTGCCGTTTTCTAACCAGGGATACGAGCTAGTTTTGCTTACCCCTATTAGACATAATATAATCTTGGCGCTACACAAGTACACAAAAAATCAACCTTGGATCAGTCTTATAATCAATCACATATGTAAAGCTAAATCACCAAGAAAACATCACGATATACTCATTTACCGTGTAGCGGTATAAGCATGTTGCAAATACTATCCCCGTAACGTAAGTCTACTATGGACTTTTCACCCGACAATGACCTAACGCGTAGTGCCAAAAAAATGAAATGACACGCGTAAATGATCATCGGTAACTATAGCCGATTATAACTCGACTCGAAACTGAACCGATCCGACACAAAATTAACATTACAGATGCCAACCCCTTAGCAACCCAACCACCTCGACTCAAGGATCATGTCGACTCGGTATGACACAACCCGATATAACCCGACCCGATCGACCCGTTTGCCACCCTATTACGCGCTAGTTTTGCTTACCCCAAGTCCCAACTAGAGTGTAAACAACATGTGGTAAAAAAATGGAAAATTAGACAAAGTCAATGTAAGATGTGATCACCATGTTCTTATAAAGTGAAGTCAAACCCCAATCTCTCTCTTGTCGCCGGCGAAATTCCCACTCTCCGGCCGTCCTCTCCAACCCCAAATTCAAACCCAGAAATTCCCAAATTCCCTAATTCTCAAATTCTCAAATGATCAAAACAATCGAAAGACACCGGAAAAGAAAGTTTAAAAGACTGAGAAACAACAAGATCGTTTCATTTACCAGTTCTCAGCATGTTGAGCTTCCTGAAGAAGTTATCTTTTCCGAAATTCTCACCAGATTACCTGTAAGTTCATTGTTCAGGTTCAAATTAGTGTCAAAACCATGGAAATCTGTAATCTCAACCCCAAAATTTGTGAATTCCCACCTCAGAATGACCATTTCAAACTCATATGTACCCTCAAATTGTGTGTTTATTAAGGCAGGTTATGGGTTTTATATCCTTAATTATAGTGCATATGACAGGTGTCCGGATGATCGTCGTGGCGAAAAGGGTTTAGTTCCTGGTAAAAATCTTGGTTTTTCAGATAACGGTGTTAATACTTTCTTGATTGGTTCTTGTAATGGGTTGGTTTGCTTTGGTAGGGGTAGTGCAAGTAATGGGTATAATTATTGTTTTCGGGTTTATAACCCGGTGATGGGTCAAGTTTGTCATGTATTAGACCCTTTGGGGAATTTCCAGTGGATGTTGATGAGTGGGTTTGGTTATGTTTCTTGTAAAGATGATTACTTGATGTTTGTTGCTGGGTTACAGAAGAGGAGTTCTGAGAATTTTGCATATGTTTATTCGTTAAAGGCGAAAATTTGGAGGAAAATTGGGGTGTTTAAGGAAGGGGAGCTGTCGGTTTTCACTGGTGGTAGAGGGGTTTTGGTTAATGAGACATTGCATTGGGATAGGACCCAAGTTTGGACTCCTAATGTGAAAAGTGTATGTGGGTTTGATTTGGTTAGTGAGACCTTGAAGGATGTGCAAATGCCTCGCCCGTTTTGGGGTACTGGTGTTAACTCGGGTTTGAAATTGTGTGAGATAAGTGGATGTTTAGGTGCTTGGAATGTAGATATGAATGGAGTGGTGGAAATGTGGATGCTGAAACAGTATGGGGTATGGGACTCTTGGATGAGGTTGTTCAAAATTGATATGGTTCCGGGTTTGCTCAACTTTTGTGGATGGACTGAAAAAGGGAAAGTTTTGGTGCAGACAGATGACGGAAGCCTCTTGCTTGCTGATCCAAATCAGAGTCCGACAGAATATAAATATCTGGTGAAAGGTTTGGGTGATATTGACGTAATGAGTTTTGTTCGTAGTCCTGTTTCTCCCTTATTGTGAATGTTCTGAAGACAAGAATGGTAAGTATGCGAGAGTTAATTACTAGTTACTGCCGTAGTTCAATCAATTTCGTCATAGTCGTGTGGATTTCTGTTTGTACAGATGATATTGATGCATCAATAAATTGCTAGAGCATGTTGTAAACCTGTAACAATTTGTATACTCTACTTTTTATTTTTAATTTTCCCCCCATTCCCCTAACAACAAACTTATAAAGAGAAAAAAAGGAAAAGTTGTGAAATGAGTCTTCTTGTAATTTCATGCTGTAACTGCACTGAATACATGGGCACACATTTTCTCATATGCTGTTGAAGTAATCAAACTTTGTGTATGGTGCGTTGTAGTTAATGTTTGTATCCCTGCAATGCGAATCATATTTTTTTGTTAGAAGGTGTGTGGGGAATCATATTGGTCAGTAATGGCATGTTCAATCTTTGTAGTAATTTTGATAACTGCATGATCATTCTAGATTTCTAGATAATTTTTCCGAGTTGCATGAGTACTTGTGTGCGCACTGAGTCACTTGTCTTAACAGTTATGAAACTAATGGGTACTGGTTGGTATAAAGCTCTGACTCTGGATATTTCTGAGGATCTAAGACGAGCCTTGAGCCCTTGACTGTCTCTGTTTCAATTTATTTTGCTTTTTTTTTTTTTTAACAGTAGTCAGATATCTTGAATCATCGCAGATATGCGGTTGCATTGAGTCCCTGCTTGCATCACTAAAGTTTTTCAGCAAGCCGTCTATGCTAATTAATCTATCATTTGTGTGTTTATGAACTTGTTTTGTGAGCTAGTGTGGAGTGTCATACCGACATACGTGGGCACCCTGTGTATCAGTTAGATTTTTTGGCATTTATTTTCTATTGAGATCTAAAAAAGTCTATCATGAATTATATAACGAACAAGGCCTTGCTTATACTAGTTGGCTTGAATTATATAACTCTGAATGCTCTATAGCCTCTATTTTTCTAACTCTTTTGTTCTTGGATGAGCTTCTTACAAAGTGAGCAGGTTAACTTGTCCCCTTAAAATTGCGTTGGTGTCATATTCTGTTTTCGCATCAGTCTAGAAGTTCTCCTAGGTCCGTTTTCTCACCATGTGCCAGTTATTTATGGCTGCTTTTGAGTTCAGCATGCCATATTAACTTGGGAATATCAGTACAGATGGGCTCGATTATATGCACAACATTGTTTTGCAGAGCATAATTATTCTCTTTGGACAGTAATTTCCAGCAGTTCCTTTCTGTTTATATGTGCATCCATTTATTCCTTAATATGTCCTCTTAAAAGACGTATGGACACTAGCTCTACCTCTTGCCATCCCCATGCTCAGTACCTTCTTTAATCCGTTTGTATCTCATTCTGGATTCAAGGTAATGGAGATGTAGCATTTCAGCATCTGGTGATTGGTTTATGTAGTATTCTCTGCGGAACTAGATCACTATTTGCTAATCAGGGACATCAATATGGTGGGATGCCTGCCTGAGGGCAAGGAGATATTCAGTTGATCGTTTCTTGAGTAATCTATAAATCATGGTATGGCAATTTCCATATTAAGAGAGGTTAAAAAAAAGTAGTTACAGCATAAACTCTCTGCCTCTCTTATGATTTTAAATTTTCATATGAAACTTAGTCAATATTTAAAAGATTAGTGTAGTTAATTGATGATTAGTCTGGATTTACTTACCAAAAAAGAATGGTTTGGATTTGTGAAGCTCAATGTTTTTTTGTTTTTTTTTTCCTTTTTCTAAGCAGTTAAAGGTTGTTTATAATTGGAAGAAACTAAAGAACACAAGGAGAAAGAAATTGCTATATGACCCTTGGCCTTAGCTTGCTTTTAGGCTTTTCTTTGGGGTGCTGTGTTGCATGAATTCTTGTTACTTCTATGTGCTAATGTCATATAAGTTGTATGATACTAGTGGTTGAATCACATGTGTTAGGTTCCCTTAACTTCATGTAGTTGTATCATGTCATTATTGGGTTTTGCCCCATGTCATTTATATTTGCATAAGCTGCTGATTTGTCTATCTGAAGTATAAAACTCACTCTCAAAACCATTGGTATTCTTGTCCCTGGTCACTGTATCATGACATCCTTTAGCGTGCCTCACTTACCTCATGACCTTGTTCTTTCCGAAGTTTTCATAAGATTGCCTGCCGAGTCTCTGGCTCAGTTCAAAATAGTTTGCAAGAAATGGCATTCTTACATTTCGAGTTCCCAATTTGCCCAACTTCATCATAGACGTTGGACCTTGAACCCAAATATTCAGCCACCATCCTGTGCCTTTGTATTATCTTCTACGAATTTGTTTATGCTCAAATATGACGTCTTTGACTTAAACACTAATGGTGGTGTTGGTACAGAGTCATTACTCCAAATGTGTGGCTCTAATATTTTCGGTGAATGTGCATTCTTGATAGGTTCATGCAATGGGCTAGTTTGCCTTGATTGCAATTTCTACTCTTCTAAGTGTAACTTTCGCATCTTTAATCCTTGTACGGGTCAGAACTACCAAGTTCCCGAGCCTGTAGTTGATTACGCAGGATGCAACCTCATATTCGGCTTTGGCTATGTGTCGTCTCTGGATGACTACAAGATTGTTGTTGTTGGTGTTCGGTGGAACAGAAGCCTAGTAATTGTGTACTCGTTGTATTCTAAGAAGTGGAGGGTAGCTTGCGAATTTAATGAAGAAGATCTTCCACAGTTTTTGACAACTGCAGGGGTATTGGTCGGTGAAACTTTGCATTGGGATGTATATGGTGGACGGATGCCTGGAAGCATTGTAAGCATTGTTGGGTTCAATTTGGTTGAAGAAGCATTCCAAGAAGTAAAGCTGCCATTTGAGGTACGTTCATTTGATTCTTATTACTACGTAAAGGTGTGTGTTATAGATGGATGCTTGTGCGTATGGGAAGAATCTGCTGTTGGAACAACGGGACTTTGGAAATTAAATGAGTACAGAGATTGGGGCTCATGGACTAAGATGTTTCAGATGGATTGGCCGGCACTTGGGTTTGCCAGTTGTGAACACTTTTTCGGGTTCACTAAAACTGGAATGTTTTTGGTGATTACTGATGATGGCGAGATCATGTTAGCTAATCCAAATCAAGTTCCTCCGATGTTAGTGCCGATTTTGGAAGACTTTCATGTTCTTGATGCTGTGAGTTATGTCCTGACCCTCATTTCACCTATTGGCACACCTCTTAATGGGCCTTTAGAAAACTAAAGAATAGGATAAAAATCTGAAACGGAGATAGTTTGTCTTAATTCTTGTTGTTTCACGTATGTCGATGATACCATATGACGAATCTAAAACCAAAGTTTCACCGTTCTGAGCTGATACTGTAGTCAAGAGATGCATATAGCGGACTGGAGACTTGGAGAGGACATGAAATGAAGCAGATGCTCTTGATCAGTCAACTTCAGTGAGAACAGAAATGCATTGAGGAATAACACACTCTCTGTTTCTCAAAGCTTCTAAGCATGGCAGACACTCTGAGCTTGTATTTGATGCTGGTTCAGCTTCATTGGGGAATAGGACAATTACTTTATTCTTTTTTTTAAGGCTTAATAGATTCTATCGTTAAGCTGACACTTATGTATTATTATGACAGTTTCTGAAGAGAAATGAAATAGTGATACACATGTTTCTTATGTTTTCCCAAAATCTGAGTCAAAACCATGGATGGTATTTATGCCTCGTGTGTTTTGGGGTAGTGGTGTTAATTTGGGTTTGAGATAAATGGTTGTATAGGTGCTTGGGCTGTAGATATGAATAGAGTGGTGGAAATGGGGAAGCTGAAACAATATGGGGTATGGGACTCTTGGATGCGGTTGTTTAAAATTGATTTGGTTCCGGGTTTTGCGTAACTTTTGTGGATGGACTGAGAATGGAAAAGTTTTGGTGCAGACAGATGATGGAATTGAAGCCTATTGCTTGGTGATCCAGATTTGAGTCCTACAGAATATAAATCTCTGGTGAAAGATTTTAGTGATATTGACATAGTGAGTTTTGTTTGTTGTCCTGTTTCTTCCTTGTGAATGTTCTGAAGTTAAAAAGGTATGTATGTGACAGTATAGTACGAGTTACTGCCATAGTTCACTGAATTTCCGTCATAGATGTGTGGATTTCTGATTGTACAGATGATATTGATGCATCAGTCACTTCCTTGAGCTTGTTGTAAACTTTTTTAATGAAAGTCTGGTTGTATTATCATACTGTACCTGTCCGGCATATATTGGCAAGGATTTTGTCACATGTTGGAGTACTTAAACTTTTATATATATGATGCGTTAATTTTATTATTATGTTCTTCAAATCGATTATTGCTTACTCTTTAATTTATCTGTCAATTTCTTGGTTGCTGTTAGCGCGATTTTCTTGAAGTCGCATATTTCATTCTCTAAACTGATCTGCTGACTGGAGAAAATCTCATCCTAATATTTTGAGCAACGTTTCACTTTCACATGTTTATTGTTTCTTGGATGAGATAATTGTTTTATTGCATGCATGTTACTTGTAGCAGCAATATATTTGACTGTCATTTTCCGGTAGGTGATTGCTGCATTATCCTTTATGAACGTGTTTTGTGTATGAAATGATAACTGTTTTAGGGAGTTTGCCTGTTGCCAGTGACGGATGCTGATTGTCGATTGTCATAGTCACCATAGATATCAGTTGGCGGAAAAAATTGGTGAGATCATTCTGAAGGCCGTATGCTTACAGCTTCCTCGGACTGTTGAATTCGGAGAGTAGCATTATTTTGGCCCATGTAGCCTCCCTGTTCCTTATCTAGATGGACTATTAGAGCTTATCCAGTTATCTGACTAGGTAATGAAGCACACATGGACTTATTAGTATGTTTGGGGTTACAGTATGCTCCCTTTCTAAATTCTTACTTTGAATAACTTCCTTTTCAAAATATTATTATCCTACTGTCGCTGCGCGAACCTGTAAATGCTGTTAAGGTGGTTGTTTGATTTCCAGACAACAGTTACAAGGGAATGGTAGAGCATGTCTGACATCTCTTTAGCCTCCATTCTGCAGTAGATGGAAGTCCCATAAGTTGGTGCTAGGACAATAAAATGATTTAGATTTGGAAATTTTAATATCTTGTGGTTACTTGTATGGCAGGCCATACATTTTTATTTATTAAATTGTCGGTAGCTCCTGGTTGTTGCAAGATACTGTTCTCCTTGCTTTTTGTGTGTTATCTGGTACTTTTTGTTAGAGGGTGTGGTAGTGACTGATGCCATGTCCATTCTCTGCAGTAGTTTTGTAACCACGTGATCGTTCTAGATCATTTTTCCTGAGTCCTGTAATTGTGAACACTGAGTAACTTCTTTTTTTGAGTTTTGACACTAGAAAATACTGATGAATAATGGTTGGCAGAAAGCTTTTTACTCTGGAAATCTGAAGGATCTAAGACAAACCCTGACTTGTCTCTTTTCGAGCCTGGCCTGTTTTCCCTTGAAATGATCTGAAACTGTGAATACTACATGCTCTGTCTTGCTAACTTTTTTCGACTCGAATGAGATGGTTTCAAAATGAGCAGGTGAACTTGTACCCTGAAAACGGTAGGAAGTCAAATTCTGTGCTCGTATGCATCAGACAAAAAGTGTTTGCAGGAAGTTCTTTGAGGTCAGTAACTTATGGTTTCTTTGAAGTGGTTATGTGCACAGCATTTTCAGTGAAAGATTTGTTTTAGCAGTTTGTTTCTTTTTGTTGCCTATATGTGCACCCTTTCATTCCTATGTAAACAGAAAACACAGACGCGTCTAGTCAGGTCCCTTGTTACTTCCATGTTCATTACCTCGTTTGATCAGTTTGTCAGGTCCCGGAACTAGATTTCACTACTCTCAGTACTCCGGTATGCCTGCCGGCTGCCTGAGTGGAAGGACTTATTCAGTTGATGGTCTGTTGAGTGATTTCTGAGTTTCTTTTAGCATTCTAGTTACTCAGCATTCACCTAATGATAAAGATTAGTTACAAAGATGTCTGCTTTTTAAGTGGTCACTGCTACTAACTGTCCTCTGATTTTTGCAAAAGCCAATTAAAAAAGTTGTGACCCATGCTAATTATGCTAATTAAGAGAGACCATTTAAAGGGTTTTGTTCGATTGTCCATAATCTTAGAGCCAAATTATCACACATGACCAAAATCCAGAAGTTGTTGAGTTGATGTGACCTTTGGGACAACTGAGATGGGCTTGAGAGGGAAGAAAGTGGAATTCGGATTCGTCGCAATTTCTGTATTATAATTGAGAAACAAGTATCATGGGGCTGCTCTATTGGTCACCCGAAAAATCAATAGATAATGACTTCTTGTTATTATATCAATAAACTCGATATATCAACGTGTTTGCGTTTTTACATTATGAAACAGGAGAAAGTGACTTAATGGACGTAATAATTTTCCACGTAATCTCATTTCCGGTCATTTGGAAGTAACATCTTTTGCGTTTTAACATATGGACACTTACAATTGGTGTGAACTCTAGAGACCAACACTCGAAGATAAGAATGTTGGTTTCATAACTAATAAAGTGTTAATGAAAAAGGTGAGGATTAGATTAATGGAGATAATTACTGCTTAATTACTATAAGCTTCTGAATTTTGTGACCTTTCGGTTGGCTTGACTTATGAATAAGATATTAGTGCAGCTATGAATATGATTAACACGATGACACTTTTTCGAGTCACGAACATGTTTTTTATCCTTTTGTAGATATGCTTTATGCGGAGAATCGACCGAGTATTTTGCATTGAATTATTTCGTATTTAATTTGCTTGACTCTGAGGGCTCCTCCATCGTCGTCATTTCCGATAGAACCAAAGACTCATCATTCTTTCTACATACGGTGTATAGTATTTCTTCTGACTTTGTTATTTTTTCCGCATGAAATTTAAAATGTCTTAAAATACGTGTTCACAACGTAGTAGATCAGTACGAAGCAACCTGTTCTCTGACCCTATTTAATAGGACCAGACTGTTAAGACACTGAGGTAACGTTAATGTTATTAAATGGTAGCAGTTTCTCTCCTCATTGTTTATATGAGAATTCAGTAACGTGGGGTAGTATAACACAAAGTGTTGTCATATAGTTGATCCAATGTTTTGCTTCTATATAAAGCCTGAACCAAGTGATACCTGCTCAGACATCACCTCATTGCATACACACATAACACCATAACTTTTAGTTGGAGTGATTTAAGGAGAGATCAGAGAACCCAAGAATGAAGGAAATGAGTCAGAAATTAGTGAACTCTAACATGTATAGAGTTGAAGACAATGGCTTCCCCAAAAACAAAACAAACCTTAGTCGAAAACCTCATCGTACTGTCGTAAAAGGTCTCAAATTACTAACCGAAATGCTCAAGACTGTACAACCAAACAACGATTTTACCAATTTCCCTCTTCTCGACCACGATCACGAGCTTCCTCGTGATCTGTTCACCTGTGAGATACTTGCTAGACTGCCTATCAAAAGCTTACTTCAGCTCATGTCTGTCTCCAAAGAATGGTATTCTACTGTCTCCTCTTATGAATTTGCCAATGTTCACTTCAAAAATCGTCTTTCCAATTACCATCCCTCTTCGCCTGTAGAATGCCTCTTTATTCAGGTGGGCAGTAAATTCTACCTATTCCACTTTCAAGATGATCTTGTAGCTCTTGATTATTGCTTAGTTAAACTAGAGCCGAATTTTGAAGGTCTCGGTACAAATGATGTTCATTTGGTTGGTTCTTGTAACGGCTTAGTTTGCGTAGCTGATTCTTCGCCTTCTGCTGATCATTTCTATATCTGGAACCCTGTAAGTTACCATTCGCGTAAATTTTCTGACCCCTGTATAGTTTCCTGTCACAGTAGTAATGTCTCTTGGGGGTTTGCCTACGTTTCCTCTGTTGATGATTATAAGGTTCTGAAGATAGTTCAGGACTACGAGACGTTAGAAACCGTTGTCCTTGTGTTCTCATTCCGATCTCAGGAATGGAGACGCGTTGATGATCATGGTCTCGATCAGAGTCTCTCGTTAACCAAAAACCGCCCTGGTTTGCTGGTTAATGAGACCCTTTATTGGACCCTGGAGGCTAGAGGTCCATCAATGAAACGTGTCGTTGTTGGTTTTAATTTAGCTCTCGAGAAGTTTGAGGAAATTCCTGGTTTGATCCCTAGAGAAGTTACTCTCAGTGACCACTTCTTGTGTGTCACAGGAGGGTGCTTGTCATTGTACAGCTTGAATGTACGCCATGAGACATACTTATCAATTTTGAAGCGTCCTAAAGAAGTCGAAACCATTAGCATTTCCTCGTACTCAGGTAAACCGTCCTCTAATTCCGGCTTGGTGGGATTCACCAAGACCGGTAAGTGTTTCGTGGTCTCAAAGGCTTCCGAACTGATTCTGGTAGATCTGAATTCCTCAGGGAAACAATGTTCTCCCCTCGTAAACTTCGAACAAGGTCAGAAACCTTCTATGTTGAGCTTTGTTCCAAGTTTGATTTCGCCATTTGCTATTACAGATTCGCGAGAGGATTAAGCGCCATTGCAGAAGTACTTAAGTACTCTGTTCTGTTCTCTGCTTTGTATTTCCTACAGTATTATTTTAGGTTATGTAACAATGTAGCATATGTGTATTAGCTGTTTGAGACTTTGGGTTACTGGGAAATATGGAGAATTTTACTGTTACAAATGTATCATGAAAAATTTCCAATCCCATTATATCTACAGTGAGTGTGGAAGAGAAATCCACAATACTATATCATTGTCTTCATCCGTAAGACTGTAACACTTTTATATTTTAGTCACAGTAAATTAATGTCATGACCTACATATCAACACGTAGGAAAAACCCGATAGGTATAACTTACGTCAATCCTAAGAAACGAAGATAACAAGAGAAAACATAAGATACATTAAAATAGAAGTGAAGACTACGAAACGTCACACATAAGCATATTCTCCGAATATCTAGTAAACTATTGTCGTACCTGATAATTCAAAGTAGTACATCTCAGTTGTCACTTAACAGCCTAAACAGAGGACTAGAGGAGTAACTGTCAAAGATGCAGAGTATTGAAAACCTGAGAAAAAAAACTTCAATGGGAAGTCATTGCAAGGGTGAGAAAGATCTGGTACTGCATGAAGACCTACCACTGTGCCACATGATCTCTGATAATCAGAAGTTCAGAACATCTTAATAAAATTGCCTATTAAACCCATTCTTTTTGCCAATGTTCACTTCAAAAATCGTGTCTCCGATTACCATCCCTTTTTTCGCCTGTAAAATGTCTCTTATTGCCTTGAAGCCTGTAAGTTACAATTGGCGTAAATTTTCTAAGACGTGTTAAGAACACAATGTTTATTCATATGATAGGATATACTACAGCATTCGATTGTAGGTGTGTATAGGGGAGTATGCGTTGTAATGTTTGGGTATACGTTTGTAATTAGCGTTTCTTTTTCGTTTTAAACGATCGACTACTAGGGAAGCAATGTACATTAATCGACCACGACAGTAGCAGTAACAGTAGCAGTAACAGTAGCAGCAAATTCAAAGATGAGATCAAAAGACAGTGGCTTCACAAAAAAGCTCAACAAGTACTACTAATTAAGCCAAATCGACAAATTTTTCGCAATGAGTAACATAGGCACTTAACCAAGTAAAACAACAAATTAAACCCTAAAGACATTAACTTTATTATTGCTGCAGCCAATTAAACAGATCGACAAACAATCATTCAAAAGCCCACTGATTCTCCCTTCTGACCTCGGCTTCCTCTTCCGGAGTAAAGTCGTTCTTGATGTTGAATGTCTTCCTGATCTCTTCAGGTGTCTTCCCTTTGATCATATCAGCAACAGTCTGACAGGTCAAGTCCAACAGACTCTTGATGTTGAGATAATTAGCAGCCAAGATTAGATCGAAAAGGGTATTCTGGTCTACTTTCACAAACTCAGCATCCCAACTCTTGAGCTCTTCATCCTTAGTGGTCGACTCGCCCTCCTTCTTGTTAGCAGTAGCGTGTTTCTTACAGTACTCGATCACCTTGGCCAGGATTGGGCCGGTTACGTTCGGAAGCGGGATTGCGTTGTCAGCGCAGTCATCCTCGATCATGTGCTTGATTGTCTGAGATTCGATGGCTACGGACTGCTCAACCTCGAAGTCTTCCCCGTCTGAGGATTTCAGAACGATCTTCTTTGCGTCTTCAGCCGCCATTGAGTTTTTTTCTTCGAGAGTTTGTAAACCTAGAGTTTTGAATTGTGAGAAGTTTGTGAGTGCAAAAAGTTGTTTATATAGTTGTAGGATTTACCAAAACCCTACCCCAAAACTTTCTTCTTTTCGGCTTCAATTTTTATTTATTATTATTCTTTCCAAATTCCTAATTTTAATTATTTTTCCTAATTCGTTACGTATTATGTGAACCGTAAGTGGTCGTTTGGTTGCCATATTAACTCAACGGATTTCAAAATTCCCGTGAATTGAAAAAAATAGAGTTGTTTGGTTAGCCAAATTCATACGAATCGAGAAATCATGGAAATTTTCAATTCCTACAAAATGGAGGAATTGTCTTACCTAACCCCTTAGTAATTGGCAATTCCTACATGAATTTACATCCGACATCTAACCAAACAACTTTGAGCAATTCTCATGAATTAGAAATTCATAGGACTTGAATTGAAATTATATGGGAAATCCAAATTCCATCATGCAACCAAACGACCACTTACAGTTCACATAATACGTAAGGATATACGCTTGCTTAAAAGAAACCAATATGGGTCAATTAGTATCAGGAATACGATATTACGGTGCAATACTTGCTTACGATTTCATTACGTTACGGTGGTTTAAATACCACTAGTTACAATACGGTGACGGGTTTAGGGTTACATACAACCCGAGCCCATAATACATACGCCTAATACCCCCCCTCAAGTTGGAGCGGTGAGATCACGAACACCCAACTTGCCCAAAAGATAGAGGAATTGACTGCTAGCTAAAGCTTTGGTGAATATATCAGCTAACTGCTCCGTAGTAGAGACATGAGAGGGGCTGATGAAGCCATCAGTAATGGCATCACGAACAAAGTGACAGTCAACCTCGATATGCTTCGTACGTTCATGAAACACGGGGTTGCGAGCAATATATAAGGCAGACTGGCTATCACAGAACAAAGGGATCGAGGTAACCGGAGGGACCCCGAGACTGGTCAGCAAGCCCGAGAGCCATTTGAGCTCACACGTGACAGCAACCATAGACCGGTACTCGGCTTCGGTGGATGAACGACAAACCGTGTGTTGCTTCTTCGTCTTCCAGGAAACGGGAGAAGAGCCCAGAAAGACTACCCAACCAGTTAAAGAGCGCCGAGTGAGAGGGCAAGCAGCCCAATCGGAGTCACACCACCCCGAGAGGGTCAAATCACCATCAGAGGGGAGAAAAATACCCTGACCGGGAGTACCCTTGATGTACCGAACAACGCGGAGGGCAGCATCAAGATGCTCGGAACGGGGAACCTTCAGAAATTGAGACAGAACGTGGACGGCGTATGTCAAGTCAGGACGAGTGACCGCAAGATATACCAAACGCCCAACAAGACGCCGGTACCGAGTAGGTTCTGGAAGGACATCTCCTGTAGCGCGAGCCAGAGAGTGATTTTGCTCAATAGGCGTGGGAGACGGCCGAGACCCAAGCAACCCGACATCCATGACAATGTCGAGAGCATACTTCCTTTGACAAAGGAAAATACCAGATGAATTACGTGCAACCTCGAGCCCGAGAAAATACTTGAGAGGGCCAAAATCCTTCATATGAAAACAGGAACTGAGATACTCTTTAAACAACACTACAGCAGCGGAATCGTTTCCCGACACAACCAAATCATCAACATAAACCAAAACCGTAAGCTGAACCGGGCCTTGCGTGTAGACGAAGAGAGAATAGTCGGAGTATGATTGTACAAAACCATACTTACGCAACGCATTAACCAGTTTCGCAAACCAACAACGAGGGGCCTGTTTCAGACCATACAGTGACTTCCGTAGACGGCATACGTGACCAGGTACGGTCGGTGTGAACCCGGGAGAGTTTCATGTAAACTTCCTCGTCAAGATCGCCATGGAGGAATGCATTGTGTACATCCATCTGATGCAATTCCCAATTTTTAACAGCCGCAACAGCAAGGAGAATTCGTACCGTGGACATTTTGGCAACAGGAGCAAACGTCTCATCGTAATCAATACCCTCCGTTTGGTGATTACCGAAGACAACCAAACGAGCCTTGAGACGTTCAATAGAGCCATCGGAGTTGTATTTGATTTTGTACAACCACTGGCTACCAAGGGCCTTTTTACCGGGAGGTAATGGTTCAAGAGTCCAAGTGCCATTGGCTTCCAGTGCCGCCATCTCGGCATCCATAGCCTTACGCCACCCCTCATCTTTTGCTGCCTCTTTAAAAGACCGAGGTTCCCTAGTACTGGTAATTGCTGCAACAAAAGTGCGATGTTGTACAGATAATTTATCACAACTGACATAATGTGTAATAGGATACGGCGTACCTGAGGACGATGACGGAAGGGGAGGAGATGGAGTCGACGATGGACTATACGTACGAACACTCTTAATACCAACAATATACCCGGACAAGCGAACATTAGGCGTCTTAATACGTTGACCCTTGCCAAGCTGAGGATCAGGTTCAGGAGGGTCATCAGAATCACTCTCCGAAGTGGATACCCCTGTGGGTTCCGACTCTTCTTCGGCTACATTGAGCGAGGCTGTAGAAGGCTCAGCCTCTGGAGACGGCGGATCAGCCACGGGGGAAGCAGTACTGGCAGCAGGCGGCTCGCATGTCGCGGTAGTAGTACCGGCAGCAGGGAGCTCGCGTGCCGTGATGGGAGCCGTGCTCGGTGCCGCTGAGGGGAGATCACCCTCGTCATCGGACTCATAAAATGAGGTATACGGTGCCCCCCCGGAAGTAAGAGCTGGAGATGATGTCGTAGTACTTGGGTTGGAAGGGACAGAATCAAGAAACGGGAAATTGTCCTCATAGAATATAACATCACGCGAGACAAAGTAGACTTTACGCTCTAAGTCGTACAAGTACCATCCCTTTTTACCCGAGGGATACCCAACAAAAATGCATTTTCGACTTCGACTAGCAAATTTATCACGCCTGGCCTTTTGATTATGAGCATAACACAGGCACCCAAAAACACGGAGACGATCAAATACGGGAAGCGTGCCAAACAATAGCTCATACGGGGTACGATTGTGTAGCAAGACTGAAGGGGTTCTATTAATGAGGTGGGCAGCGGTCAAGACACACTCACCCCAAAACCGTACAGGTAGACCACTTTGAAAGAGGAGGGCGCGAGCAACATTTAGGATGTGACGGTGTTTGCGCTCGACACGGGCGTTTTGTTGCGGTGTACCCACACATGAACTTTGGAACAAAATACCGTGACTATCAAAGTATGGGTATAAGCAATTAAGTTCCGTCCCATTATCACTACGGACCACTTTAATTGTTTTGGAAAATTGACGATCAACCATTGCAACAAAGTTCATAAAAACACCAAACACTTCCGTCTTATCAACAAGAAGATAAACCCATACCGCACGAGAGAAATCATCAACCAGAGTATAGAAATAACGTGCTCCACTAGATGACGGGACCGAATAAGGACCCCATAAATCACAATGAATGAGTTCAAAAATACGAGACGACTTATAATCGCTAATAGGAAAACTAGACCTAGCATGTTTTGCTCTATGACATACATCACACAAGGTTTTATTGGGTGTACTACGATTAATTGGCTTAAAAGGAAGTAACTTCACTACTCGTTCGGAAGGATGTCCCAGACGCTTGTGCCATATATCAAACGACCCCGAAGATACCGCGCCAACACTAACGTCCGTCCGAAGGTAGTATAGTCCATCCTGTCGATCACCCTTCCCAATCACCGTCCTCGTACGTCGGTCCTGTATAGTACACACATTAGAGTTAGTGATAATAATCGCAATCATACGCATCACTTAATTGAGAAAGCGAAATTAAATTACAATCCAATTGCGGCACATAAAGTACGTGGGTAAGAGTAAGGGTCGGGGTGAGGATCACACAACCCTCCTGTGAAGCCAAAATCTGTCGGCCATCAGGTAAGCCGACCGGTCGAGGAGGAACGCGAACCAGATTCGTTAAGTGAGTGATAGTCCCAGTAACATGATTCGAGCACCCCGAATCAAGTAGCCACTTACCATTGAACCGATTGGAGGATTGGAAGGCGGTCATCATGGCCTGCCACTGGGCAGCCGTGAAGGAAGGTTCAGGAGTAGTGGCCGTGGTCGTGTTGTTTGCACGAACCGAGGACCGAGACTTGGTAGAAGCAGCCTTCGATGTAGAGGCAGGAGTCTTCAAAACAGGGCCTTTACCCAAAACAGAGGAACCAGCAGTAGGGGATGGGCGAAATTTTGCAGGAAGACGACCGTACCGTTCAACATACCAATCTTGAACACCCAAAACATCGAAACAAGAAGAGGCAGAGTGACCATACTCAAGACATTCGGTGCATTGGACCCGGGCTCTCTCGGCACGGCTGAGACGTCGTGGCGAAGAGTGTGTGGCACTCGGCTGCTGGGAAGGCAGAGGAGGGCGACTGGATGGTGCACGGAGAGCAAAACCCGAGACCGGAGTAGGGTCGTCGGTCGACTTTTGACAGTAGCCACGGAGTTGTTCCTCCGCGCAAACAGCCTTTAACGCCTGGTTAAGAGTAGGAAACGGAGAGAGCCATAATACTCTGTATTAAGGCCAAGGAGGAAGCGTTGAAATCGATCATGATCACGCCGATCGGAGTGTTGCGTGCCAACATTACATGTGCACTTACCACACTTACAATGGATGAGAGGCTCAAGCTTGGACAAATCTTCCCACAAAGTCGACAAACGGCCATAGTAAACGGTGACGGGAGTCGTGGCCGATTGTACACAATTTTGGATCTCTGCTTGGAGTTGTTGAATACGGGGACCATGGACATGGCCAAGCTTTTCCTGTAAATCATCCCATAAGTTCTTGGGATTGTCGTAATTAGGGAGAAGTTCTAAGACCGTAGCATCAATGGTGTTGGTGAGCCACGCGACCAGCGTACTCTGCACAGCAACCCAATCACTGAGGGTGGCCGGAGGTTCGGTGCTGGTGATGGTTCCATCGAGAAAGCCGAATTTGCGGCGAGCCTGGAAGGCGATGCGAATGGCGTGAGCCCAAGCATCATAGTTATCAAGCTTTAGACGTACACCGGTGACGAGATTACCGGGTTGGTCCTGCCCACCAAGGTAGAACGGGTGGTTGGACTCGAGTTTGACCGGAGGTTTAGGAGGAGGAGGCGGCGGCGGAGGTGGTATGTCTTCACCAGCCATTACGAGAGATGGTTGTGTTTAGGGTTTGTGTTTACCTAGCCGATACCATATCAGGAATACGATATTACGGTGCAATACTTGCTTACGATTTCATTACGTTACGGTGGTTTAAATACCACTAGTTACAATACGGTGACGGGCTTAGGGTTACATACAACCCGAGCCCATAATACATACGCCTAATAATTAGAGACCAAATACATTGCTTGGAAATAACATCGATATCTTGGGGATTGTTTATTTATGACTGTTTTGAAAATGAGAAGTTTGAGGAAGTTCCTGGTTTGAATGTTTGATCCCAAGGGAAATTACTACGAGTACATTGCAGCTTGAATATACGCCATGAGGCGTAATATCCATGCTGAAGCGCCCTGAAGAAGTCGAAAGCATTAACATTTCCTCGTATTCAAGGAAACGATCCTGCTATGCAATGCTGCGTGGTAGGACTCACCGGGACTGGGATACAAGTACTCTGTTCAGTTCTTTACTTTGTTTTTGACATTATTTTAGGTTATGTAGCAATGTAGCATATCTACATTAGCTGTTTTTCTTATTATTACTTTTATACTAGACTGAATTTTACTCTTGAGGCCGTTTTAGAATGTATCATGAAAATTTTTTCATTCAATTGAAATCTACATTTACTAAAGAAAGCATCACTTTCCCTCACTCGTAACACCTTTATATTTCATTCACACTAATCTAATGTCATGACCTACTTATAAACACGTAGGAAAAAAAAACCCGATAGGCGGTATGACTTACGTAGTTACATGTTGAATACATTGAGAAAAAACTTCAATGGACAGTTCATCGCAAGGTTAAAAAACATCTGGTAAAGGAGAAAGACGTGCGACATGAACTGATAATCCTAAACATCTTGATAACATTGATTCAAGTCGTCGATGGTATGAATTTGCCAACGTTCACTTCAAAAATCGTACCCCCAATTACCATGTGCCCATGTGGGCAATAAGATCTACCTATTCAGCTATTCCACTTTCAAGATGATCCTATTGAGTAAATTCGCGAATGTAATTATGGTTTAATTGTGAAACCTTTGGAGGATGAAATCCATGAAGACAAGAAGACTTGAAACATTAGAATTGAGAGAGAAAGGTTGAGAGAGTTGTTAATTTTTCTGTTGTATTGATGGAGATAATGTACCAATTACACTGCCTTATATATTACAAAGCTAATTCTTATCCAGCTAATTTGATTGTGACTTGATGTTGACGTTTCCTTAAATTGGCAAGTACCTTAATCCTAGGAATGTTCTTCTGCTGGTCATACTACACCATTTTGGCAACTGTTTGACTTGTGGGTTTTGTGCCCAACCAAGTTCACATGTTTGCTGTTGGTTGGTGCCCTCTGATGTTGACCATACTCCTGCTGCTCTACCTTTTCTATTCCACACTCCTCCTCAAGATGGGAGTGTAAGCCTGATGAAACTCCCATCTTGGATAGAAGTTTCTGATGTTGTGAAACTGGTAGAGATTTGGTTAGGACGTCTGCTACTTGGTCTGCAGACTTTACATAGGAAGTGTGTAACATCCCTTGCTGAATTTTCTCCCGAACAAAATGACAGTCCAGCTCTATGTGCTTAGTCCTCTCATGATATACCGGGTTTGCTGCTATTGCTATTGCTGCTTGATTATCACATTTAAGTTCTGCTGATCCACATTTCTTCAATCCCAATTCCTTTAGAAGTGACGACAGCCAGGTGATTTCGCAAGTTGTCAAGGCCATAGCCCGATACTCTGCCTCAGCTGATGACCTGGACACCACAGATTGTTTCTTTGCTTTCCAAGATATAGGTGAATCACCTAATAGGATGCAATACCCTGTAGTCGACCTTCTACTGAATGGGCAGGATGCCCAGTCAGAGTCACAGTAAGCTGTGAGTTTGGCTGCTGATGAACTAGCCAGTAGTATACCCTGCCCCGGTGATGATCTCAAATATCTCAGCACTCTTCTAGCTGCTTGCATGTGATCAGAAGTTGGCGCTTGAATAAATTGACTCAGTAATTGGACAGCAAATGCAATATCAGGTCTCGAAATTGTGAGATAAATGAGCTTCCCTATTAGTCGTCTGTAAACATCTGGATTAGGTAGGGCAGTCCCTTTGTCTGGTTCCAATTTGTTGTGAGGATTGAGTGGCAGCTTCAGTGGTTTTGCATTCACCATGTTGAATTCCTTCAACATATCCAACACATATTTTCTTTGCGATATGAATATCCCTTTTTCAGACCGGTCAACTTCCAATCCCAGAAAGTATCTCAGTTCTCCCAAATCTTTCATGTGAAACACTGCACTCAGTTTTGATTTTAGAGCCTTTATCTCTTCTAAACTATCTCCAGTGATGATCATGTCATCTACATACACCAGCACCACTGTAGTAGATTCTTGTGTCTGTCTTTTGAAGAGAGAATGGTCAGAAGAAGACTGTTTATATCCACAGTCATTGAGAGCAGATGAGAGCTTGGAGAACCACTGTCTGGGTGCCTGCTTAAGACCATAGAGAGATTTTTTGAGTTTACACACCTGATTTGGTGCGTATCCCTTGTGCTCCTCCTTTCGACATGCTCGAATCTCTCCTGAGGGTGAATACCCTTGTGGAATCATCATATAAACATCTTCTTCAAGGTCTCCATGCAAGAATGCATTGGAGACATCCATTTGAGAAGTGTGCCAATCTTTGAGGGCAGCCACAGCTAGAATTGTTCTCACTGTTGCCATCTTTGCAACTGGAGCAAAAGTCTCCTCATAGTCAACCCCATATCTCTGTCGAAAACCTTGTATGACCAAACGAGCCTTATGCTTATCAACAGACCCATCAGTATTGTACTTGGTCTTATAGACCCACTTACAGCCTATGGCTTTTCTGTGGGCAGGCAACTCAGTAATTTCCCATGTGGCATTGTTCTGTAGGGCTTGGAGTTCTAGATTCATGGCATGCACCCACTTCGGATGTTGAATAGCTTCCGAAAAATGTTTGGGATCACATTCATCAGTGAGAGCTGCAGCTAGATTGGCAAAGCTGTTGGTCGAGGTAATCTCTGCAAGATTGGCAACCTGTTGAGCCATCACAGGATTATCAACTTCAAAGTCTTGAGTCCAAATAGGTGCTCTCCTGACTCTGGAGGGTCTTGGTGTAGGTAATCTTGGTGGAGTGGCTTCTAAACTGACTTCAGCAGCAGCTTGAGGCTCTGTTGATGAAGTTGTAGCAGGTAACTCCTCTTCAGGAGTATCCATCAGGTCTACAACACTTGGCATTGGTGTTGTACAGTTGTGGGAAGGAGCTTTTTGTGATACCCAACCTTTGTAAGGAAAGATGTGCTCATAAAACACCACATCTCTAGAGACAAAACATTGTTGAGTAGTCAAATCATAGAGTTTATAACCCTTCTGATTAGCTGGGTATCCAATGAATGCACATGGCACCCCTCTTGGTTCAAACTTGTCTTTGACCCTGCTTGGATTGCGAGCCAAGGCAAGACAACCAAATACCTTCAGTCTTTGGTAATCTGGATCTTTGTGAAAGAGTATTGAGTAGGGTGTCTTGTTCTCAAGTACACTGGAGGGCAGCCTATTGATAATGTAGGCTGCAGCAAGCACACAATCTCCCCAAAATTTCTTTGGCAGGCCTGATTGAAACATGAGAGCTCTACTGACTTCAAGAAGGTGCCTATGCTTCCTCTCTACAGTACCATTTTGTTGTGGGGTGTCTACACAACTGGTTTGGTGAACTATTCCTTGATTTTGAACAAACCTACCACAATCTCCTTCCACAATTTCCATAGCATTATCAGTTCTGACCTTTTTGATTGCAGCATCAAACTGAGCATGAATGAGATTATAGAACTGAGGAAATAACTCTCCAATCTCACTTTTGTGTCTCATTAGATAAATCCAAGTAGCTCTACTGTAATCATCAACAATGGTGAGGAAGAACCTGTGTCTAAGCCTTGTTTCTTTCTTGTAAGGGCCCCAAACATCCATATGAATCAGCTCAAAGGGTTTGTTTGTGCTGTGACAGCTTATAGGGAATGGTTGTCGAGTTAATTTAGCCATGGGACATGTGATACACACCAATCCTTTATCTAGTTTAACTACTTCTGAAATGCTGGGAATGTGCTTTAATTTTTCCTTAGAACAGTGACCAAGTCTGTAATGCCATTGACCAAAAGTATCATGTTTGTCATTCAATAGAAACTTATCAGTACATGTTGTGCCTGCTGTTACACAGTTATCAGGCTCTACACTAACTGGTTCATCACTAAACATGATATGTCCTGACTTAAGATCACTTATCTTGCCAGGTTGACACTTATTCAAATCTGAAAGCACATCTACAACATTACCAACAAGATTCACACTCCTATCTACTAAATAGTAGACTCCCTTGTGCTCCTGCCCCACTCCTCTAATTATCTTCTTCAATGAGTCCTGTATCACACAAAGATTTTTGTAAAAGGACACAAAGCAACCCTCTGAGGTCGTTAGTTTCTGGACAGATAGCAAGTTGTTCTTAAAAGCAGGCACATATAACACTTTCCTCAATGTCATCCCATTTTTGAGTTTACAGTTACCAACATGTGTAACATATGAGACTTGCCCTGTAGGCAGTGTTATCTTTGGTTTGTAAACTAATTCTTTCACATCAACTAAGCAGCTTAAATCAGATGTCATATGATCACTTGCTCCTGAATCTACAATCCAACTCTTATTTATGTTTCTAAAGAGGACAGGGTTGCAGACAACATTACCTGCAAAATGAGCTGCTATCTCATTTTCTGCGGCCTGATTCTGAGTGGTGGAGCTACCTGAGCCTGACATCTTGTCCAAAAGCTGCATGAATTGGTTTTGGGAGAGAGTGATTGATCCTAACTGTTCTTCAGCATCACCAGCTGTCATGACGTTTCCAGCAGACTTTCCCTTGTTCCAGGAGTTTCCTTTCCCTTTGTAGTTGTTGTTGTATCTCTTGTTTCCTGAGTTGTTGGGGAAGTCTCTCCTCTTTCCTTGATTTTTCTTTTCATCTTCTGAGGGAAAGCCAATGACAAACCAACACTCTTCATACTTATGCCCTGGCTTCTTGCACTTAGGACATACCTTGGGTTTTTCTTTTTGACCATAGAAGGCAGAGCTTCCACTGTCAATGTCCATCTTTGTCACTGATTCCAGGACCTGTCTCTGAATTTCTTCTTGCTGCAGAACAGACATCAGGTCATCCACTGTAGGTAGTGGAGTTTTCATGAGAAATTGACTCCTCATGGGACCATATTGGGGATTTAATCCATTGAGAAACTTGAAAAGTTTCTTCTCTTCTTCCCTCTGCCTCAGGGCGTTGGTGAATGCATTTATTTCTTCAGTAACTTCAGTGATTGCAGGCCAATCTTCCAGGTTTTCCAAAGTTTGACACAGAGTCATGAATTGAGAATAATACTCAGAGATGCTTTTGTTACCTTGCTTCAGATCAATGAGTTCTTGTTCAATCTGGAATTTGCGAGCACCATTACTCACACCGTAGATTCTGCAGAGAGAATCCCATATTGCTTTGGCTGATGTGACAAATCTGACAGAAGATTTAACTTCTGGTTTCAAGTTGAAAAGCAGCCATGAGACGACAAGATCATTTCCTATGTCCCACATTTCAGCTTTCACTGTGTCTGTTGTTGATCTTTTGACACTCCCTGTGACGAATCCTAGCTTCCTTCTTGTTGCCAGGCTGAGCTCCATCTCACGCTTCCACTCATAAAAGTGTGTCATATTAGCTAATTTTGGCTCTATTGAGAGGGGAGTGCTAATTTCAGAGGGATGTGTGTATAGTGGATCTCTCATGTCCACCTTGGTCTGCTCAATGTTTGAGTCTGTGTTACCAGCCATGTTTTTGGTTTTGGTTTTGAGTTTGTTGTGAATCTGGGTTTCTTATTTCTTGGTTTGATTTGTTGAGAGATGAATCTCTCTACTACTGCTATTTTGTTGTTGATTTTCTGATAAATAATAAAAGAGAGTCTCCTTAGGTCTTCATGGCTCTGATACCATGAAACCTTTGGAGGATGAAATCCATGAAGACAAGAAGACTTGAAACATTAGAATTGAGAGAGAAAGGTTGAGAGAGTTGTTAATTTTTCTGTTGTATTGATGGAGATAATGTACCAATTACACTGCCTTATATATTACAAAGCTAATTCTTATCCAGCTAATTTGATTGTGACTTGATGTTGACGTTTCCTTAAATTGGCAAGTACCTTAATCCTAGGAATGTTCTTCTGCTGGTCATACTACACCATTTTGGCAACTGTTTGACTTGTGGGTTTTGTGCCCAACCAAGTTCACATGTTTGCTGTTGGTTGGTGCCCTCTGATGTTGACCATACTCCTGCTGCTCTACCTTTTCTATTCCACAAATTGACACGACTAGGGAAGCAATGTGCATCAATCGACTACGACATGACATTATGATAGTATAGGATAGCATAAGAGAGTATAATTAGAAGCAGCAGCAAATTAAAGTGAGAAGAAAGTGGCTTAGCTTCACAAAAGAAAAGCTCAACAAGTACTACTAATTAAGCCGAACTGACAAATTTTTGCAATGATAAAACAACAAATTAAACCTAGAAACATTATTAATACTATTATTGCTTCAGCAAATTAATTAACAGATGATATGTTATCATTCAAAGGCCCATTGATTCTCCCTTCTGACCTCGGCTTCCTCTTCAGGGGTAAAGTCGTTCTTAATGTTGAATGTCTTCCTGATTTCTTCAGGTGTCTTTCCTTTGATCATGTCAGCCACAGTCTGACAGGTCAAATCCAACAGACTCTTGATGTTGAGATAATTCGCAGCCAAGATTAAATCGAAAAGGGTATTCTGGTCCACTTTCACAAACTCAGCATCCCAACTCTTGAGCTCTTCATCCTTGGTGGTCGACTCGCCCTCCTTCTTGTTAGCAGTAGCGTGTTTCTTACAGTACTCGATCACCTTGGCCAGGGTTGCGCCGGTTACGTTTGGAAAGCGGGATTGCGTTGTCAGCGCAGTCATCCTCGATCATGTGCTTGATTGTCTGAGATTCAAGCGCCACCGACTCCTCCACCTCGAAATCTTCCCCGTCTGAGGATTTTAAAACGATCTTCTTTGCGTCTTCAGCCGCCATTGAGTCTTTTTTCTTCGAGAGTTTGTAAACCTAAAGTTTTGAATTGTGAGTAATTGGTGAGAGCAAAAGGTCGTTTATATAGTGGTAGAACTTCTAGAAGCTTACCGAAAGTTTTTTGGTAATTCTTTTTGGTCAGTTTGATGGGATTTACCAAAACTTTCTTCTGATCTTTTCGAATTCAATTTTAACTGTATACTAGTTTGCATGCCCGTGTCACGCTCGAACTATATATTTATATTGTTTATACCCGTTTTATAAAAAAAATTGTTGTCTTATCTTTGTTCTAATAAATTAACATAAAGTTTATTTTCCATAAATTAGCTAATATTATACTACTCTATAATGATGAGTAGCGCTAAACGCAGCAAAAAAACCACCTAAACGCAACATATGAAATTATTTTTGTTAAATACATATTTATTATATGACTAAAATACCCGTTTATGATTATTTATGGTAAACTTTATCCCACACACAGCTTTTACGGCAGAATCTTATACTATATATTAAAAAACTGTGTTAGAGGCAACGACCACGTTCACCGGATTCAGTTAGAGCATCTCCCATGCCACGTGGCATATCCCATTGAATTTCACTTAAAACAATCTTTTAAGCGGTCTTTTATGGTAGAGAGTGCAGATACTTTCCATCCATAATGATATATGAGTAATGTTTTCCATATCAAAAAAAATTGACAAAATTCTAGAAAAACAAACATTATAAAAAAAAAAACAAGGGTATTTATACCTAAACGAAGCTAACAACCTAACTAACTTTGTAACTAACTTCTAACTACCCTGTATCATTGAATCATTTTAATGACAATTGAATTCCCATTCTAAGTTCCCTAACATAACAGTGATTTTTGTAACTCATTTAACTAAATTTTTTACACACAAAAAAAAAATTTGAAAATTATAGTGATAACGCGCGAAGACCCAACATGACTTGGACAAGAGTGATTAGAAGTGATATGAGCTTCCTAGGGCTTGAAGAGAGTATGGTGTTGGATAGGGCGGTGTGGAGAGACTCTCACCACGCCAGAAATTGGATTTGACACCGGGTCAAAAAACAACAAGACACTGGTTACACCCGGTGTCTGGACTGCCGGTGTCTTAGCCTAAGACACCGGTTTTTCTAAATTGACCCGGTGTCAATAGTGACACATTTGACACCGGTTTTGGATTCAACCGGTGTCAAATGGTGATTTTGTGTTTGTCTCTTATGGGTATATATAACACCGGTTTTACCTAAAACCGGTGTTAATTGTAGTTTTTTTTTTTTTTCATTATTTCTGCCTGGAATGCGACTAGCTAGTCGTCGCCAATTCCCAAATAATCCCACATTCCAATACATACAATTCACGAGCCCGAAATCAGCAATTTCCAATTCAGTACGCCAGAAATACCTTCAATTACAAGTACTAATAAAAAAAAAGGGATCCAAGGCTGCCATTGAATCGATGAGAAAGTTTCAAATCAAAATTCATATAGAATATGTAATAAGTATAAGTATCATTTTTGAATCGGACAAATGAAATGATAAATATTACATTAGAAATCACAGGGTTACAAATCTTAAAAAAAAGAATCTATACAATCTAACAACATGCGAAAATGAAAAAGAAATTGATTACTTAAATTGTACATGTTTTTCTCTCATGAGAAAATGGAAAAAACAAATAAATCTTCATTCTTGGATACCTGACGAGATGAGTCATCCCACTTATACCGGCAGAGTATTTGGCCCCATTCATACTCCTAGCACACTAAGCTAGTATCATTAGTCTGCCCTCCATCTTCTTGTAATTTTCCGTCTCATTTTGCTTGAAAATAGTTGATGTAACCATCCATTTCTTTTCTTGTTCTAATAATAGATCTGGACTTCAACAACGAAATATCAAACAAAACGCCAATTAAAAAACGACTTGATCATTTAAAAACGTAAAAGGGATCAATTAGAAACAAAAATGGAGAAGGGAGGCTGAGATTTGGATTAAAGTTATGAAGGAGAGAGAGAGAATGGCAAAGGGAGGCAGAGATGGGGAAAAATGAAGGTTTTAGGGTTTGAGAGGAGAGGATACTCGTGAGAGAGAAGTTGAGAGAAATCATATATCATCATATCTATATATATTATATTAATAGGCGTGCCTTTGAGCACTCCTTAGACCGTCCACATAGGACGATGATGTCAAACGAAATGTTCCATAAATATCAGTATATCACTCACATGCCTACGCAAGACACACGCACACTTAAGCAAGACACACGCATGCAATATACAGAGTGATTATGGTACTAATATATTTTCTTTCCTTATTTGCAATAATTATGCACTTATTACCACTAAAATTAAACAGAATATATCTTAAAAATCGGCAATCAAGTAATGATACGGCAAGAATAATCCCGGAGATAATATTTTTCGAAAATTTTGCAACTTAGGAAATAATATATTATGTCAACAATTATCCGATCCCTTAGATAATGGTACTAATATACGATAACAATGATACCAATATATTTTGGTTAGGCAAGAATATACGATAACAATGGTACTAATATATTTCGGTTAGCACTTTCTTTATTACATCAATGCTAACGATGTCGAATGCAATATTATTCCTAAAATAACACACTAATCAAAACCCACGTCAACAATATACTGTATACACGAAAAAATGGCAAGAATATTAACGAAAAAGGCAAGAATATTAACTTAAAATCCGCAAGAATATACACCGTATGTTGCTTATGGAGCTAAAATTTACGAAAAATGTATGGCAAAGATTATGAACGAAATTTTGGCAAAGATTAATCCAGTTTAGGCAACAATAATCACTCGAAATTGTGTAAAGAAAATTACTTCTTTTGTTTCGTCTATTAAAAAGCAAACACCTTATCAAAATATATAATGCCATATAGCTTCCTAAAATAAACAATCCACACATCGTATAAGGCTTTTGTTATCACGTACGTCCCGTATTGTAATTCCATCACATATATATATACGACCCATAACAAATTTAGATGGTTCTATAGTTCATATTCTCATTCATATATATATAAATCCATGTTACGTTACCTAATTATTTGCTAACTAACTCATGTTCATCAGCAAAGCAAAAACATGAAGAAGTGGCCTCAACCAAATTCCTCTAGAAATACGTGAACAACATGAATTATTCACTCACTCAATCACCGGCCTTCACCACAAAAGATTGGTCATCATGAAGGAAATGGCGATCAATGATTTTGATGATTTGATCATGTAGCAGTCTGATTGTTTATGTATGGACTATGGTTCTTTTGATATTGCTACTCTCTTTTGTAACTTTCTTTTTTTTTGGGTTATGATTGTACAATATTTTTTTTTTTTCAGCTTTATTTTCATGTAAATTATAAACAATTGATTGTACAAGATTGCTGATAAATTTTGCAATTCTTGAGCTTCATATAATCTCGCGTATAAGATATATACGTGATCATTTTATTAATACTAATATACACAGGAGCTGATTTGGTTCACTTCGTAATCCCATATAAACCTAATCCCAATCGGTTAACTGATGATGTGGACTCATTAATGGTTGGCGGGATTAAGTGTCAATTAGTGTTGTTAACTAAATTTCAATAATAAAAAGTATATAAGCATAAGGATGAAGAAAAATTGAATTAATATTCAATAAACTTATTATAGTTGTGAATATATTACTTTATTTCATTTCAACCAGATTTATTCGTCTAGAAAACGTATTGCCATAAAGACAATAATAATCACATTATAAACTTTAGCACGAGTTTAATAAAACTAATGTTGTTTTATTCGAATTTACTAATGTCTTACGACCACGGTATCACCTATAGGTTAAGTCACCTTAATTTAAATTAATAAGAAATTTCTCTGGAAAAAAAAAGTAATATATAAAGATTTATTGGAAAAAAAAAGTGCATTTCAAACGAAAACAAAAAAAGGGTTATAGTTACAACAATGCAAGCCTAAACCAGATGAAATATAAAACTTTAAGAATTATTGTATGTTCAATTGCACGCGTCAGATCGAGTCTCGGGTTGAATACATATCACCATTGTATTCCGAAATATCGTAGTTGGGTTGATACGGGTGACAAGTAAAAAAAAAGTTACCGATTCATGACCAAGAAAATTAAACAGGGTGATATAGATAGGATATACTAATGTGATCGATGAGGCTTAGTTAAGTTCGTGGGTCCTATTTTTATCTAATTTAATACCCGTCTATTTGTTTGACAATAGTTAAATATCGTGTCTTCATTTCTGGGCCTACAAATAAAAAATAAGGTTATAATTTATTCGGAAAATTCACGTGGTACCCTCGAACTTTGACTGATTGCACATGGTACCCAACTTGGCAAGTTTGTGCACATGGTACCCCTAAACTTACCACTTTGTGCACATGTTACCCAAATAGTAACTTCCGTTAGATTTTCCGTTAAGTGATGATGTGTTAGTTAGTTGTTATATGAATTAGTTAATATTAATGATGATTTTCCATTTTAAGAAAATCAAAAAATAAAAATAAAAATATTTTTTTTTTACTTTTTAAAACAAATCCAAAAAATATTTTCATAAACAATTAAATCCAAAAAACAAGTTTTTTTCATAAAATATATTACTTCTCTTAAAAAAAATCTTAATTTTTGCACATGGTACCCTTCAAGTTAGCACTTTGTGCACACGGTACCCTTGAGATCACAACATTTTGCACATGGTACCCCTAGGAAAAATTAGTTTTTTAATAAAGTTTTTTTGAAAAAATTATTTGAAAAAATATATTTATTTTTCTAAGAATTTAATTGATTTTTTTTAATTGAAATATTAATTCTATAATTTAATTAACTAATTACCTAACAACTAACCGCCACATCATCACTTAACGGAAAAATCTAACGGAAGTTGCTATTTGGGTACCATGTGCACAAAGTAGTAAGTTCAGGGGTACCATGTGCACAAACTTGCGAAGTTGGGTACCATGTGCAATCGGCCAAACTTCGAGGGTACCACGTGAATTTTCCGTAATTTATTTTTACTTTTGAAATGCCATACCAATACTAATTTGTGGACGTATCACGTTAAGTACGAACTCAGGTCAACTCCAATTGTCGCAATAAGGTTTTGGTTTGCCTTTAGGGTGAATGTTGTAAATTAAAGGTCAAATTTGATCAATGTGTCAGATCAAGATTGAGGTTAAAAACATAGATTAATATGGTTCACAAGTAAAAATAAAAATAAAAACGGGTTAATGACCAAGAAAATCGGACAATGTCAAATAGAATCAACTTTTGTGAGGTTTAACTTCGTCGGTCCTATTTTTTTTATATCAAATACACATCGATTAGTTTGACAATGTTTGAAAGTAGTCTCATCATATTCGGGCCTAAGAATAAAAATTGGTTTACTGTCATTTGCTTATCACAACGCGTGCAATTAGAAAATGACCCAAGATTAGAAAGGTAAAGTATTCACTCAGGCGACTTGAAAATGAAAGGGTATAAAATTAAATGGGACAAAGGAGTATCATGTATAGTATTAAAAAAGTGGTATATCGTTGTAACCAAAAAAAAAAAAGTGGTATATCGTCTGTTTTGTAAAAGACAAAAAAGTGTGAGGAGATGACTATAACTGTTAGATCGATCACATGATAGTTACATAAGAGTTATCCATAATGACATATAAGCGCTCGAGCAATTAATTTACACCGATGAATTACTGATATCGTATAATGTCCTACCAGTTAAGAAACCAATATATCTACAAAAATACATACTCCCTCCGCCCAACCTCAGCACCAGTGCCCAAAATGCCCCTATGTTATGAAGGGTATAAAACTACTAATGTCCTACCACCTACAGGTTAAGTGACCTAAATTTAATTAGAATTAGTAAGAAACTTCTACAAATAGCTGGCAAATAGAGATACATTCAAAAAAGAGTGGCAATTGAAACAAAAAAAAATTAAAATGGGTCTGAGTATAAATAATACAAGTCTAAGACAAATGAAACAGTAAAGTTTGAGGTTTAGTTTGAATTTAGCATGATTTGTGTTAATTAAGGTCATTTTGATCAACGGATCAGATCGATTTTGAGATTAAATACGTGGTTCAACACGGGTGACAAGTAGTAATGAAAAATGAAATCATGACCAAAAGAAGCGGGCGAGGTCAAATATGATCAACTTTTCTGTGGTCAAGGGTTTTAGTTGATAAACGTGACATTAGTATTTTGGAGAAGGAAAGAAAGAATTTAATTAGGTTTTTATTGATAAAATTTATTGTTGAAATAATTTATTGTTTATTACATCTATAATTAGAAATTCCTATGCAATAATATTCAAACATAAATAGATAATTACCTCTTTCGTGAAATTGTTCTTCGCTGGTCGATACGGTTCGTTTATCCAATGCGTACCTCTTTCGTGGGGTTTTTCGCTGATCAATACGATTTGTTTATCCAATGCGTATCGAGTCTATTTTATTATATCAAAAACTCAAGTTATTCGAAAATCTAACTAACACCTTTGTTAGTATTGGATATCTGTAGAAACATCCTTAAACTAAAACCGGTTCCAAGAACAAATAGGTAAAACGCCCCGTGCAAGTTTGCACGGGTCAAATAACTAGTATAATATAATTAGTGGTGCATTTCCAGCCTTCTCAGGCCGTCCACATCAACGTTGACATCAGCGACACGTCATAACTGATGTCATCAACGGCTATCTACGGTAATAAAATCATTCGAAATAATAGTATTTACCTTAATTAAATGATATTTTGATTAATTAAATACGTGATATATGAATCATTATACATTTCCATAAATTCTATAAAAAAATTATTTTTACCTTATACATATAGTTATAAATCGGGGATCTCATATATTGAAAACAGAATCAAATCAAGTAAAATGCAAGATCTAAGCCAAATTTGTTATAAATGGATTCAAATCACGTAAATTTGATCTTGATCCCAAAATTAAGTAATTAAATAAACTAAATCAAATAAAACAAAGAAAAAATTAAATAACAACAAAGATGTCAAATATCACAGCTAAAAAAGATATTTCCCTAATTTAATTTCAGTAACAACAAATCATAAGACATGAAAAAAAATCCCCGACTAACCTCCTAGAATTTCACCTACTCCTAAAATCGTCCATAATCATGCGTGATAATTATCAGTTTGTTTCTTCGTTATTCTGTTCAAATTTAAATATCCTCTTTCACTTAAAATTAATCTCATTAATCGGGTGGTATATCTTGAGATTGCAATTTTCGTTTCCTCGCATGTTTCTAATTCATTTTTTGCTGTTTCATTTGTACAGGCCGGGATGATGATTACCTGTTGTGGTGATCAAAGGATTTGGGCGAAAGGGGAGTTTACACAATCTCGAATCCTTCCAGTCATAAATTTGGTGGGTTTTCAGTTCCACGTAGTTATTATTTAGTGATGTTTAGCCCTTAGTTTGATCGGCAGAGTATGTCTTATTATTATGGTATGCACTATGCAGTATGATTACCAAAGTTTGATCGACGCAATTGCGGGGAGAAAACGAATGTCAAATTGTTGCTTGACCTGGAGTAGCAGGTACATATACAAACGCCCTTTTGTTTTCATATTCGAAAATTTCCCCTTACTATGTATTGTTACCGAAAAAAGAGACCATAATTTAATTTACTTTTGTATTCTTCTTATATCAGGAACAAATTGAGAATGACACAACGATCACAATGCGACCATAGTGTTAGTAACCGTACGCACAATAAAGATGGAACCTGCTTGAATTATTCAGATGAACGAAAATCATGACTATTCTATTGCCATAAGAAACTAAACAAGCGTTTGACTGGCTTATTTGTCCCGCTGGCAGATTTGGTCATACAGAATGTCGTAGTTTACCGATAATTGGTAGGAGTATCAGCTTTCGAACTGATAAAGTGATAATTTCAAGTAATCAGCAAAAGAAAAGAAATTGGTTGGGTTTAATTTGAAGTCTCTATTTTGTTGATTGATGCGTTTGAACTTTTGAAATAATGCGTTTGACTATATGATTAATTTCTGTTTCAATAAACATTACACCATTGCTACGTAGGTTTGAGATTCCTTGCTTTTGTACTGTCGAATGTATACTCATACGTCCTTTCACCTTGCCCATAAAATATAATCGCAGCACCAAGTCTTCCCCTAGATCATCAGGATCCAATCAAGCGTGCGATCAGCAAGTGTATATTATTCACACAAGGCAAGGCAGCATACCAGGATACATGATTGGAGCATTTGAAGACATTTTAGTCGCTTAAGACATACCAGAACACCTCCAGCTTTGCTAGGAACCACTTAACGTAGAAGCAACCGGCTATTTTCAGGCTTCTCGATCAGCAAACCCAAAAGTTACAAGGACTTTGTTCATCATCTATAATAGATTCTTCCAATTTTGATGTTAATCTTAGATATGGTAATCCGTCAACATAAAATGTGCACAAGTGTCAAGAGTAAACCCCCTTGCGAAATTGCACAGGTTTACACATTTGTTAATTTGACAAATTTGTAAATGTACCTATGATCTCAATCAGGCAAGAGCCTTATTACCGGAAGCCCGCACCTCTATGATCTCAATCTTAACAAGGGTTTGTTTTTATTGTAGGTTGATTTGTGTTGACTAGGTGTCAAATATAATCAACGGGTTAGTATATGGTATTTGTGATACTTGATTGGCAAGAGTAATGATTAATTAAATGAAAATTACAGTTGGTTGAACACGTATATGAAGTTTGGTCACACTTTTAGATCAAATGAAATACTCCCTCCATTTCAAAATATATGACGTTTTCGAGTTACGAGACACTTCTTTGACCTTCGATATCTCTCAAAATATAAGGGTAAAAATTATGAAATTATGATCATGTGAAAGTATATTTCATAACGAATCCAATGGTATACTTTTTATAATTTTTGACAAGATATTTTTTCATGAAATTGAAAGTCAAAACTTGTTTCGTAACTTGAAAACGTCATATAATTTGGCATGGAGGGAGTATTCAATTAGTGTAAAAAGGAGCAAATACTCTATTATGCTTATTATGCAATGCACTATCTCAATCCTCCTTAATTTTTTTTTTTAAAAGCTATATGGTAAGTAAAAGATTGCATTGGGGCATTTGGATATGAATGGAGGGAGTATAAGTTATTGTTGGATTCATATAGCATACAATGCAATTTGACGGGATATTATAAGCCAACTCGAATCATATGTTGTTTTAACGCTCTTACTTAATTTTAACGGATCAAGGGGTCGGGTAAGAGTTAACCCAAAAGAATGTACGACAAAACACATTTGGTTTAATATTGGTCACCCCCTCACTAGACATAAACATGCATGATCATGACTTAGAAATAGCATGTCACGGGTCATAAAACAACGAGATCATGACTTAATTAGAAGTTGTTTTATATGTCTAACTCTGTATCATGTATTCTTTTTAATGCACATCAACTGATTTATTTTTAATTTTTTATTTTTAGTACACATTGTCTGTACATCGAGTGCAATCTTGCACAATTAAACAACTATTACTCAAATACTGGTCAAGTTAACAATGATCATGTGGGGTTAGGCCAGTACGGGTGAAAGTACATCATTAATATGCACGGGCTATAATGCGCTCTATGTTTCGGGTCAAATTAGACAAAAAAATATGCGGGCTAAGACAGCTTCGGATCGTTAGGGATCACAAGTGGTATAAATAGCATTGTCATTACCTTACAAAATCGGGTCAGATTGAGTCGAGTCCCTCGGGTCTAGAAAATACAGTTTTGAAGAATGTCTAATAACAGCCCATGCACGGGTGATAATATAATGGATAAAAGCTAATTACTGTTGTATAAGTTCTATTGTATAATATCTTTAAACGGGGATATATTATATATAAGTGATTTAACTCGAATCCTATTTTGTTTTTTCGCCCTAATCTAAAGGCCGGACAAATTATTCGTTAACTCGAATCATATATGCTTTATCGCTCTTAAGGCAATTATTACGGGTTGTCAAGGTTTACCAAAAACATGGGAGTCGAAACACATTTGGTTTGATATGGATCACTCTCTCATTAGAAAATAAAAACAAGATTATTTCTCAAAAATAGCGAGCCACGAGTCACGTAATAAAAAATTCATGACATAACAGTTTATTTACATAAAAAAAGAAATTCATGACTTAACAGTTTATTTACATTTCTAACTTTGTGTCATGCATTTTTTTAAATGTACATCTGCTATTTTAAGTTTACATTTTAATAGGTCTAATGTGGTGTATCGAATCTTATTTAAGACGCATTGATTAATCAGGCTATTTTCTATTATATTACATCATAGTATAATAAGATAGTATACATCACAATGCCATATAACATTCCGTGCAATTTTACACGAATATTTATCAGGAAGTACACAGAGAGTAAAAAATACACACGTATGAGTTTAAATAATAAAAATTAGACTATCACAAAAATAAGAGTTAGATCTTAAGTTATCGTGTGAACTTTACATCTTATTCATAATTTATGAGTTGAATTTCTTCATATTTTGTATTAATTATGTGTAACATCTTATTCATTTATGAGCTTAATATCTTCTTCATATTTTTGTCTCAATTATGTGTTAACTGGTCAGGTGTAGAGGTTGATCATAGCTATACATGTCGTAGGTACTAAAAGACGGATTGGATTAAGTTGAGTTTGCATGTTGGTGATCGAAGTTCTTTTATGGGTCGAATGTCATATATCTTATCTTACTTATATAAAGACGCGTCGATTAATATATATGCCTTAAATGTGGATGCTCAAAACGTAGTGTAATAAGATAGTATTCACAATAATTCCATATAACAGCCCGTGTAATTTTGCACGGGTCAATATACTAGTATTTTATAAATAGGCGTGCCTTTGAAGTTAAATGAGACACGCCACGTAAGACGCTGATGTCAAATAAAACTTGACATAAATACCACTAATAAGCTTATGAAAAACACATGCCACCTTTTGTTTGCCACACGCCTTGAGTATTATTCCCTGACCTTAATTGAATATATTCCGTTCATAAAATAAAAATAAAAAGGAATCAAATATTTTAAATTAAATTTTATACCCGAAATTATAATATCTCAATTTAGCTAAGGTATCGTTTGGAAACAAGGATTTGAAAATTTGTAATCATTTCAATTCCATCATTTGAGAATGTGGAATTCAAATATAAATCAAATGTTTGGGGAGGGTGGGATTTCAAAATGACACCTCTTGAGGTGTCATTTGTTTTTAGGCTAATTGGATGTGATACAAATTCCAAAGGATTTGACACAAATCCAAATTCTCAAATTCTTGAGTTCCCAAACATGGGATTTGTGTCAAATTTGGATTTGAGAATCAAATCCTTGTTTCCAAACACACTCTAAATGTACCCAAAAATAATAATACCTAAAATAAATCGTGATCTTTGGTAAATTTGTTTTTTAAAATAACGTGATATGTGGCCAATTTTATAGGAAACAAATATTTTCAATTATATTTAATACCCACATTTATAATATCCTATACTTTTTGGCAAGAAAATCTGTACAAAAACGGAATTACCCACAATTAAATTATAAATATATGAACTGGAAATTTTTTCTCACAAATAGCAAAGAATTTCGGCTGATATAACAGAAAGATATATATACGCTTAGTTATTCTAGGAAATAAATTAAATAAAAATGATTTTAGGCCCTTAAAATGCGCATGATATATTCTAAATTTGCAATAATTTCAGGAATAAAATTAGCCCACACAAAATCATAGAAAAATCTTATCTTTTCATTACACAACAGTATTATTAATTTAACATTAGATTAGTAATCTTTATATTACAAAAAAAAAAAATCAAAGAAAAAAGAAGCAGTTTATTTTCAAAACAGAAATGCTAGGAAATATGGCATCTTCCATTATTTAATTAACATCAGATTAAAGTCATTAAACAATAATTACGAAATTAAAAAAAAAATCCTAAAAATCGGTAACAAGTTAGCATTATCCATAATAGAATTCAATCAAATTCAAAATTATAATATAATCGGAAGAAAATGGGTCAAATTGCTACAATTGAAAATTACACTGGTCAATTGGACAATTGGTTAAAGTCTCAGGGCCAAATTGCTATTTTCGCCATATGATTACACTTGGTACTTTGGAGTAGAACTTAAAAGGTAAAAAGAGCATTTAACAAGTTGTTTCATTTGACGTTCAAATAAAGATGTACTTTCTGCAATTTCATCTTGAAGGTTGTGGGAATGAATACCTTATAGTTACCACAGGTGCAATAACTACCAGTTGTTCTATTCGTATTTACTAATGTCCTATCACCTGCGGGTTAACAGACCTAAATTTAAATTAGTAAGGAGTTTCTCCAAAACGAAATCAATTTGATATTAAGTTAAATACACTCTAAATTACACGGTTTCACAATTAGCTAGACATGTCAAATGGGTCATACAGGTCTGATAAAGGTCAAATACGGGTTAATTTGCACGGGTTTTAATCCGATCAAGGAGCCGAGCAAATTAGCAAAGTGATATGCGCGCTATGACAAAACCATGTCGTTACGGGTCACAGGTCATATAAACTATAAAACATTGCAAATTCATTTTTGAACGGGTCAGATCTATTTTATGATTAGATATGGTTCAATACGGGTGACAAATAATTATAGAAAAGAAAATTGGATTAGTAAATAGAAAATTATGCATTAATGAAAAAATAAAATTAGATTTTTTTTTTTGAAATTTTACGGTTTATTGGGGATATTAACAATTTAAAAAATATATGGAACTTCTTTTTAAGGTTTTTATATGGTTTTTGAGATATTATATTGATTTTATTAGATAAAAATATATAATTATATTTTTTAATTAACACAAATTTAATTTAATCAAAAATTGAATGAGAACTAGAAAAAAAAAGGTGGATTTGTACATAAGTGAAAAGAAAATGGGTCAAATTGCTACAATTGAAAGTTACAATGTACGAGTACTGGTTAATCACATAATTGGTTAAAGTCTCGGTGCCAAATTGGTACTTTCGCCATATGATTACACTTGGTACTTTGGAGTAGAAATCCAAAAATAGCATTTAACAATTCGGTTCATTTGACATTCAAATAAAGTAGTACTTTGTGCAATTTCACCCTTAAGGTTGTGGGAATGAATATCTTCAATTAATATAATATTTTTTCGACAGTATATGACAATAGAAAAAATCTTATAGTTATCACGGGTGCAATAACTACCAGTTGTTCTATTCTTATTTACTAATGTCCTATCGCCTACGAGTTAACTGACCTAACTTTAAATTAGTAAGGAGTTTCTCCGAAACGAAATCAAAATATAGATTTTTTTAATGGCAATTGAGACCAAAAAACTGGTCCAGAGTAGAAAGGAGGCAAGTATAAGATAAATCAATAGAAATAGAAAAGTGTTAAGAATATATTAAGCAAAATAAAAGTATGTAGGAAGTACTTTACACACATACAACCATCATACAACAATATACACGTGGGGGTAATTACTGATTAGTGTATTGAACAAGGTTGTGATAGTCAGATAATATTAAAGGTACAAATATATCAATTTGGTATTAAGTTAAATACAGTCTAAATTGCACGGGTTCACAATCAGTTAGACATGTCAAATGGGTCATACGGGTCCGATAAAGGTCAAATACGGATGAATTTGCACGGGCTTTAATCCGGTCAAGGAGCCGAGTCAAATTAGCAAAGTGATATGCGCAAAGTTCTTTAATACTGTAGGTATTAGCAAAGTCAAGTCCGGTCAAGAATATAACTCTCAACATAATGTGCAAACGATGTACCTTTAATTAATATATATACAGAGCAAACGAAGTAAAATTGACTCTGAAAATACTATCAAAACTTACCAATTATACTCGAATTTAACACAAAAAATGGCACAGCTTTCTCTCTATCTCAAACTCAGTCGCCCAACCAATAAACACTTTTTCAATCATTATACATGAAAACCAATAATCAAGCCACTGATGAAAAATGCCCAAATCAATTTCGAAATTGAAGTTCAAAATAAATATAAAACCTTAATTGATGAACTAACAATAATGATTTTGATTGATAAAAATGAGATTCGGAGGTTGAGTGAGGTGGATGTCGAAGAGCAGATGAGTTTGGGGGTTATGTATCTGGTGGATGGCGAATAAATTGATGAATTTGGCGGTGGATAGCGATGAATTGCACGAATTTGTCGGTGGATGGCGAAAAAATTGGCGAATTTGGGAGTGGATGGCGATGAAATTTCTGGATTGTGGGGATGGGTGTGAAGAGTCAGATAACGCAGGAAAGAGGAAAGCGAAGAACTTTCCTTTTCTTTTTTTTTTTGTCCATGAAAGATTAAAGTCTTTCCTAAATGGTAAAAATAGTAGTTTGACATGTAGTTGATAAAAAGACACTATAATTTTTATTTGTTGTTTATTACATCTATAATTATAAATTTCCATTGAGTAATTTGCAAACCGAAATGGAGATATACGTTTTTTGTGAATTTATCGCTGGTCAACGCCGTACAATTATTCATTATTCATCGAGTGTTTATTAGTATTTTAATTTTAAAAGCCTACTTTATTCGAAAATCTAACTAATACAATTTTATAATCCATTTTATCGCTGGTCAACGTCGTACAATTATTCATTACTCATAGAGTGTTTATTAGTATTTTAAAAGCCTAATTTATTCGAAAATCTAACTAATTCCATTTTATAATCCAATATAAGTAGTATACAATGATAACCAACATTAAATAACAGGGGAGAAACGGCCCGTGCAATTTTGCACGGGTCAAATAACTAGTTGAGAATATAGGAGGTGATGAGGCCAGCGGAGAATACGAGTGAATGGGTTATAAATTTCATTGTTTTTTTTTTTAAATGTACCTAAGACACCGGTTGTTGGCAAAACCGGTGTCTATTGTGTGCAAGAAGAATTTTTTTTTTTTTTAGTTCTGGAAGCACATAAGACACCGGTTCTTTGCTAAACCGGTGTCTTATCTTTTTCCACGAATTTCCTTTTTCGTTTTTATAGCTTTAAACACCGGTTACTCAACAATCGGTGTCTTTCTATTTTCTAACACCGGTTGTTTGAGTTCCGGTGTCATAATTTCCGGTGTTAAATGTTGTTTTTGGCGTAGTGTCTATCCATGTGGAGGACTTATTCTGACTTCTTTTGATTTCTTTCTCTGGTTTTTAAAACTTGTTTATCTTGTGTTCAAAGTTCATATGCTTTTTAAACATTTTTATTTATTTTGACGACTTTCTAAACTTCCTTTGGAAGTGCTTAAATACTTCTAAAAGGTTTACAACGTTTTCGAAATTTCTTGGCGTACACAAGACGGTTACTAGATGACGATTCATGTTAGCCGACCCCAAATCATTTTGGGAATAAGGTTTGGTTGTTGTTGTTGTTGTTGTTGTTGTTGTTGTTGTTGTTGTTGTTGTTGTTGTTGTTGTTGTTGTTGTGATAACGCGCGAACATGCTCGTTGTGTTTGAAAAATTGGTTTCAACCATGGTTCTTAGCTTTTCAAGAAAAGACCAATGATTTTGTTAACTATATACAGAGTATGCATTGTACTAAGTAATTTGGGACAAATTTATCAAACCTAATAATTTGGGATAATCCGATTGTTATCTTCACTTGCGTTGTATTAATCAAGGAGCAATTAAGATCGAATTATATGAATAATCATAAACCTTGCATATAACTGGCTATCAAATGAATATAATTTCAGAGGATTAAAGTTGATCTGCTCCTTTGTACCAAAAATAAATAAATATAATTTCAATTTTCAAAGCGATAACATTATAAGCCTTCGATCAAAATGCGGGTCATATGCAAAGATTCCAGTTGAGGTGCGTTTTGGGATATTCTTGTGGCATAGAGTGAAACGCACTTTGAATAAGATACAACATACATTGCTTGGAAATCTCCAACATCTCTTGGGAGTTTGCCTATGTTCGATTTCTTTGTATATGACTGTTATAGTTCAGTCCACGACCGTTTGAAACTCTTTAAAAGTTTGAGGAAGAATGTTTGATCATGGGCGTTAGAGGAGGGTGCTTGACATCATTACCACTAGTTTATATACTCTACCACTAGGCTGTATAGTTTATACCGAAGTGTTTGGTAAATGTAATGTACATATAGTGAGCTTTGGAAAGTATGACCCCCTAAGATATCAGGATTCACCGAGACTGGAAAATGTTTCGTGGGCTCAAAGGCTTCGGAGCGATCTGGTAAATCTGAAATCCGAAAAAGCTCAAAAAACCTTGCGCGCTTTTGCATCAAACCCATACTTCGATTCAAGTCTAGGGTGAAATTGCCAATGTTGAGCGCCCCTATCCAGTAATTTCGCGAATGTAATTTTGGATTAATTGAGTTTTTTTATTTTCTTGTTTCCACAACTAGGGAAGGAATAATTATGTGCATCATTATCAATCGACTGCATTACGATATGATGAGAGAGTATAATTACGAGCAACAGCAAATTAAAACTGAGAAGACAGTAGTAGCTTCACACAAAAAATTAAAGCTCAACAGCAAATTAAGCCTAATAGACAACTTTCTTTAATGATATAACATCAAATTAAACCTAATTAAAGACATTATTAACATTGCTGCACCAAATTAAACCTAATGACATTATTATTATTATTATTATTATTATTGCTGTAGCAAATCAATTAACACATGAGATATTATAAAATTATAATTCAAAAGCCCATGCGTTCTCATTCCTGACTGCCGCTTCCTCTTCAGGGGTGAAGTCGTTCTTGATGTTGAATGTCTTCCTGATTTCTTCAGGTGTTTTATCTTTGATCATGTCAGCCGCAGTTTGACAGGTCAAATCTAACAGGCTCTTGATATTCAGATAATTCGCAGCCAAGATTAAATCGAAAAGGGTATTCTGGTCCACTTTCACAAACTCAGCATCCCAACTCTTGAGCTCTTCATCCTTGGTGGTCGACTCGCCCTCCTTCTTGTTAGCAGTAGCGTGTTTCTTACAGTACTCGATCACCTTGGCCAGGATTGTGCCAGTTACATTCGGAAGCGGGATTGCGTTGTCTGCGCAGTCATCCTCGATCATGTGCTTGATTGTCTCAGATAAGATCGCAACCGACTCCTCCACCTCGAAGTCTTCCTCGTCTGAGGATTTCAGAACGATCTTCTTTGCGTCTTCGGCCGCCATTGAGTGTTTTTGACTTTTTTCTTCGAGAGTTTGTAAACCTAAAGTTTTGAGTTGTGAGGAATTTGTGAGGGCAAAAGGTCGTTTATATAGTGGTAGTTATTCTAAAAGCTTACGGAAGATTTTTGCGTTAGAAGTAAATTTTTTTTTTTTGAGGGGATAGAAGTAATTTTATTGGTATTCTTTAGGAGATTTGGTGGGATTTATCAAAACTCTACAAGAAAACTTTCCCCTCTTCGACTTCAATTCGATCTATTATTTCCAATTACTTATTACTTCTTAATTCCTTATTACTTCTTAATTCCTTATTATCAAATTACAGACGCGTCTGTTTGATCATTTATGATTTGATTTGATGTGATTCACTTTTTGAATAAATCTAAATTGATTTGATTTGAAACAATTGGACTTGATTTGATTCGATTTGATCTGATCTGAATATGTGGAAAACATTATTTGAATATAGACGAATTAATAACAAGATGTATACTCGGTCATTTGTTATTTTTGATAATTTCGATTTGATTTGATTTCATTGGAATAAGATGTTTGTTAGCTCCGCGCAGCAGGCCCATACGGGAAGATAGGCCACAAGCCCAGTGAGGTTCCATCTCAAAACCAATTGGCAAATGAGAGGAGTAGCCCACTAGCTTATAATGTGTGTGACCGCAACTCCCCCTCAACCGAGCAAACCTATCGTGAGACCGATGCCCCTAGCACCGATTCTCCTCTGTGGTCCATTCCAACGAAACTGCGTACTCGGCCTACCGATGCCACTGCACCAGTGCCCCCTAGACCAAGGGAGCCCAGCCATCACCACATCGGACCTGCGCGTCCCCGGCCGAACCATCGGCTCTGATACCACTTGTTAGCTCCGCGCAGCAGGCCCATACGGGAAGATAGGCCACAAGCCCAGTGAGGTTCCATCTCAAAACCAATTGGCAAATGAAAGGAGTAGCCAACTAGCTTATAAATCTATCTCCTCACACTTATTTTACCGATGTGGGACACTTTTCTGCACAAACACTTGGGAATTGACTCAACAATGTTCTTTAAGTTGAATCAAACTTTGACTTATATGCGTATTGGAATAGCTATTCACTATTTAGAGACGTTGTACAATGTAATATATATAAGTATTTTTATTTGCAAGTAGTTTAGTTTTGATAATGTAAAATTTGGGACAATGCCACATGTTCATCTCCTAACCAGTAGGCAGCCTATTTTGCCCGTAATTAGCTCTATCCCTACTCAAAACACCCCATAGCCAAATATACCCTCGCATTGAGAAGGGTGGACGACCAATCGGTTAATCATAATTTAAAAAAAAAACTGCATGGGGAATTAATTAGTTAAAATTCTTATCTGGAATTTTGATTAACAGATTACTCAATTATTATCGTGTACATCATCCTTAATAACGGTTCGATTTTTTTTATAAAGTGTTTGAGATGGGACATAGATAGGGATTGGATATCTTTGTATGTTAATTATGCTACAAGATTGAACATTGACATATAAATTTTCTCAAACAGCTTCTATGTCTTGTCAAGAGTATGTAGTGATGTCTCTTGGGGGTTTGCCTATTTTTGTTTCTCTATTGATGACTCTTAAGGTTCAGAGTCTTCTGACAATAACAAGATACGATATAAGACGTGTTGGAAGTGCCCATTTACCCACATGTGAGTGTCCCACATTGGAAATGAGGAGAGAAATTGTCTACTTTATAAATCAAGGAATTACTCCTCCTATTGCCAATTGGTTTTAGGATGGAACCTCCTTGGTTTATGAAGTGGTCTTTCTCTCTCCTCCTTGGGTGTCGGTTAGGCCCGTTTACGTTTTCACATGGTATCAGAGCCCATGGTTGAAGACCTGGGACTCAAGAAGATGAACTGGGCCCGTATGCAGATGGACCAAGTTGACGCAACCGAAGAGAGCTAGGAGAGCCCCGGTTTGCGATGCCACCGAAGAGAGCCAGAAGAGCCCCGGTGAGCCTGTGAAGGTCCAGTCTGCGCAGATGGGCAAAGATATGAGGGAGGCGAAGAGAGGTAGAAGAGCCCCGGCTAGCCCCTAAAGCCCAGTCTGCTAGTATAAGGGAACTCACATGTGTGGGGGTGTGTTGAAGTGAATACCACATGTGATTGTCCCACATTGGAAAAATAAGGAGAGGGTTGATATGTTTATAAACCAAGGAGTTACTCCACCTATTGTCAATTGGTTTTAGGTTGGAACCTCCTTCGGTTTATAACGTGGACTCTCTCTCCTCCTAGCGGGTGCGGCCCAGGCTCGATCGTGGTTTAACATGGTATCAGTCCTGGGTCTCAATTGATTAATCTGGGCCGAACATGCCGATAATTCGGCCACCGATAAATCGGTGCAAAAAAATGCGGACTTTATGGTAAGCCGATAATTCGGCCACCGATAAATCGGTGCAAAAAAGCCAGTCTGCCCTTAAAAAGGGACCTCATATGTGAGAGGGGAGTGTTGAAGTGACACCCAAAATACTCCACATATGAGTGTCCCACATTGGAAAATGAGAAGATATTTGTCTATCTTATAAACCAAGGAGTTACTCCTCCTATTGCCAATTGGTTTTAGGATGGAATCTCCTTGGTCTTATAACGTGGACTCTCTTTCCTCCTAGCGGGTGCGGCCCAGGCTCGATCGTGGTTTAACATGGTATCAGTCCTGGGTCTCAATTGATTAATCTGGGCCGAACATGCCGATAATTCGGCCACCGATAAATCGGTGCAAAAAAATGCGGACTTTATGGTAAGCCGATAATTCGGCCACCGATAAATCGGTGCAAAAAAGCCAGTCTGCCCTTAAAAAGGGACCTCATATGTGAGAGGGGAGTGTTGAAGTGACACCCAAAATACTCCACATATGAGTGTCCCACATTGGAAAATGAGAAGATATTTGTCTACCTTATAAACCAAGGAGTTACTCCTCCTATTGCCAATTGGTTTTAGGATGGAACCTCCTTGGTCTTATAATGTGGACTCTCTCTTCTCCTTACGCGTGTGGCCCAGGCCCGCGTAATTTCACATGGTATCAGAGCCCATGGTTGGATCCTGGGTCTCGTGTATTTGATACTGGCCGTTTGCACAGGTGGGCCTTTGTTTCGCAACTGTAGTGAGCCGATTGAGCCCCAGTTTGCTTTGTTTGCCCAGTTTGTTGTGGTTTAAAGGGAACTCACATGTGAGGGGGGGTGTTGGAAATGCCCATTTACTCACATGTGAGTGTCCCACATTGGAAATGAGGAGAGAAATTGTCTACTTTATAAATCAAGGAGTTACTCCTCCTATTGCCAATTGGTTTTAGGATGGAACCTCCTTGGTTTATGAATTGGGCTTTCTCTCTCCTCCTTGGATGTCGGCCAGGCCCGTTTACGTTTTCACAAGACGTAAATAAAAATGCATTATAATAGAAGCTAAGAAACATAACATCACATGCACATAGCACGTTCTCGGAATCTTTAAAATTCTATTAAAATGACTAATTCAAATTTCAAAGTAGTACCTACTTGCTCCCATTTAACAATCCAAATAGTGCAGGAACTATCAAGATGCAGAGAGTTGAAAACTGAGAAAAAAACTTAAATGGAAAGTCAGCAGAGAGACCTGCCACATGATCTGATAATCCAAAACATCTTAATCAGATTGCCTATCAAACCCATTCTTCGATTCAAGTCAGTTTCGAAACTATGGTATTCTACTCTTTCTTCGACTCGATTTGCTTACACCCACTTCAAATTCGCTCACACCTTTCCACTCACAGAAGGCTTGCTTGTTCGATCTGGGGAGAAATTTCAGTTACTATCTTACGAGAATGGCGATTATCGTGCTCAAATTATTGCTAGTGAATGTAAGATGAACCTTGTTGATACAGAGGTTGACTTTGATGCGGGGAAGGAGAAGCTGGTCCTGGTAGGCTCCTGTAATGGACTGGTATGTTTAGCATTGACTTCTAGTTGTTTGTTCATTCTATGGAATCCAATCACCGGAAAACATTGCAAATACTCGGATTTTGAAGATCGTTTCTTAGGTAATCACATCGATTATATGGTCACATGGGGATTTGGGTATGTTTCTGCAGTTGATGACTACAAGGTTGTTCGTATTTGTAAACGAAGATCGAGTCAATCGATCATGGTAGACGTATTTTCACTTCGATTGAATAGGTGGAGAAGAATCGACGATGATTCATGTCAGAATTTTTCTGACTTGAGGACGACTGAGCGATTATTTAGACCAGGTTTGCTGGTTAATGAGAATCTCTATTGGATGCATGGCGCTCCATCCATGATTGATGGCTACCAAAGGAAGATCCTTGTCTTCGATCTAGCCCTCGAGTTGTTCGACACATTCCCTCACCTCGATGTGATCACACGTTCAGCGTGGGTTACAGGTGAGGAGTGTTTGGACGAGTTCTTATGTGTCATACAAGGGTGCTTGTCTAAGTATAGTAGATTTGTTAGAACTGGTGCAGGGGTTATTACTATGCTCAAACATCCTGGAGAGACCGAACAAATTCTTCTGTCAACGGATTTAGTTGGTTCGATGTCCAAGAATTTGATCGGATTTACAGGGTGTGACAAGTTTTTTACACTATATTATGGTAGTTATGCACCACGTATAGGGATCATCGACCCAAGTTTGCAGCCTATGACGTACACCACACTGATGACCCTTTCAAGAATGTCCGAAATCGAGATTGAAAGTTATTCTCCTACTCTTATTTCACCTATTGCTATGACAGGGGACGACTGATGCATACAACCGCGGCTAAATTACGACCATGGTCTGGTTTTCAAGTTCATTTCCTTAGAATCTAATGTTTTGTACGCTTCAAATAGTCGAAGATACTAGAAACCATTTCTGTACTGCTTGTGCAATCTCCAATTGGAGAACCTGAAATTCTAATCGATATTTTGCCTCTTTCTTGATCAATCTCGAAGTTGTGCAACTACAACATTTGCAATAGTTATTTCTCTGTATTATATGTCAAATTGCTCTTATCTAATGTTCATATATAAGTCTTCTTTGTTCCAATTGTAATTATTAATCCATTCCTCAAGAAAAGTAAACTCTCGTCTTAATCACAACGCGAAAAGGCAGGGTTGATATATCAAATGTGGATTCAGCTACACTGAAAGCCTCATATCCCCTTCGCTTGTATATGGCATTAATTAGTTAAAGAGCATATAGGAAGGGGAAAAACTGAAGAAATATTACGTTTTCTACATTGTTTGCTTGTAGCCTTGTACGTTACGTCTAACCTTTTGTTGTATTTGTTGGGTTAAAGACCCGTTAATCCAGCCCAATTAGTTGCTAAGTTAATTTATTAACTTAGGTAAGTTTGGGAAGGCACGTAGCTTTATGTTTTAAGGTAAGTAAAGCTATTGTCGGCTAAACAAGGAGTATAAAAAGGAATGCCAATTCCTTTTGGTGAAAACAATTGTTTTGCGGAATTGTCGAAGCAATTGGTACGCGGCACGGCAGAAGCACTACGTACGTATATTGCTTGTTTTCTCCTTCTCTCACGGAGGTATACACGGGCTAGTATTAGCGGGTGTTCAAGACGGTTCAAGTCTTGGTGTGGGAGTGTAGCTGCGGGCGCAAGTCGACTCTTGCGGTTGAGATTAATATCTCGGTTCAGTACAAGGTTCGTCTACAGTACAGGAACGGTTAGTACATCTATTCAGGTGTGGTTTATCTCTAGGAGTATTATTAATTGGTGATTATTAATTATACTCGGAAGCTAGGGTAGTTTATCGTTGTTCCTGATTTGTAGTGTGTTTCGAATTCGGTGTTGTAATTCGAGACGGTGGTTGTACTGGTGCTATTTAATATAGTGGAATTCAGCGGTTTGCTGGTGGGTTTTATCTCCGGAGTTGGAGGGTTTTGCCCTGGGTTTAGTCCCTAAAATTCTGTGTCTCGTCTTATTAGCTTGCGTATTTTCTACTTTGTTTATTATTGTCGATTAGTTTACTTCCGTTGCGCGTGGGAGATTGGTCTTATTTCCCAACAAGTGGTATCAGAGCTAGGTTTTGTGTTAATCTAGGTTCCTGTGGTTTAATCGGCAAAGATGTCAAACATGGGGTCTCAGTTTACTGTGGCGAAGTTTGACGGTAAAAGTAGTTTCACCCTTTGGCAGAGAAGGATGAAGGATCTCCTGGTACACCTTGGCTTATCGAGAGCCTTGAAAGGAGCTAAGGGCAAGCCGGAAAAGATGAGTGATGCCGACTGGGAAGATGTGTGCGATAGATATGGGATAAGTTGGAGAAACTCTACCGAGCTAAGAGTTTGACCAACAAGTTGCTGTTGAAGCGACGGTTATATCGGTTACGGATGGACGAGGATGGACATCTAATTGGACACATGAACGTGTTCAATGGACTGTTAGATGAGTTGAAAAAGATCGAGGTAAAGCTTGAGGAGGAAGATAAGGCGTTGTTACTTCTCAACTCTCTCCCGTATGCATATGATAATTATTTGGATACTATTCTGTGCGGGAAGGATACCATTACGGTGGATCAGGCGCAGACAGCTTTATTGTCTTTTGATGCGAGGAAGAAAGACAAAGCTGGGATACGTAGCAATGACTCGGATACTGTAGCTGTTGCTCGTGGTGGGAGAGGTCGATCGTCTAACAGGGATGCTAGGTCGAATCATGGCAGGTCTCGGTCTAGGAACACCTCTGGCAATGAGGTGCAGTGTTACAAGTGTGGTGACCTTGGACATATTAGGCGGTATTGTCCTAATAAGGGTAACGGCAAGGGCGACACCAACTTGGTTAGGAGTGAAGAGACTGGTGACTCCTCTTTCACTTCTAGTAGTGACTTACTTGCGGTCACGGATGAGTGCGATGCATCTTCCAAGGAAGATTGGGTGTTAAATTCTGCTAGTGTCAGTCACGTTTGCTCCCGCAAAGACTGTTTTGATGAGCTCCAAGAAGGTATGACTAGTAGGTTGAGTTTGGCGGATAACTCGACGGTTGATGTCATGGGTGTTGGGGTGGTGAAAATCAAAACCGGTAGTGGAGTGGTGCATAGTTTGGACAAGGTTGCATATGTTCCAAAGTTGCGGAAAAATCTAATCTCACTTAGTCAGTTGGACTCCCAAGGTTATGAGTACAAAGCTCATGGGGGAGTGTTAAAGGTGACTAAGGGTTCAAGGGTCCTCATGAAGGGGGAGTTGCGTCGTGGTTTGTACCGTCTGGATGGTTCTACCATCAAGACCTCACAAGGCTGGGAACGGAAAAGACGTCGACGTGTTTCGTTCGCGGTAGAGGCAACAAAGGTTAATTGTTTCCAGGTTGCAGACGGGGGCAAGGGCAGAAAAATTCCTGCTGGTGGTAGAGTGGAGGGGTGGAGGTCCCTCTCCGGAATCAAATGACGCCTTTGACTGGTTCGGCTGTACACGGTGCATTGGCCGTGGTAGTGAGTCAGGGTGAGGACCGGACTCGGGTGTGCAGCTGGTAATTACGGTAGGCCAATGGTTGATTACTCGGTGTTACCCCTTGGGCTGGAGGGGGAGAATTGTTGGGTTAAAGACCCGTTAATCCAGCCCAATTAGTTGCTAAGTTAATTTATTAACTTAGGTAAGTTTGGGAAGGCACGTAGCTTTATGTTTTAAGGTAAGTAAAGCTATTGTCGGCTAAACAAGGAGTATAAAAAGGAATGCCAATTCCTTTTGGTGAAAACAATTGTTTTGCGGAATTGTCGAAGCAATTGGTACGCGGCACGGCAGAAGCACTACGTACGTATATTGCTTGTTTTCTCCTTCTCTCACGGAGGTATACACGGGCTAGTATTAGCGGGTGTTCAAGACGGTTCAAGTCTTGGTGTGGGAGTGTAGCTGCGGGCGCAAGTCGACTCTTGCGGTTGAGATTAATATCTCGGTTCAGTACAAGGTTCGTCTACAGTACAGGAACGGTTAGTACATCTATTCAGGTGTGGTTTATCTCTAGGAGTATTATTAATTGGTGATTATTAATTATACTCGGAAGCTAGGGTAGTTTATCGTTGTTCCTGATTTGTAGTGTGTTTCGAATTCGGTGTTGTAATTCGAGACGGTGGTTGTACTGGTGCTATTTAATATAGTGGAATTCAGCGGTTTGCTGGTGGGTTTTATCTCCGGAGTTGGAGGGTTTTGCCCTGGGTTTAGTCCCTAAAATTCTGTGTCTCGTCTTATTAGCTTGCGTATTTTCTACTTTGTTTATTATTGTCGATTAGTTTACTTCCGTTGCGCGTGGGAGATTGGTCTTATTTCCCAACAAGTGGTATCAGAGCTAGGTTTTGTGTTAATCTAGGTTCCTGTGGTTTAATCGGCAAAGATGTCAAACATGGGGTCTCAGTTTACTGTGGCGAAGTTTGACGGTAAAAGTAGTTTCACCCTTTGGCAGAGAAGGATGAAGGATCTCCTGGTACACCTTGGCTTATCGAGAGCCTTGAAAGGAGCTAAGGGCAAGCCGGAAAAGATGAGTGATGCCGACTGGGAAGATGTGTGCGATAGATATGGGATAAGTTGGAGAAACTCTACCGAGCTAAGAGTTTGACCAACAAGTTGCTGTTGAAGCGACGGTTATATCGGTTACGGATGGACGAGGATGGACATCTAATTGGACACATGAACGTGTTCAATGGACTGTTAGATGAGTTGAAAAAGATCGAGGTAAAGCTTGAGGAGGAAGATAAGGCGTTGTTACTTCTCAACTCTCTCCCGTATGCATATGATAATTATTTGGATACTATTCTGTGCGGGAAGGATACCATTACGGTGGATCAGGCGCAGACAGCTTTATTGTCTTTTGATGCGAGGAAGAAAGACAAAGCTGGGATACGTAGCAATGACTCGGATACTGTAGCTGTTGCTCGTGGTGGGAGAGGTCGATCGTCTAACAGGGATGCTAGGTCGAATCATGGCAGGTCTCGGTCTAGGAACACCTCTGGCAATGAGGTGCAGTGTTACAAGTGTGGTGACCTTGGACATATTAGGCGGTATTGTCCTAATAAGGGTAACGGCAAGGGCGACACCAACTTGGTTAGGAGTGAAGAGACTGGTGACTCCTCTTTCACTTCTAGTAGTGACTTACTTGCGGTCACGGATGAGTGCGATGCATCTTCCAAGGAAGATTGGGTGTTAAATTCTGCTAGTGTCAGTCACGTTTGCTCCCGCAAAGACTGTTTTGATGAGCTCCAAGAAGGTATGACTAGTAGGTTGAGTTTGGCGGATAACTCGACGGTTGATGTCATGGGTGTTGGGGTGGTGAAAATCAAAACCGGTAGTGGAGTGGTGCATAGTTTGGACAAGGTTGCATATGTTCCAAAGTTGCGGAAAAATCTAATCTCACTTAGTCAGTTGGACTCCCAAGGTTATGAGTACAAAGCTCATGGGGGAGTGTTAAAGGTGACTAAGGGTTCAAGGGTCCTCATGAAGGGGGAGTTGCGTCGTGGTTTGTACCGTCTGGATGGTTCTACCATCAAGACCTCACAAGGCTGGGAACGGAAAAGACGTCGACGTGTTTCGTTCGCGGTAGAGGCAACAAAGGTTAATTGTTTCCAGGTTGCAGACGGGGGCAAGGGCAGAAAAATTCCTGCTGGTGGTAGAGTGGAGGGGTGGAGGTCCCTCTCCGGAATCAAATGACGCCTTTGACTGGTTCGGCTGTACACGGTGCATTGGCCGTGGTAGTGAGTCAGGGTGAGGACCGGACTCGGGTGTGCAGCTGGTAATTACGGTAGGCCAATGGTTGATTACTCGGTGTTACCCCTTGGGCTGGAGGGGGAGAATTGTTGGGTTAAAGACCCGTTAATCCAGCCCAATTAGTTGCTAAGTTAATTTATTAACTTAGGTAAGTTTGGGAAGGCACGTAGCTTTATGTTTTAAGGTAAGTAAAGCTATTGTCGGCTAAACAAGGAGTATAAAAAGGAATGCCAATTCCTTTTGGTGAAAACAATTGTTTTGCGGAATTGTCGAAGCAATTGGTACGCGGCACGGCAGAAGCACTACGTACGTATATTGCTTGTTTTCTCCTTCTCTCACGGAGGTATACACGGGCTAGTATTAGCGGGTGTTCAAGACGGTTCAAGTCTTGGTGTGGGAGTGTAGCTGCGGGCGCAAGTCGACTCTTGCGGTTGAGATTAATATCTCGGTTCAGTACAAGGTTCGTCTACAGTACAGGAACGGTTAGTACATCTATTCAGGTGTGGTTTATCTCTAGGAGTATTATTAATTGGTGATTATTAATTATACTCGGAAGCTAGGGTAGTTTATCGTTGTTCCTGATTTGTAGTGTGTTTCGAATTCGGTGTTGTAATTCGAGACGGTGGTTGTACTGGTGCTATTTAATATAGTGGAATTCAGCGGTTTGCTGGTGGGTTTTATCTCCGGAGTTGGAGGGTTTTGCCCTGGGTTTAGTCCCTAAAATTCTGTGTCTCGTCTTATTAGCTTGCGTATTTTCTACTTTGTTTATTATTGTCGATTAGTTTACTTCCGTTGCGCGTGGGAGATTGGTCTTATTTCCCAACAAGTGGTATCAGAGCTAGGTTTTGTGTTAATCTAGGTTCCTGTGGTTTAATCGGCAAAGATGTCAAACATGGGGTCTCAGTTTACTGTGGCGAAGTTTGACGGTAAAAGTAGTTTCACCCTTTGGCAGAGAAGGATGAAGGATCTCCTGGTACACCTTGGCTTATCGAGAGCCTTGAAAGGAGCTAAGGGCAAGCCGGAAAAGATGAGTGATGCCGACTGGGAAGATGTGTGCGATAGATATGGGATAAGTTGGAGAAACTCTACCGAGCTAAGAGTTTGACCAACAAGTTGCTGTTGAAGCGACGGTTATATCGGTTACGGATGGACGAGGATGGACATCTAATTGGACACATGAACGTGTTCAATGGACTGTTAGATGAGTTGAAAAAGATCGAGGTAAAGCTTGAGGAGGAAGATAAGGCGTTGTTACTTCTCAACTCTCTCCCGTATGCATATGATAATTATTTGGATACTATTCTGTGCGGGAAGGATACCATTACGGTGGATCAGGCGCAGACAGCTTTATTGTCTTTTGATGCGAGGAAGAAAGACAAAGCTGGGATACGTAGCAATGACTCGGATACTGTAGCTGTTGCTCGTGGTGGGAGAGGTCGATCGTCTAACAGAGATGCTAGGTCGAATCATGGCAGGTCTCGGTCTAGGAACACCTCTGGCAATGAGGTGCAGTGTTACAAGTGTGGTGACCTTGGACATATTAGGCGGTATTGTCCTAATAAGGGTAACGGCAAGGGCGACACCAACTTGGTTAGGAGTGAAGAGACTGGTGACTCCTCTTTCACTTCTAGTAGTGACTTACTTGCGGTCACGGATGAGTGCGATGCATCTTCCAAGGAAGATTGGGTGTTAAATTCTGCTAGTGTCAGTCACGTTTGCTCCCGCAAAGACTGTTTTGATGAGCTCCAAGAAGGTATGACTAGTAGGTTGAGTTTGGCGGATAACTCGACGGTTGATGTCATGGGTGTTGGGGTGGTGAAAATCAAAACCGGTAGTGGAGTGGTGCATAGTTTGGACAAGGTTGCATATGTTCCAAAGTTGCGGAAAAATCTAATCTCACTTAGTCAGTTGGACTCCCAAGGTTATGAGTACAAAGCTCATGGGGGAGTGTTAAAGGTGACTAAGGGTTCAAGGGTCCTCATGAAGGGGGAGTTGCGTCGTGGTTTGTACCGTCTGGATGGTTCTACCATCAAGACCTCACAAGGCTGGGAACGGAAAAGACGTCGACGTGTTTCGTTCGCGGTAGAGGCAACAAAGGTTAATTGTTTCCAGGTTGCAGACGGGGGCAAGGGCAGAAAAATTCCTGCTGGTGGTAGAGTGGAGGGGTGGAGGTCCCTCTCCGGAATCAAATGACGCCTTTGACTGGTTCGGCTGTACACGGTGCATTGGCCGTGGTAGTGAGTCAGGGTGAGGACCGGACTCGGGTGTGCAGCTGGTAATTACGGTAGGCCAATGGTTGATTACTCGGTGTTACCCCTTGGGCTGGAGGGGGAGAATTGTTGGGTTAAAGACCCGTTAATCCAGCCCAATTAGTTGCTAAGTTAATTTATTAACTTAGGTAAGTTTGGGAAGGCACGTAGCTTTATGTTTTAAGGTAAGTAAAGCTATTGTCGGCTAAACAAGGAGTATAAAAAGGAATGCCAATTCCTTTTGGTGAAAACAATTGTTTTGCGGAATTGTCGAAGCAATTGGTACGCGGCACGGCAGAAGCACTACGTACGTATATTGCTTGTTTTCTCCTTCTCTCACGGAGGTATACACGGGCTAGTATTAGCGGGTGTTCAAGACGGTTCAAGTCTTGGTGTGGGAGTGTAGCTGCGGGCGCAAGTCGACTCTTGCGGTTGAGATTAATATCTCGGTTCAGTACAAGGTTCGTCTACAGTACAGGAACGGTTAGTACATCTATTCAGGTGTGGTTTATCTCTAGGAGTATTATTAATTGGTGATTATTAATTATACTCGGAAGCTAGGGTAGTTTATCGTTGTTCCTGATTTGTAGTGTGTTTCGAATTCGGTGTTGTAATTCGAGACGGTGGTTGTACTGGTGCTATTTAATATAGTGGAATTCAGCGGTTTGCTGGTGGGTTTTATCTCCGGAGTTGGAGGGTTTTGCCCTGGGTTTAGTCCCTAAAATTCTGTGTCTCGTCTTATTAGCTTGCGTATTTTCTACTTTGTTTATTATTGTCGATTAGTTTACTTCCGTTGCGCGTGGGAGATTGGTCTTATTTCCCAACAAGTGGTATCAGAGCTAGGTTTTGTGTTAATCTAGGTTCCTGTGGTTTAATCGGCAAAGATGTCAAACATGGGGTCTCAGTTTACTGTGGCGAAGTTTGACGGTAAAAGTAGTTTCACCCTTTGGCAGAGAAGGATGAAGGATCTCCTGGTACACCTTGGCTTATCGAGAGCCTTGAAAGGAGCTAAGGGCAAGCCGGAAAAGATGAGTGATGCCGACTGGGAAGATGTGTGCGATAGATATGGGATAAGTTGGAGAAACTCTACCGAGCTAAGAGTTTGACCAACAAGTTGCTGTTGAAGCGACGGTTATATCGGTTACGGATGGACGAGGATGGACATCTAATTGGACACATGAACGTGTTCAATGGACTGTTAGATGAGTTGAAAAAGATCGAGGTAAAGCTTGAGGAGGAAGATAAGGCGTTGTTACTTCTCAACTCTCTCCCGTATGCATATGATAATTATTTGGATACTATTCTGTGCGGGAAGGATACCATTACGGTGGATCAGGCGCAGACAGCTTTATTGTCTTTTGATGCGAGGAAGAAAGACAAAGCTGGGATACGTAGCAATGACTCGGATACTGTAGCTGTTGCTCGTGGTGGGAGAGGTCGATCGTCTAACAGAGATGCTAGGTCGAATCATGGCAGGTCTCGGTCTAGGAACACCTCTGGCAATGAGGTGCAGTGTTACAAGTGTGGTGACCTTGGACATATTAGGCGGTATTGTCCTAATAAGGGTAACGGCAAGGGCGACACCAACTTGGTTAGGAGTGAAGAGACTGGTGACTCCTCTTTCACTTCTAGTAGTGACTTACTTGCGGTCACGGATGAGTGCGATGCATCTTCCAAGGAAGATTGGGTGTTAAATTCTGCTAGTGTCAGTCACGTTTGCTCCCGCAAAGACTGTTTTGATGAGCTCCAAGAAGGTATGACTAGTAGGTTGAGTTTGGCGGATAACTCGACGGTTGATGTCATGGGTGTTGGGGTGGTGAAAATCAAAACCGGTAGTGGAGTGGTGCATAGTTTGGACAAGGTTGCATATGTTCCAAAGTTGCGGAAAAATCTAATCTCACTTAGTCAGTTGGACTCCCAAGGTTATGAGTACAAAGCTCATGGGGGAGTGTTAAAGGTGACTAAGGGTTCAAGGGTCCTCATGAAGGGGGAGTTGCGTCGTGGTTTGTACCGTCTGGATGGTTCTACCATCAAGACCTCACAAGGCTGGGAACGGAAAAGACGTCGACGTGTTTCGTTCGCGGTAGAGGCAACAAAGGTTAATTGTTTCCAGGTTGCAGACGGGGGCAAGGGCAGAAAAATTCCTGCTGGTGGTAGAGTGGAGGGGTGGAGGTCCCTCTCCGGAATCAAATGACGCCTTTGACTGGTTCGGCTGTACACGGTGCATTGGCCGTGGTAGTGAGTCAGGGTGAGGACCGGACTCGGGTGTGCAGCTGGTAATTACGGTAGGCCAATGGTTGATTACTCGGTGTTACCCCTTGGGCTGGAGGGGGAGAATTGTTGGGTTAAAGACCCGTTAATCCAGCCCAATTAGTTGCTAAGTTAATTTATTAACTTAGGTAAGTTTGGGAAGGCACGTAGCTTTATGTTTTAAGGTAAGTAAAGCTATTGTCGGCTAAACAAGGAGTATAAAAAGGAATGCCAATTCCTTTTGGTGAAAACAATTGTTTTGCGGAATTGTCGAAGCAATTGGTACGCGGCACGGCAGAAGCACTACGTACGTATATTGCTTGTTTTCTCCTTCTCTCACGGAGGTATACACGGGCTAGTATTAGCGGGTGTTCAAGACGGTTCAAGTCTTGGTGTGGGAGTGTAGCTGCGGGCGCAAGTCGACTCTTGCGGTTGAGATTAATATCTCGGTTCAGTACAAGGTTCGTCTACAGTACAGGAACGGTTAGTACATCTATTCAGGTGTGGTTTATCTCTAGGAGTATTATTAATTGGTGATTATTAATTATACTCGGAAGCTAGGGTAGTTTATCGTTGTTCCTGATTTGTAGTGTGTTTCGAATTCGGTGTTGTAATTCGAGACGGTGGTTGTACTGGTGCTATTTAATATAGTGGAATTCAGCGGTTTGCTGGTGGGTTTTATCTCCGGAGTTGGAGGGTTTTGCCCTGGGTTTAGTCCCTAAAATTCTGTGTCTCGTCTTATTAGCTTGCGTATTTTCTACTTTGTTTATTATTGTCGATTAGTTTACTTCCGTTGCGCGTGGGAGATTGGTCTTATTTCCCAACAAGTGGTATCAGAGCTAGGTTTTGTGTTAATCTAGGTTCCTGTGGTTTAATCGGCAAAGATGTCAAACATGGGGTCTCAGTTTACTGTGGCGAAGTTTGACGGTAAAAGTAGTTTCACCCTTTGGCAGAGAAGGATGAAGGATCTCCTGGTACACCTTGGCTTATCGAGAGCCTTGAAAGGAGCTAAGGGCAAGCCGGAAAAGATGAGTGATGCCGACTGGGAAGATGTGTGCGATAGATATGGGATAAGTTGGAGAAACTCTACCGAGCTAAGAGTTTGACCAACAAGTTGCTGTTGAAGCGACGGTTATATCGGTTACGGATGGACGAGGATGGACATCTAATTGGACACATGAACGTGTTCAATGGACTGTTAGATGAGTTGAAAAAGATCGAGGTAAAGCTTGAGGAGGAAGATAAGGCGTTGTTACTTCTCAACTCTCTCCCGTATGCATATGATAATTATTTGGATACTATTCTGTGCGGGAAGGATACCATTACGGTGGATCAGGCGCAGACAGCTTTATTGTCTTTTGATGCGAGGAAGAAAGACAAAGCTGGGATACGTAGCAATGACTCGGATACTGTAGCTGTTGCTCGTGGTGGGAGAGGTCGATCGTCTAACAGGGATGCTAGGTCGAATCATGGCAGGTCTCAGTCTAGGAACACCTCTGGCAATGAGGTGCAGTGTTACAAGTGTGGTGACCTTGGACATATTAGGCGGTATTGTCCTAATAAGGGTAACGGCAAGGGCGACACCAACTTGGTTAGGAGTGAAGAGACTGGTGACTCCTCTTTCACTTCTAGTAGTGACTTACTTGCGGTCACGGATGAGTGCGATGCATCTTCCAAGGAAGATTGGGTGTTAAATTCTGCTAGTGTCAGTCACGTTTGCTCCCGCAAAGACTGTTTTGATGAGCTCCAAGAAGGTATGACTAGTAGGTTGAGTTTGGCGGATAACTCGACGGTTGATGTCATGGGTGTTGGGGTGGTGAAAATCAAAACCGGTAGTGGAGTGGTGCATAGTTTGGACAAGGTTGCATATGTTCCAAAGTTGCGGAAAAATCTAATCTCACTTAGTCAGTTGGGCTCCCAAGGTTATGAGTACAAAGCTCATGGGGGAGTGTTAAAGGTGACTAAGGGTTCAAGGGTCCTCATGAAGGGGGAGTTGCGTCGTGGTTTGTACCGTCTGGATGGTTCTACCATCAAGACCTCACAAGGCTGGGAACGGAAAAGACGTCGACGTGTTTCGTTCGCGGTAGAGGCAACAAAGGTTAATTGTTTCCAGGTTGCAGACGGGGGCAAGGGCAGAAAAATTCCTGCTGGTGGTAGAGTGGAGGGGTGGAGGTCCCTCTCCGGAATCAAATGACGCCTTTGACTGGTTCGGCTGTACACGGTGCATTGGCCGTGGTAGTGAGTCAGGGTGAGGACCGGACTCGGGTGTGCAGCTGGCAATTACGGTAGGCCAATGGTTGAATTCTCGGTGTTACCCCTTGGGCTGGAGGGGGAGAATTGTTGGGTTAAAGACCCGTTAATCCAGCCCAATTAGTTGCTAAGTTAATTTATTAACTTAGGTAAGTTTTGGAAGGCACGTAGCTTTATGTTTTAAGGTAAGTAAAGCTATTGTCGGCTAAACAAGGAGTATAAAAAGGAATGCCAATTCCTTTTGGTGAAAACAATTGTTTTGCGGAATTGTCGAAGCAATTGGTACGCGGCACGGCAGAAGCACTACGTACGTATATTGCTTGTTTTCTCCTTCTCTCACGGAGGTATACACGGGCTAGTATTAGCGGGTGTTCAAGACGGTTCAAGTCTTGGTGTGGGAGTGTAGCTGCGGGCGCAAGTCGACTCTTGCGGTTGAGATTAATATCTCGGTTCAGTACAAGGTTCGTCTACAGTACAGGAACGGTTAGTACATCTATTCAGGTGTGGTTTATCTCTAGGAGTATTATTAATTGGTGATTATTAATTATACTCGGAAGCTAGGGTAGTTTATCGTTGTTCCTGATTTGTAGTGTGTTTCGAATTCGGTGTTGTAATTCGAGACGGTGGTTGTACTGGTGCTATTTAATATAGTGGAATTCAGCGGTTTGCTGGTGGGTTTTATCTCCGGAGTTGGAGGGTTTTGCCCTGGGTTTAGTCCCTAAAATTCTGTGTCTCGTCTTATTAGCTTGCGTATTTTCTACTTTGTTTATTATTGTCGATTAGTTTACTTCCGTTGCGCGTGGGAGATTGGTCTTATTTCCCAACAGTATTTTTGTTTTAGCTTTAAAGCCGGTTGGATTAATTTGCAAAATTGATTTTGGGAAGAGGAGTAATATGAAAGTTGTAAGAGATGATGTATGGGGTATGGCAAGTTTAGAGTTTAGCTTCAGAAAATTGTTATATGCAAAGAGCATAATTATTAAGCGATTTCTTAGGATAAACTGACGAAGGATCAAAGTATGTTACGATAATGTTGAACTTTGGTCGCTAAAGTTCAGAGTCGTCATGGGTCACTATTGGCCCCCTCGTGGAAGAGGAGCTCACATGAGTAACCCAACACCTTATAAACTAGTCTGATCTCCAGTCTTCTATTCACATGTGAGCCCATTAAATTCTTCACTCTCAAATTCGTCAAACGCTCTTGCCCGAGTCAGGTTAATTCGCAAAGCCCCTACCTGGGGTCAAACCTCATTCAAATTCGCCGGCTCCCAAACTGGGTAAATCCATGAACCAGATCGGCAGACACAACACCAACCTTGGGCTCTGATACCATGTCAGAGTCGTCAAGGGCCAATGTCCTATATCTTTGTGTGAAATTAGACAATGTTTGTGTGTTTGTCTATGTCATTCGGAGGGAATTTACAGTAAAAATAACGTGGAAGTTTGGAAGCTAGAGCAGTATGGCAAGGATGCGTGGAAAAAGTTGTTTACTATTAATGACTTGCAAAGTTCCTTCCATCCAGGACACGTGAACGATATGTATGCCAATAATCTTTTTGAGCTTAGAGATCAATCAGGGAGGCTCTTAATACCCAAAAGTTATAGACCCTGGGACGTAATTGTCGTCCACCCTTCCAGAGATCATCCTCGTCAACTTGTATACGATCCTACGGCGTACAAACTAACATTAGAATCACTATCCGGTCGATGTGGCTACACTGAAAGTCTCATATCCCCCTCTTATGGCTCTACAGCTTGAGAAGAAGAAGAAGAAGTATTATAAGTTACGGAGTATATTAGTGATTGTAACAAAAAAATAATGCTTAATCGAATGAAGGTTCTTCATGCATCTTATCTATGTGAAGTTTTGCTCGTTGTGTGGTTGATCTCTGATGAGCCCTTTGTGGATCCATCTTAGCAACTTCTTTTTGGATACATAGCTAGTGTTGCGGGAGCAGGGAATTGAGCTTTGGAAGCCAGAGAATCCATTGGTTTTATTTTATGATTGGCCTTATATAGCGTCTCAACTTCATATAGTGTTTTTCTTTTGTTTTCTTTTTTTCTTTTTTGTATATCCGGCATCCGATCAGTGAGTGTAAAATTTCTACGTCGTCTGATTATTGGAAAAGTGAAATGATTAAGTTCTGACCCTGGGAATTATATGCTAACTAAGAGAGAAAAATGAAGTGGTTTTTTCGAATGTCATTTTATAGCCAACTTAGCCCATGCATGTCTGATGTCATACAGCGTCTGAATAGCATGTCCAACTTACGAAGTTTAGAGGCTGTCACATAATAAATCAATCGTTATGTTCCAAGTCTAGCTTCTCGAGTTGCCAGTACATAATAGCGCGAAGCATATGGTGTGAGATCCGAAATGTGAAATCATGACTTCGTTTTTCACATTCCTAATCTCATGAATTCGTCCTTATGGGTTTCTTTCCTAATAGTACGTAGCTTACCAGATATTCAATCTGACTTTCTATCTTTGTGCTATATGAAAATTGTTTATCTTTTTTTTTTTTTTCTGTGTAAAGGTAATTCCTCTGTTTTGATGATGCAGGTAACTTGATCTACTTCAGGTAGGCTTGGGGTCACCTATTTAAACAAAACAAGAAATTAGGTCACAAGTAGTAATCAATAGAGTTTAAGTGTATAAGTGTATAACACAGACCTAAAAAGCTAGGTTTTCGAACACTTTTATGGACTATGGTAATTCTGTCCCTTACACTTTATTCATTTATCTATCAATAATAATCCTCAAAAAGAATTTATACCTATCAATCAATATTAATATGAAAAGTTTCCTAAGAATAAACCAATTTTTGAGCGGTAGGGTTAAGAGAAACAATAAAGAGAAAACTATATCAATAAGTACCCCTTGAGTACAACAATGTCGCTGGAAAAAAAGTGCAAGAGCAGTCGCCCTTCGGCAGAGAGCTTACCCCAACATCTAGTTTTTGAGGAAATCCTTATCCGACTCCCATTGAAATTCCTAGGCCGATTTAAGTTCGTTTCGAGAAGCTGGTATTCCTACCTCTCTTCCGTTGAGTTCTACAACCTCCATCTCCAACGACATGGTTTCACCTCAACTATTGTTTTCATGCAATATATCCATAGAATGCATTTGTATATTGCATGAAAAGAAGAAGATGGAGAAGTATTTTAAGTTAGATTAGTCATTCTAACGGAAATAATGCATCAACTTAAAGAAGAAGATGGAGAAGTATTTTAAGTTAGATTAGTCATTCTAACGGAAATAATGCATTTGTATGCCGATTCTTCATCCATCTTATATAGCTATATACTATATGTCTATATGTGAAGCTTTGCAAGTCGTGTGGGAGATGTCTGGTGAACCCTTTATGGATCCATCTTTTACACTGGCTAGTAATAAAATTTTATAATATGTTCTACTTGGTCTTGTTATATACCCTATTGAGGTGACATCGAAACAATATATATACATGATGCAATCTATTTCTTAGCATATTATGTTCCATTGTTGCTTGAATTTAAGTTATGATTTATATGTCTATCCCCTGCCAGTATGTAGCACGAGTACCAAATCAGTGTTAAAAGATCTTGTGTCTGGCCTCTGTTACAGTAAGAGTAACTCTTACTGTAATTGTGGCGTGAAGGAGAAGGTTAATTGGAGAAATTGCAGGAAGAAGAGAAGAAAGAGTGAAGAAGATGAGAAGTGAAGATGAAGATACAAGAAACTGACAATCTTCCTCAAGAAGATTGTAACAAACTCGTAACAAACTGTTGTAACAGAATAGAGTAGGGGAGAAGATTAGAAGAGAGAGAAATCAAAGAGAATTTTGAGAGAGAAAGTTATATCATTTTCATTGCTTAAAATCCAAATGATACATTGACTCCTTATTTATACACAAATGTTGGTCAATTCAACAGAATTCAGTTAGTTAGCCAGCTTTTCAACTAATTCTAACTATCTTTCTTAACAACTATAACATTCCTCCCCTCTTCAAACAAGAGTTGCCCTCAACTCTTTGATTGCAGAAATTTACTTGCAAAGCCAGGAAATTGCTTTTCAAACTCCTCAGCATTCTCCCAGGTTGCCTCCAAGTCAGTGAAACCTTCCCAATTGACCAGGAACTGATTCTCAACCTTCCCTCTAACCTTGACAGATCTTTGCTGCAGTACAGTTGCAGGAACAGGAACATGGTTAGAAGTCTGATTTTGGAACCATGGTGGTATATGGGTTGCAGCAGGTAAAACTCCATGAAATGTCTTCAGCTGAGACACATGAAAAACATCATGGATTTTAGAAGAAGCAGGCAATCTCAGCTGATAAGCCACTTTGCCAATCACAGCAGCAATCTGAAAAGGACCATAAAACTTGTTTGCTAATTTCTGATTCCTCCTCTCCTGCACTGAATGCTGCCTATATGGCTGTAACTTCAACCATACCCAATCTCCAAGCTGGTAACACCTTTCAGTCCTATGCTTATCAGTCACCAATTTCATCCTTTCCTGAGCCGTTAGTAGATTCTGTCGGAGATTAGAAATCATTGCCTCCCTTCTTTGCAGTGATCTATCAACTTTATCCACCTTAGACTCACCAGGTAAATAAGGCAAATGTAAAGGGGGTTTCTGATTGTAGACAATCTCGTATGGGGTTAGACCAGTAGCTGTGTGGTAATGTGTATTGAACCACCATTCAGCCAATGGCAACCACATGCTCCAAGTTTTGGCATTTTCTCCGCACATGCATCTTAGATACATCTCCACACTTCTATTTACTACCTCTGTCTGACCATCAGTCTGAGGATGGTAAGCAGTCGACATCTTGAGCTCTGTCTCATGAAGTGTAAAAAGAGATTGCCAGAATTGGCTCAAGAAGACAGTATCCCTGTCACTGACAATGCTTTTAGGCCACCCATGCAACTTAAAAACATTGTCCAAATAGGCCTGTGCCACCTCCACAGCGGTATATGGATGAGATAATGGTATGAAATGAGCTGCTTTACTCAATCTGTCCACAACTACCATAATCACATCCTTACCTTGGGATTTTGGCAATCCAGTGATGAAGTCCATGCTTATATCCACCCATACCTCCTCAGGTATGGGTAAGGGTTGTAACAGCCCCGGATATGCCACATTCTCTCCTTTTGCTGCCTGACACACCAAACATTCCCTTACATAAGCACTGACATCCTTATTCATCCCCTTCCAATGAAATAAGGCTTTGAGTCTCCTTAAAGTACCATCTCTACCACTGTGACCAGCCTCACCTGATGAATGGTGCCATCTCAGGACTTCTTTTCTCAGCTGCTCATCATTTCCAATGTAAATTTTCCCTTGTCTTCTGAGCAGATTATCCTGCAGACTGTATTTAGGGATGGACACACCTTGTTGCAGCTGCTGTAACTTCTCTTGGATATCGGAATCAGTAAGATAGCTATTCTTTATCCTCTGCTCCAGGTCAGAATTAACCACAGACACTGCCATGCTCATAATTTCTGCACCTTGAACTCGAGAAAGTGCATCAGCAGCAAGGTTTTCCTTCCCACACCTGTACTGTATCTCATAGTCAAACCCCATCAACCTAGATAGCCAAAACTGCTGAAATGGTGTTGAAATCTTTTGTTGGAGCAACCATTTCAAGCTTTTTTGATCTGTCCTTATAATAAAGTGTTGACCAGACAAATATTGTTCCCACTTCTGTACAGCGAATACAATAGCCATCAATTCCTTCTCATAGACCGATAGTTTCTGCCATTTTGGTCCCAAACTCCTGCTTATAAAAGCCAAAGGGTGACCCTCCTGCATGAGAACAGCACCAATGCCACTATTGGAAGCATCTGTTTCAACTTCAAAGGGTAAGTTGAAATTTGGGACTGCTAACACCGGTGCTGTAGTCAGGGCTAATTTCAGTTGCTCAAAGGCCCTTTCTGCCTCCAAACTCCACTCAAATGCCCCTTTTTTCAACAAATTAGTCAATGGCTTGCTTATGGCTGCATAATTCCTTACAAACCTCCTGTAATATCCTGCCAAACCCAAGAAACTTCTCACATCTTTTACAGACTTGAGCATAGGCCACTCCGACACTGCTTTGATTTTTCTAGGGTCTGTTTCCACTCCCTTTCCTGAAATAAAATGCCCCAAATATTCCACTGTCTCCACAGCAAAAGCACACTTAGACAATTTAGCAAACATCTGGTTTTGCTGCATCAATCGAAATACAGACTCCAAATGTTCCCAATGCTCCTCATGAGTCTTGCTGTAGATGAGTATATCATCAAAAAATACCAATACACATCTCCTGAGTAAGGGCTTGAACACAGTATTCATCCAACCCTGGAATGAGGCCGGAGCATTGGTCAAGCCAAAAGGCATGACCAAAAACTCATAGTGCCCACTGTGAGTTTTAAAAGCTGTCTTGTATACATCAGCAGGATTCATTCTAAGCTGGTGATAGCCTGCCCTAAGATCAAGCTTGGTGAAGACTGTAGCCCCTGCCAATTCATCTATTAACTCCTCCACCACCGGTATTGGAAATTTGTCTTTAATGGTCTTCTTATTAAGGTCCCTGTAATCAACACACAACCTCCAGGATCCATCTTTTTTCCCGACCAAAACGACAGGTGAAGCAAAAGGACTTGTACTATCTCTGATAACCCCACTGTCCAACATGTCTTGGATCAATTTTTCAATAATATCCCTTTTATTGATCGGATATCTGTAAGGACGGATGTTGACAGGAGTGGCAGTATTTTCCAAGGGTATTTTATGGTCATGAATGCCCCTGGATGGTGGTAATGTTGTTGGCTCTTCAAAAATACTGCCATACTTAACCAAAAGCTGCTGTAAACAAGGGTCAGAGTTGTCCGAAGATGCAGACATAGCCTTGCAGAGAACTAAATCTGACTGGCATTCTTCAGGAATCAACTGCAGCAAGCACAACTGTGTTGCAGTAGAAGCATAAGTAGCAGCAGACTTGCCCTGGATCATTTTGATCTTTTGAGCAGGAACACCCTTCAATATTACAGTACCAGTGCCCCAATCAAACTGCATGATGAGATTTTTAAAATCCCACTTAACTGACCCTAAAGTGCTTAGCCATTGGACTCCCAGCACCATATCACAACCTCCTAAAGGAATTAGCAAGGCATCTGAAGTGAATTTCCTGTGATGCATCTCCCAGGAAAATCCCCTAGTAATGCTCTTGCAGGGTAGGTGGTTCCCATCAGCTACAGACACTGCTTGAGGGGGAATTTGTTCAACCAGACATCCCAATTTTTCAGCCAACTTCACATCCATGAAATTGTGTGTACTGCCCGAGTCAATAAGGATATGAATAGGCTTTCTATTGACAAATCCGACTACCCTCATTGTCTGAAAACCTTGATTTCCTGACAAAGCATTGACAGAGATATGTGGTTCCTCAGATATTTCCCTTTGCTCTTCCCCAACTTCCAAATCAGTCTCCAATTCAGACACATCACCCTCCACTTCAACCAAAAACACTTGTTTCTCCCTAAATTTGCATTTATGACCTCGAGTGTATGGTTCATCACAATAGTAACACTCTCCCTTTGCTAATTTAGCTGCCCGATCACTTGCTGAGATATATGTGGGTTGTCCTGGCCTAGGGGAATATGTTAGGACAGGGTTTTTGAGAGCTGATGTAGTAGGTGTAGGGAGAATGCCCTGATAGATGGAATTTTGAGCTGATTTGGCAGGAAATACAGATTTCTGAGGCAATCTCGTATTAGCATTCAATGACTCCTCTTGACATCTAGCAAAATCGATTGCCTCGGCCATACCTTGAGGCTTGAAGGCTCTAACAAAAGGCTTAACAGCCGGCCTAAGTCCACTGATAAAACTATCTAGAAAGAAGTTATCTGGCAATAAAGGATTCCTCAATTTCATCAATCCTTTCAATCGTTCAAATTCATCAATGTAATTGTCTAGTGAACCAATTTGAGCAAGTTTATTGAACTTTTCCACCACATTATAACTCGTTTCATCACGGAATCGTGACGTTAAAGCTACAACAAACTCAGTCCAACTCGCTGTTTTATTCACAGCCAAATAGCTCGAAGTCCAAATCTCAGCTTTATCAATCATATTTAGGCATGCAATATCGACTTTCTGATTATCAGGAATTTTGCACAAAGTGAAGTATTGTTCACAGCGACGAATCCAAGAGCTTACCTCCGAGCCATCAAATTGAGGAAATTGAACTTTTGGAGTAATACCGAGGCTTCGTGAGGAAGTTTCCTGATGGTTTGCATCATTTGAGACGTTGTTGTGCCTATTCCCGCTATTTCCGGCTTCTGATTGACGCAACATCGCCATGATTTGGTTCAATTGAGCCTGCATCGTCGCCATTTGGTTCAATTGAGTTTGCATCGCTGCCATACCTTGCTCTACATGCGTAATTCTGTCCTGTTCCGCCATTGTTGCTGACGTTTGAGGTTGATGAGTTTGTGCTGGTGTCTGGTACAACTGGTGACGAATGCGCGCCAGTTTAATATCAGAATCGTGTTGCGGAAGCTTCCCGAAGATCGGAGTTATCTGATACCAATGTTACAGTAAGAGTAACTCTTACTGTAATTGTGGCGTGAAGGAGAAGGTTAATTGGAGAAATTGCAGGAAGAAGAGAAGAAAGAGTGAAGAAGATGAGAAGTGAAGATGAAGATACAAGAAACTGACAATCTTCCTCAAGAAGATTGTAACAAACTCGTAACAAACTGTTGTAACAGAATAGAGTAGGGGAGAAGATTAGAAGAGAGAGAAATCAAAGAGAATTTTGAGAGAGAAAGTTATATCATTTTCATTGCTTAAAATCCAAATGATACATTGACTCCTTATTTATACACAAATGTTGGTCAATTCAACAGAATTCAGTTAGTTAGCCAGCTTTTCAACTAATTCTAACTATCTTTCTTAACAACTATAACAGCCTCTGAGTTTTGCAAAAGCCAATTAAGTTCTGATCTATGGGCATTCTCCTAACTAAGGGATCAATAAAACTATTAATTTGATGGTCTCGAAATTTATTAAAGTATTTTTCGGTTCTTTACTTGAAACAATGTTATGCAGCCCCCTCTATTCAACTCAAAGACTTAGACATGTGCGATTGGATTGCATTTTTCTGATTTGATTTGATTTGATTTGATTTGAACTGGTCTGATTTGATTTGATTTGATTTGATCTAAACTGAATTAACTGATAAATTAACTGCAACTAGACGAATTAATAACTAAAAATAGACTACATTCATTGATTGTTATTTAGATAATTCGTTCTTATCTGATTTGATTTGATTTGAATAAAGCTGATTTGATTTGATTTGATTTGAATAAATCTGATCTGATTTGAAAACACTGTTGAATAAGTTGAATCGCACAGGGGTTTAATCGTACTCACAAGGTATGAAAAGGTTTTAGAAATTAGGAACGTATTTTGTGTGTGGAATCCAACAACTCGAGAGCAGTTTCGCATTAACGGTTCTACTGGTTTTAGTAAAAAAGTTCGAATTTTGCACTCTGGGTTTGGTTACGATTCTTCGTCATACCAATTTAAGATACTAATCATGTATAGTAAAGCTGTGGCTTATTTGTTCACATGGAGAGACCGAGAATGGAAACAATTAGATACGAGTCAGGATGAACGTGACCTAAGGAATAACGCATGCATCTCAGTGTTTAATTAGTCATGGATCTGATCAAGATAAAAAAAGAGTTGCCAGTTCTTGTGGGTGAGACCTTGCACTGGCTAATACGATCTAATCATAATCATACCAAGAAAGTTATGATTTTGACATTCGATTTGAGCACAAATTGCTTCACTTTAGATTCGTTAAGTGATACTGGTCTATCATATTACAAAGATGATACTATATTTTTGTGTGAAATTGGACAATATTTATGTGCATGTTTATGTGGTTGGACGCGAAATCGGACTGATAATGTACAAGTTTGGAAGGTAGATGGCACGGATTCATGGAAGTTGTTGTTTACTTTCGATAATACTAAAAAGTATGATCCTAAATTTTGGATGTCCAATATCTTTGAGCTTACAGATCAATCAGGGAGGCATTTGATATCCAATAATAATAAATCAAAACTCTTAAACCCGATTGTAGCGTAGTGCGTCCTTCTGAAGATCTTTCTCATCGTCTTGTAGTTGATCCAACATTCAAGGCAGGACGTATGCGGTGTGAGAGGATTTGTGGCTTCAGCTACACTGAAAGCCTTGTATCCCCTTCTTACCGCGGCACTAAACCATGAAGATCGAAGAAAAATAATTATTACCATAATTGATAGTTATATATGGGCGTAATTAGTTGCATAATTGGATGTAGTCGAGTGGGTAAATTGTCACTTACGCCATACTTTTAGTTTAGATTTATCATTTTAGCCAATAAAATCTTGATGTATACGAATTTTTCATGCGTCTATTACATAGAACTATATAAGTGAAGCTTTGAGGATCAAGGTTGGCCTAGTGGATAGGAACTCAACCTGCCCGGGGGTTGTCTCGGGTTCAAATCCTTATACCCCCACCCCCCGCAGCATTAGCTGCTCCTTTGTACCAAAAAAAATATAAGTGAAGCTTTACCCCTAGTATGCTTGACGCCTGGTGCAATTTTGTTACATTTGACCTTTTATGTTCGACTTTGTTTTGCTCGTCATCTCAACTAAATTAAAATTAACCTCATTTCTCTTAGGTCTTATATATGCGTGCTCGTCCCACTGTCTAGCAACCGTTTGCGGTGTGAAATTATAATCTAGGAGATGTGATTTTAACTAATTCCCAAAAGAGTGTAACTAGTTATTTAAAAAAAAAAAGAGTATAACTGGAGAACTCATGAATCCTACGATCCAATGCCGATTGAAGCTAATGTATACATAAATGTTTTCGAAAGAATAGTATGCATGCTGATAAGTTTCAATCGTATATATATGTTTTTTCAATTAAACGTTATTACAAATAAACTAACGCAAGCAATTCAAAGAAAATCATTTTCGAGCTACTGGTGATGACTGAAAAATTTAGTGATGTATTGGACATTTCAGTGCATAGGTGATGAGGAGTAAATTCGTGTGCTACATTTGCACCTGAAAATTTTACACATGCTCACGAAAATGCTACAAATTAACCGTGCTTGTAATATACCCCCTGAGGTACAAGAAGTACCTTCGTTCTCCGTCCACGTTACCCTCGAATTCTCAATTTCCATGATTGTTATAACGGATTGGTACTAAATCATGAATAGAAGAATAAATCGTATTGACATAAAATACCTACCAAAAATATAACATATCTTGATAAATAATCCCCTGCAATAATCAATTCATTGACAAAGTTGCCATACATACTGTTGATGATATTATCTGATAATATAAATATGTGAACCGAAAATGATGAATCTAGACATTAACAATCCGATAGATCGAGTAATTAAAGGAGTTGAAGATAATGCCCATATGTAACGATCTACTACTTACTAACCAATTCTAACTTCTAAGATAAGAGGCAAAGACGATCAAAGCATCACGTGAACCGGAAGTATGAGAAATCTGCTTACAGTGTATCAAACATTTTACGCTCTGACTACAACTTGGAATTTCTCTTCTTCGTCTTATTCTTCTTCATGCTCTGCATGTTGGAGAAAGGCCATATGATGCTTTCAGTGTAGCTGAATCCACAAGTCCTACTAAAGAATGTCGACTCATCTGTCTCAATCGTTGGATCGTTTACATGTCGATGAGGATGATCCCCCGAAGTGTGGACGACAATCGCGTCCCCGGGTTTCCAACGATGAGGTACCAAGAGCCTTCCTGTTTGATCTCTAAGCTCATAAAGATTATTGTCATACAAATAGTTCAACCTATCACAATAAGAAACGTTTTCCAAACCATTCATATAAAACAACTTTTTCCAAACATCCTTGCCATTCAGCTCTAGCTTCCACACTAGTACTGAGCCGCGTAAACGAGCACACAAACATTGTCTAATTTCGCACAACGATATAGTATGACCTGGGTGCAAGACCATACCAGGAGAACAAGGATAAGTTAACGAAGAAAACGTGAAGCAATGTGTGCTCAAATCTAATGAAAAGATTATAATCTGCTCGGCTTTTGATTTTACCAGCCAGTTCAAGGTGTCACCCACGAGAATTGGCAGCTCTCGTTCACTATAACTGCCTTGACTGGACTCCGAGATGCACCGATGATTTCTTAGGTCACGTTCAAGCTGACTCGTATCTAATCGTTTCCATTTTCGGTCCCTCGATGTGAACAAATAAGCCACAGCTTTTCTATACATGAGTAATATCTTATATTGGTCGGATGAGGAGTCATAACCAAACCCGGAGTGCAAAATTCCGCCACTTCTGTATGTTTTGCCAACAGGGCCATTGATACGAAGCTGCCCCCGGGTAATTGGATTCCACACACAAAATACGTTTTTCGGTTGTAGATGGAGGCATATCAACCCGTTACACGACCCGATCACGTTACTACTCTTCACTTCGTCAGCGGCCTCATCACCAATAGACTCTTGTGGTATATTAACCTTGGTGAATTCGATCTCATTAACATTATAATTATCATGGTTTTCGTGTAAAATTTTCAAGGTGTAAAAATTTGGTTGTCTTTGTATTTGCATGAAAACAATGGTTGAGGTGAGACCATTGCGTTTGAGGTAGAGTTTGTAGAATGCAGTGGAGGAGATGAAAGAATTCCAGTGTTTCGAAACGAACTTAAATCGATGGAGGGATTTCAATGGTAGCCGCATAAGGATTTCGTCGAATATGAGATCTTGGGGTAATATCACCCCAGAGGGGCTAGTACTTCTTCCCTTCTTCACCTGCCGCATTATTCTTACGCTTACTGGGGTTTGGTCTTTGCTTTCTCTTTGGTTTCTTTTAACCCTAACAAACTGGAGAAGTCGATGATCTATCTGACCCCTGTCTCCTAAGGTGCATACTCGTAGTCTCGAATCTCGATGGTCAAGTCGGGCCGGGCCAGCCTTTTTCGGGCCTACTTGGTTGGCCTAGCAATGTGGGCCAAAGCAGGCTTTGGGGCCATTCATGGTCGTTCATGCTTTTTATTTTTTCAAGTTCATAATTAACAATTCTACAATAGCTACCAATGTATAGTAGCCATGGTAAATGATGGAATAATAGCCATTGATTTCCCCTAAATAAATCCTGACCGTTTATGAGTTTGACCAATAAATAATTAAAAATAATATCAAACACCAAAGATTAAATACACCAAAAATAAAAAACCCCCTTTACTCTCTCTTTCTTATTCCCCCACCCCAGCCCCGCCTCCACCCCCACCCCAGCCCCGCCTCCACCTCCACCCCAGCTGCCACTGTCCTTCAAACCCAACCACCACACAACTGTCGCTCACCCCGCCTCACCGTTGGGACCGAAAGTCGCCGGATACCACGCGTCCCCACCCATTTGCGTCACTGACGGCCTCCCCTCCGCCTGCTTTTTCTCTTTCTTTTCTCCACTCGCTTGGGTGGTGGTGATTGTGAGAAGGCGGCGTGGAGGCTACTGGGGGGTCGGCGAAGGGGTTTAAGTGGGGCAGTTGCCGGGGAATCGATGGGGTTGAGGGTGGAAGAGAGGAGGGCGTGGCGGCAGTGAATGAGGGGTTGGTGCGTGGTGGTTGAGAAGGAGGGGGAGGAGCGTGGAGAAAGAAATTGAAAGGGTAAATTTAATTTTTTTTTACAATATTATTTTGAATTTAATAAATACAATTAAAAATAATTTTAAGGTCAAAGTTACAGTGGCTACCGAAGCTTGGTAGCCATTGTAGAATCACCCGTTCATAATTGTTACGTTTTCATAACGTTATGCATCACAAATCAAAAATTAAGGGTCTGTTTGGTATCGTTTTCTGTTTTCAATTTTCAGTTTTTTGAAAACTAAAATCCCATTTTTTAAACCAGAAAAAGTGGTTTTCAGTTTTCAGTTGTCATTTTCTATATGACTACTATAGAACCAAACAATTTAAACTTAATTTTGTAACTTGTTTAACCAAACTTTTTGCGCAAAAAAAACCAAAAACCGAAAACGGCAGTGATACCGAACGGGCCCTAAAATGTTTGATTCCATAATAGTCATATAAAAACAAAAAACTGAAAACCACTATTTTTGATGATTTTCAAAAACGGAACTTTTGTTTTCAAAAAAATTGAAAATTGAAAACAGTAAACGATACCAATTAGATCCTAGTTATTGCATATTCACATAAAAAATAAGCTATTGTGATTTTTGGTGTCATAATTAAAATGTACAATATTTTATTTTAATCTTGTTATTATATTTTATTATTTCAATTTACGAGTACTTTATTACGAGTACCAAATTTGCCATAATCCAACATTTTCGACACTAATTCACATAATTTGTTTTGACGTATAGTTCACATAATTAGGGTTTATAAACTTTGAATTTTTTATGTTTTATATTTAACAGCGGGTTGGACCGGGCCACAAATTCGACACAAGCCCGGCCCAAATTATTGCCAACTTTTTTTTAGCCGAGCTTTGTTCCACGTTGGGCCAATGTATGCCCCAACATGGCAAAACTCGAGTCCGGCCAACGGGACTGGGCCATTTGATTAGCTCTAATAACTCGTAGTTAACTTGTTATACCATAACACACATGTTTAATTTAAGGAAAATTTGCGAGACCGCACTTTTTATGTTTAATTTTGCGAAACTGAACATTTTAAGTCTATTTCTTTGCGAAACTGCACCTTTTCAAATTTTCGTCCAATTTTGACTACTATCGGATATCAGGCATTGACCCGACCTTACTCTTCTCCTTCAATTTCCCTCCAATTTTTCCCCTTCCCCCCGTCCCCGAAAAAACTCCTAAATTTTTAGGTCAAGTCAACGTCGGAGGGTGGTCAAAAGTGGTCGGAAATGAAAAAAGGTGCAGTTTCGCAAAGAAATAAATTTAAAAGGTACAATTTCGCAAAGAAATAAATTTAAAAGGTGCAGTGTCGCAAAATTAAACATAAAAGGTGCGATCTCGCAAATTTTCCTTAATTTAATTTAACGTTATATATGAACCTTTTTCCTTCAATTAATAATTGATGAATCAAAATTTAGGTTTAGACGGAGGTTCGCGTTAATAGTGAGAGGAGAGACATATAATGATTAACTAGTTTTGCGCCCGTGACAATCACGGGACTGTTATACATATCTTGTATACCTCTTTTCCTTGGTTGAAGTTAAAGGATATATATGAGATACCTCAATTTCAATTGATCGTCAATGTTTATTATCAGTTTTTTCCCGGTAAGTTTATTTGGACAAAACTAATTCGTGTATTACAATTTTTTTCCTATTAATGACTGAACTTAACCTGTTAGAATACAAACTCTAACTGAACTGGGTCCAATCATTGTTGAACAGGTCAAATAATCGATCCCTAGATCAACCACAACAATTATATAACAATTCTAAATCTTAAAGTGATATTTTCAGAATACCCATGTAGTTTCCAACTTTTGCTGATATACCGCCAAGGTTTCAGCATTTCAAAAATGGTTCAGAGGTTTGCGTTTCGGATTTCTTTTAGGGTTTAGCCTAACGGCCATTACCACTGTCAATTTTTTTAAAAAACTTTCAATCATCATATTGTCATATCATTTGGAGTACCCCTTAGCGAACCTAACCAAATTCAAATTGTTACTCTCATTAGTTAATGTATGATTTACATATTGAGGACAATAGTACTGCCGATAAGTATTCCCAACACTCTATCGCTACCAGTTTACTAATCCAGCATGTGGATGAAAATACTTTTGATCTCTTTTGAACTCGTTTCAACAATCTCTCCTTTGTCGACATTTTTTACTCATGTACACCTAAATTTACATCAAAAGTTGAGGACAAAGTATTTAGTGTATTATTATTGCATTTTCAAATTTTGAGGTATTAAGAAAATTCTTATATCACAAAAAATAACCTTAAAAAAACATAGGAGGTAAATTGCTCATGATAAAAACATATGGTGTTATATTGCACATTTAGAAGTTAGATTGCACCATTGATCATAAGCGTATGGGGTAAATTGTCACTTTCACCCTTCGATAATCTCATAGTTGATGCATGGAACAATCTTACTATATTTAAATTTTATTACTTACACTTGCAAATCGTAAAAATAAATGACCAAATCGATCAATTCCGATCCATTATAATAGTTATACTGTAATAAGATATAACTATGATTTGGAACCTTATAATATGGGACTACAAATAATGATAATGAGTACATAAAATTGATATAAACTAACACCCTCCTATATTGTAGCATATGAGAATCCCTTTTCCGCAACACTTTTCTTCTCCACCAAAGTTTCATTATTTTGATAACTTTTAAAAAAACAAATGGTGAAACACATATTTTTTGTATGCTAAATCAAGCAAAGACCAAATTATATATAGTTAGTCGAATTAGCATGTTACAAAAAACTGGAAAACAAACAGCCAAAAGTCACTAAATTGATTATCATCAATAAAAAAAAAACTTTCAAACTACTTATAAAATTCAATTAAAACTTTTTAGATGTATTGTGGAAGATGAAAAATTCTTTATAATTAATTCAAATAAATAAGTTGATTTAATATCTTCATTGCTTGGTTTTTACCCCTGAAAACATACTCAAATGCACATAGGGATGACACGTAGGATTAGCGAATTTGTAAATGTTAGCTTATTAATATTATTATATAGATTAGTGACTACAATACCTCTTAGGCCCTGTGCGATTCAACTGCATTTTTCTGATCTGATCTGATTTGATTTGAATTGAACTGATCTGATTTGATTTGATTTGAATAAATTTGATTTGATTTGATCTGAACTGAATTAATTGATAAATTAACTACAATTAGACGAATAAATAACTAGAAATAGACTAGATTCATCAATTATTATTTGGATAATTCTGGTCTGATTTGATTTGATTTGAATAAAACTGATCTGATTTGATTTGATTTGAATAAATCTGATCTGATTTGAAAACACTGTTGAATAAGTTGAATCGCACAGGGCCTTAGCCACCCTAATAAGCGCACCAACAATGCAGCAATGCAGCAGGAGAAGAAGGCCAGAGCCTTAGGCGGCCCCTCCGGCAACGTCATACCCAACGATCTCCTGTTCGATGAAATCCTTATTCGACTCCCATTGAAATCCTTGGCTCGATGTAAGTTTGTTTCGAAAAGCTGGAATTCTTTTCTCTCCTCCCCTGAGTTCCACAAGCTCCATCTCCAACGCCATGGTTTCACATCATCAACTGTTATATTTATGCAAGCACAAGACCGTGGCATATCTAGCGCAACGCGTAAAGATTTTGATTTCTACACCTTCAAAATTCTACACAATAATAACCACGATGATGACACTGATGTTGAAATTATCGAATTCGACAAGGTTTAATTTTGGTATCACGAAAGTCGATTAAGGATGATGGTGAAGTCGTGGATAAGGTCGATTACGAAGTGAAGAGTAGTAATTTGATTGGCACGAGCAAAGGGTTGATATGCCTCCAACTTAAAGACAGGAACAGATTTTGTCTCTGGAATCCAATAACTCGGGAGCAGCTTCACATTAATGGCCCTGCTGGTCAAAAAGGCCGAATTTATCACTCTGGTTTTGGTTATGACTCCTCGTCCGACCAATTTAAGATAGTACTCATGTATGGTAAAGCTGTGGCTTATTTGTTCACATCGAAAGACCGAGAATGGAAACGATTAGATACGAGTCAGGCTGAACGTGACCTAAGGAAACAAAGTTGCATCTCACAGTATACTCATGGCAAATGCCACTACCAAGCAGTGCATATAATTGTCGGCGAGACCTTGTACTGGCTGCTAAAATCGTATGGGAAGCATATTATTATCTTGACGTTCAATTTGAGCACAAATTTCTTCAAATCCAATTCGTTGAATCGTCCAATTTCTACTGGCGGCGTTATGTTTTTATGTGAAATCGGACAATCCTTGTGTGTTTGTCTGTGTGTTTTGACACAAATGATAGTGAATGACAAGTTTCAAGTGTGGAAGCTAGAGCACACTTTGGGATTGGCAACACAAATGGTGAATGATGAGGATCCCTGGAAATTGTTGTTTACTATTAAGAATCCGCTAATTAGTTCTGGCGTAATTAAGAATATTATGAATATTTTTGAGCTTAGAGATCAAACAGAGAGGCTTTTGATACCCAATACATCAACAATTTGGGAACCCTTTGTCTTCGACTCTTACCAAGATCATCCTCATCGACGTGAATATGATCCTTTATTTAAAAACCCGAGAGGCTTCGAGTGGTATCACGGATTCAGATACACTGAAAGCCTCATATTCCCTCATGCATTGTAACCAGCCAAAGATACCTCATGTATGTGAAATCTTCTTCAGAAAGCATCTAAGCATAAGGGTCTTACCTCTGTCTTTTCAAAATGTGAACTATAAATTACATTAATCCCAGAATTATAATTTCTTTTATTCTTTGTACTTACTCTATATTCTTTGACATTTAAATTTCAAAACCATGTAGATGATTAGAATTCTGAACGGTTTTATGAAGCATATGAGGAATGCATTCGATTTTTCAGCTTATCTGCTTATATTGAAGTTATTATATATTTTGTATATTTATGATTTATCGATCCCTTGTATTGCCATGAGTACATAAGTAGACAAGTAGTGCGCACAAATAAAATCCGTGTCTATCATAATTTTGATTTCTCAGCTCACGGATAACCATTAACCAAACACGCACTTAGACCTATATATAACAACCGATTAAAACAAACGAACTTCATTAAAAATCCAAACTATTCTACATTCAAAACAAGTGAATTTGTACCTTTTCGAGGAAGTAGATCAGAAATTAGTAACTGGTGCCCTGTATGAAGAAAATGTGCGATCAAGAGACAGACATTAAGAAGCAAGTCGTGCAAAAAAAAAAAAAAAAAAAAAAAAAAAAACCAATAGCAAGCATAGCTGTAAAAATGACCAGAGCACAAAATTATACAGAAAGCGAAACATACTCCATTGAGTCGAATTGCATGTCATAGTCCCTCTATTAATTATCAGAAAGTATGACATTAACTTGCCCAAGTACCTCGTTCAAGTTTGAGGTCCGAGCTTGAGCTGGCTTGGCCACCTCTTCACAATACATGTGTATATCTTTGTTAATGAGACAAACTTTGCAGAACTTCAACAATCTATCGGAAAATTTCCTCTGCTTTCGCTCTATTGTTCTTCTTCTTTGGATCCTAGGTTTAATTTATCGGAAGATGACCTCGTGATTTCCAGTTGTGAATTGAGCTTATAATGTTCCGTTGCTCCTTTTATTCGAGTTTATTTGTATGTTTATCTATCACTTCCTATGAGTACCGAACTAGCTAGTGAGCACAAATTTAATGGGGGACTATGAGAATATTGATTTCCCGAGGACAACTAATAAAAAGACGTACTTAGCGTCTTAGCCCTATGAACGAACTTTTATTTATGACAAACGAACTTTTAATAATGACAAACGAACTGCAGTTAAATTTTGTACCTTCTTGAATGTATGGACAATGCTAGAGATTACGGTGGGTGTCTACGATCAGCAAAAATTTTACTACATTATCAAAAATTTACTACTCACACAATTAAATTTTTACTACCTGAGTTTTTCATTACATTAATTTTACTATGCCTATATCAATTTTATTACTACTAACTCAATTTTTTTTTCATCATAGACAAATTAATCGTGTCTACACTGTAGACCTCTAACAATTTGCTATTTGTATAGGCAGATATGAAAATTAGAGCGTACATGCTAAACTTTTACTTACTCTCATCCAGGGCCGTGTGGGAGAAAGTGGGGGCCCTGGGCGAAACTCGAATATTGGGGCCCCTTAAAAGTCGGTAACATAGGCGAAACTCTAAGGCTGGGGCCCTTAGAATTAAAGCCAGCCGTAATATGCGCTTAATAGTGAAAATCGTTCGGGAATTGGAATTCTAAGTCATAGTAATACTAATTTGGTTTACTAGTGAAAAAAGAAAAAGACTAAATGAATAAAAATTGAATAAACAAATAAAACTAGAGAAAGAATAAACTAAAAAAAAAACACAAAAATAGGACCAGTGGGTTTCGAACCCTTGCAAACCCAAAATCACTTCCATCTCTCATGCAATGGACCACTAGGCCAACTGAACTTTTATGATATGTAAGCAAGCTAATTTGTATATATTTCAAATTCTGGAAATGGGGCCCTGGGCGTGGGCCCAGCTCGCCCAAGCTCCCCCACGCCACTGCTCTCATCCGATCCATATATATACCATCCCAACAATTTGAACGGGTTAACAATCTAAAATGACCGAAGACGTACAAGTTATCTAAACTTAATGTTGTGTTGGGCGGCTGCAATGTGGAATATTATGTCAACTAAAAATCAATATTTGGAGCGTAAACCGCATACTAAAGCCCCTAATCCTTAACATTCCGTATAATAATCTCTATTCTACCGAAAAATAACACATTTAATTTGCAATTGTCTGAATTTTTTTTCTTTAATAATTTATCAATCAAGTTTCAGGGTTGGATGGAGATTAGGGCTAAAGAGGGAGAGTTGATATACAATGAGACCGCAACCTCTTAGCAGCCATAATAACAAGCGTAACAATGCAACAGGAGAAGAAGACCAGAGCCTTTGGCCCCTCCCAAGGTGCCATACGACACATACCCAACGATCTCGTGCTCGCGGAAATCCTTTTTCGACTCCCAGCGAAATCCCTCGGTCGATTTAAGTTGGTTTCGAAAAGCTGGAATTCTTTTATCTCTACCACTAAGTTCCACAAGCTCCATCTCCAACGCTATGATTTCACATCATCAACTGATATATTTATGCAAGCACGCCACCGAAACATATTTGGCGAAACTAGTAAATATTTCGAATTCTACACCTACAAAATTCTACACAATAATAACCACGATGATTATAATATTGAAAAAATTGAATTCGCCAAGGTTATCGTATCACAAAAGTCGATCGATGCTGAAGATGGTGAAATCGAGGATAAGGCCGATTACGAAGTGAAGAGTAGTAATTTGATTGGCACGTGCAACGGGTTGATATGCTTCCAACTTAAAGCAACCAACAGATTTTGTGTTTGGAATCCAATGACTCGGGAGCAGCTTCGGTTTAAGGGCCCTGCTGGTTCAAAAGGCCGAATCTATCGCTCTGGTTTTGGTTATGACTCCTCGACCGACCAATTTAAGATAGTACTCATGTATGGTAAAGCTATGACTTATTTGTTTACATCGGGAGACCGAAGATGGAAACAATTAGATACGACTCATACGAGTCAGATTGAACGTGACCTAAGGGATCACAGGTGCCTCTCGTTGCATAGTCATGGCCAATACCTAGAAGTTCTGCCAATTCTCGTGGGCGAGACCTTGTACTGGCTGGTAAGCAAGTATGGGAACCAGATTATGATCTTGACGTTCGATTTGAAAACAAGTTTGTTGACATTCACTACCATGAGTCATCCAATGTCTACTGGTGAGCCAGATCGTATGTTTTTGTGTGAAATCGGACAATCCTTGTGTGTTTGTCTATGTGGTTGGACGCGATTGGCCAATAATCAGGTACAAGTGTGGAAGCTAGAGCAGAACGGCAAGGATCCCTCCTCCTTGAAGTTCTTGTTTACTATTAAGAATGCGAAAAGCTATTCTGATCGGTGTGATAATATGTTTGAGCTTAGAGATCAATCAGGGAGGCTTTTGATACCCAATTTATCAGAACTTTGGGACCCTATTGTCCTCCACCCTAACAAGGAACATCCTCATAGACGCGAATATGATCGTATATTCGAGGAAAAACCGATAGGCTTCAACTGGTATTGTGGATTCAGATACATTGAAAGCCTCATATCCCCCCATGAATTCTTCATGAATCCATTGCAAGCGAAGGTTTGCTCCAAAGTCATGCGGTAACTAGACATACGTATGTTATTATACTCTTTGAAAGAGTAAAAAGTTTCCTTCGTTCTTGAGTTGTACGTAAACCATTATTGATTGTATTGTTTACGTACAATAGAATTAATAGAATTATAATAGATCTCTTTCGGAAATGGATCTTAGCATTATTGGCTTAATTTTTACTCTTTCATTCCTTTGAATATATAGTTAACACTTAACACTAACAAAGAATAGTCTTACTTGCATTATTGTTGGACTTCTTAACTAGTAATTAACTACAAGTCCTTTTTCGAGTGTTGCTACGATCTCTATCTTCAAATTACATAATCATAAAAAGAGTACTTTTTTTACTCTTGTTCATATCATAAATTTCGAGTGATGCATTCCATTTTGAGATTAAAATGTCCCTTAGTTGCTTTTATTCTAGTTATATTGCAAATCTATCTATCCCTTAACTTGTCTTGAGTCTCAACCTGGTGCGAAAAAATAAATTCTGCGGCTATCATGATTTTGATTTCCCAGGAACAACCAACCACGCACTTAGACCTATATATATGAACAACGGATTATGAACAAACAAACTGCATTCAAATTTAAGTTCAAATTATTCTGCATTCAAACAAGTAAATTTTGTACCTTTACGAGGAAGTACTAACTAGTGACTGGTGCCCTGTATATGACTGTTGGACTACTTTATGTACATTATTTACTACTCCCTCCATGCCAAAATATATGACGTTTTCAAGTTACGAGGCAAGTTTTGACTTTCAATTTTATGAAAAAATATCTTGTCAAAAATTATAAAAATTATACCATTGGATTCGTTATGAAATATAGTTTCACATGATCATAATTTCATAATTTTTACCCTTATATTTTGAGAGATATCGAAGTGTAAAGAAGTGTCTCGTAACTCGAAAACGTCATATATTTTGAAATGGAGGGAGTACATCATCACTCTATCACATTCACACCAAAAAGACAAAGTTATATCTGATCTGCTGGAATTTGAATGGTTGAGAAAATGGGAGATCAAGTGACAGATATGAAGAAGCAAGTCCTGCAAAAAAGTAACCTCGACGACGATCTGATTACTCAAGAAATACTTACAAGACTGCCCATCAAATCCATTCTTAGATTTGAGTCGGTTTCGAAACAATGGTACGCTGCTCTTTCTTCACCAAACTTTGCTAATGCTCACCTTAAGAAATCCCCATTTTATCACCCTTATGCTCCTGTGCACACCTTGTTTATTATCAAGTGTGGTAATAATTACTACCTATTCACTTACAATGATGATGATGATCATTCTGTTTCTGGTAAATTTGAAGATAATTTGGTTAAACTAGACTTTGAGATCAATGTTGGGAACGATACTCTTACGCTTATAGGCTGCTGTGATGGGTTAATCTGTTTTATCCAAAGAAATACTTCATCTTATGGAACCCAGCATCCCGAAAACTATTCAGATTATAGCTATTCAGAGGATCTTGTTGCTTGCGGATTTGGGTACGATTTTCTCTATCGATGACTATAAATATGTTAGAATTTTGATGTTGAGTTACAAATGGGAGCGTGGCGATTACTTTATTGTTCGTGTATTCTGACTGAGGGAAAACAGGTGGAGGAAAATTGATTTTGATCTTCATGTAATTGTTTTACTTGATGAACGGCCAGTACTTCTTGACGAGAAGATGAATTGGACTGCTTATAGTCACCGTGCTGGTGTTGTAGTTGTTAGCTTCGATTTGAGGCTTGAGAGGTTCAGCATGCTTCCAAATTCACGCTCGAGCCACTACGACTGGTTAGGAGACATGGGAGGGTGTTTATGCAAGTGCAGCGCTGGTATTGTAGAATCTACTGACAAGATAATCCACATTGTGAAACTTCCTGATAATACCGAGAAATCTCTTACAGCATGTTTGGTAGGGAGGAATTGGATGGAAAGGAAAGGAAAGGAAATAGATTTTACAACTTTCCTACGTTTGGTTGATGAAGATACATGGGAAGTGGAAGGAAAAGAAAGGAATTGGAAGGAAATGATCCTTCATTAAACTCTCATTTCCTTTTCCTCCCAAATCGGGCGGAATTGGACGGAAAGCCAATTTACAACATAAAAACACTCACTTTCCTTCCAATTCCTCCCAAATTTGAAAAAGTGAACCAAACACAGGAAATCGTAGTTCCTTTCCTTTCTCTTCTTTTCTTTTCCGTTCCTTTCTCTTCCTTCCAATTCTTTCCGTTCAATTCCTCTCTACCAAACATGCTGTTAGTCTTCCTGAGGATTGGCCTTAAGCATGGATTTGCAATTGATTGGGTTCACGAGTCGTGGCAAGTTTTTCATCACAAAAATGCTCAATGGTGCAGATGAGCATTATGAGGCGGGAGCGACTAAAATGCTGGCTTTGGTTGATCTGTTGGACTCGTAATTTAAGTGGACCATGACTTAAGGAATTCTAATACAGTATGGTATCACTATTAAGCTAATTGGGCCTGTAGACGAGTCCGTTCAGTTGTAGTTGCCTAAACCTAAGAGGTTTTCTTTGGTGGTAAGAAACCTTATTAAGACCTAAGGTCGGGATCCCCCCTGTAGCTATATATACATGAGAACCCTACAGTTTAACCTAAGGCACCACCTATCGTATATAGCGTACAGAGGAAGCATCCTAATACCGTCTGCGCTGGTCTCCACTGTTCCCCCATTGTTTCACCGTACGTCATGGCCACAGGTAATTTATATACTAGTAGATTGATGTTAATAGATCTTGGCTAAATTCAACATGTGGTATCAGAGCCACATTAATATTGCTACTGGTTATAAACGTGAATTCAAAGTTTTAGAGATTAAGAGTTTGTTGATGATCAATTCCGTATGACGTTGAATTCATCTGTTGTCTATTATTCGTTACTTGCGGCATGCATATAGATGCGGTAATTTTAACTTGAGTTGGCATGCTACTCCATCGGATTATCAATCCTTGTGCGCATTAAATTTTATTAGTTCTTGATATTTGCATGCAACTTGTCTCTTTGTTTGTTCACTCATGTGGGTCCACAACCAATTCTTGCAGTATGTCTTTCAAAAGGTATACATACAATAACATAAATAAATATAAAAAAAAAAAAAAAAAAAAAAGGGGAAGGAAGACTAATATTTTCCATAAGTGACCCACACTCCATGGACGTAATAATTATTTTTAGAGTTGTGTCTTGTCCTTCATAAGTCATGGCATGTGATATACAGAAATAAGTGTGGTATGTAGTGACTCACTGACAGATTAGTCTTTAGGCACAATAAATTTATATAAGGTCCGTTTTCTTTTACCAAAACTTTCAGTTTTGTGCACTTTTAATTATTCGACATCAAATCAGAATATTGAAAGTGCTCAATTTTAAGAACTACAGCATTAATCTTCGGTTGTTCGACAAAAAAAATCAGGATAGCTGAAGATTGATTAAATTACAGTTTTGTGTTTTAGGGTTGTTTTTTAAGTAATCCAACAACAAATAGGGTACTTAAAAATCAGCTTGTTTTTCAAGATTGAGTTTCAGTTTCTTGTATTCACACAACAAATGATGAATACAAGATTATACCGTTTTTCTTTTTCAGTTAAATATTAAGAGGATCATATCGTGCTTATATTTATGGTAATTTTACAGTTGCAAACTATCCTGCCTTACCTGCGATTCAACCACTTGATGGCACTAATTTTAAGAGATGGAAAAGGGACGTCAAATTTCATCTTACCTTTCTTGACATTGATGCCTGCATTAGGAAAACTTTTCCACTATTATTTCCTACTATTGCCACAGAAGAGAATATAGATTCAACTGATACTGTTCCTGAGGCACCTACTGCTACTAGTGTGGAGGGTTACAAGGAGCAATATGAGGAGTGGGAGCCTAGTAACAGATGGTGTTTGGCTTTTATGATGACACTTGTTTCAGATGAATATAGAGATTCTGTTAGTGAGTTCAAAACTGCTAAAGGCCTTCTTGACGGACTTGACAAAATTTTTGTGGAATCGAAGATGGCAATTTCCAGTGAATTGGTGACAAAAATTACCAATATGTCATATTCTGAAGATGAAGGTGTTAGAGCGTTTCTTATGAAGATGTCGAATCTCAATGGAAAATTGAAAAACTTGGAGATGGGTTTTCAGGATCCTATACTCATACACTTTGCTATTCAAGCCCTTCCCACAAAATTCGACCATATCAAGAATGCTTTCAATGTTGGCGGAGAAAAATTGACATTCAATGATTTTATTTCTAAGTGTGCTTATGAGGAGTCTCGTCTAAAGTCTAAGGTTGTCCCTGAAGCTAATATTGTAGGAACCTCTAAAAAGCCACGTTTTTTCTCTAAGCCTTCCTCAAACTCTTTGAAGCCCACAACTACCAAGAACTTTAAGAAATCTTTTAAGAAACCTTTCCAGAAGAAGGACTTTAAGAGTGCTGATAACCCTCAAAATGCCTCACAATCTACTACTGATGGTTGTTATTTTTGTCATGATCCCACTCACTTCAAGAAGCAGTGTTCTAAATGGAAAGATTGGATGAAAAAGAAAGGTACTTTACCTCTAGCTTTCGTCTGTTTGGAGATTAATTTAGTCGATGTTCCCCCTAATTCTTGGTGGCTTGACTCTGGTGCGTCTGTCCATATTGTTAATTCTTTACAGGGTATGACAAACCTAAGGGTTCCAAGTGATGATGAAAGATGGGTCTTTATTGGAAATGGACAGAGAGTTGCTGTGGAAAAAGTTGGAGTCATAAAGCTAGAGCTCAAATCAGGACACTATCTTACCTTGCCGAGAGTTTTAGTTATTAGATCAATTAGGAGGAACTTATTGTCTATTTCAAATTTATTGAGTATGGGATATAGCTTGACGTTTAAAGATGCTACAGTTGACATTTTATATAATTCGGCACTTGTTGGTCATGCTTCCTTATGTGATGGGTTATTTAAATTGTCACTTGCTCATGAATGTAATTTCATAACTTCCGCGAATTCCAAGAAACGAAAACGTGCCGACAAGAATTCATCATTATTATGGCATAATAGGCTAGGCCATATTTCCAAGGAAAGAATGTTAAGGCTTGTACGTACAAATGTTCTTTGCGATCTTGACTTTTCTGATCTTGGAGTATGCGTGGAGTGCATCAAAGGCAAGTTTACCAAAACTCACAAAAAGAATGCCACTAGGAGCACTTCTATTCTAGAGATAATCCATACGGATATATGTGGACCACTTCCTGATAAAACCTTAACGGGTGAATCGTATTTCATTACTTTTATCGACGACTTCTCTCGTTATGGGTATATTTATTTGATGAAAGAAAAGAGTGAATCTTTAGAGAAATTCAAAATTTTCAAGACGGAAGTGGAGAAACAATTGGGAAGAGTAATAAAAATCGTGAGGTCTGATCGAGGCGGAGAATATTATGGTAAATATGATGAGTCTGGCCAAAACAAGGGACCTTTTGCTAGATATCTCGAGGAATGTGGAATTGTAGGTCAGTATACTATGCCAGGAGAACCACAACAAAATGGAGTTGTCGAAAGGAGGAATCGTACTCTTCAAGATATGATACGTAGTATGCAGTCTCACACATCCTTGCCAGTGAGCTTGTGGGGCGAAGCTCTCAAAACTGCAGCATATATTCTCAATCGGGTACCTTCTAAATCTGTCCCCAAGACACCATTTGAGCTATGGACAGGTCGAGTGCCGTCTCTTAGGCATATGCGGGTTTGGGGGTGCAAAGCTGAAGCGAAATTTTATAATCCCGAGATAAAGAAACTTGATGAAAGGACTACAAGTTGTTTTTTTGTTGGGTATCCTCCTAATTCTAAAGGGTACAGATTTTATTGTCCCAATAGAGTTAACCGTATTTTGGAGAGCAATTATGTGGTCTTTCTTGAGGATTTGGCACACCATTCCGGACCTAGCTCCCTTGAACGTTTTCGGTCTGTCGTGAATGATGAGCCACTCGTAGTAGATGATCGCATGGAGCATACGCCACATTCCGAGACACCTGCGATTCCGCAGGTGGGGGGTGAGAATTCTCATGTAGCTTCTGCTCCTCCCATTCGACGCTCAATACGAGATATAAGACCACCTATCCAACACAATGATTATTACCTTTATTTGCATGAAAATGATTTTGATGGTACAGAAATTGATGATCCCACTAGTTACAAGCAAGCAATGTCTCATCCTAAAATGGTCCAGTGGAAAGAGGCAATGGGTGAGGAGATGGAGTCTATGATGGAGAATGGAGTATGGGAATTATCTTCTCTTCCACATGGTGCTAAAGCGGTTGGATGTAAATGGGTGTTCAAGACTAAGAAAAACTCCAAAGGCGAGGTAGAACGTTTCAAGGCGAGGTTAGTTGCAAAGGGGTTTACTCAACGAGAAGGGGTTGATTATACTGAAACTTTTTCTCCAGTTTCCAAAAAGGATTCCCTCCGAATAATTTTGGCTCTTGCAGTTCATTTAGATTTGGAATTGCAACAAATGGACGTAAAAACCGCTTTCTTAATGGAGACTTGCATGAGGAGGTGTACATGAACCAACCCGAGGGATATATTGCTAACGGACAAGAGCATTTGGTTTGTAAGTTGAAGAAATCTATTTATGGCTTGAAACAAGCGTCCCGACAATGGTACATGAAATTCGATGAAGTTGCTAAATCTTTTGGATTTTCTAGTACTAAGATGGATCGTTGCGTATATGCTAAAGTCAGTGGGAGCAAAATAATATTCATGATTCTTTATGTGGATGATATTGTATTAGCTTCTAATGATTTAGGCGTCATGTCTAATACAAAAAGTTTTCTCCGTCAACACTTTCAGATGAAGGACTTGGGTGACGTGAATTATGTTTTGGGCATAAAGGTTGAGAGGAATCGTAAGCTTGGTTATCTGTCCTTATCACAAGGTACATATATTGATAGTATATTAAAAAGGTTTAATATGTTTGATTGCAATGGGACAGCAGCACCCGTAGCTAAAGGGGACAAGTTACAAAAAGGTCAATGTCCAAAAACAGAGTTAGAGAAGATGGAGATGCAGAACATACCTTACGCTGCGGCAGTTGGGTGTCTTCAATACCTTCAAGTTTGTACTAGGCCTGATATATCTTTTGCTACCGGGATGTTGGGGAGATTTCAGAGTAATCCTGGAATGGTTCATTGGGGGGCCGTAAAAAAGGTTATGAGATACTTGAAGAGAACGAGAGATTTCAAACTGTATTTCAGAAAGTCCGATAAAATCAATGTTGTTTGTTACTCGGATTCAGATTTTGCTGGAGATCCCGATGATACGAAGTCTACTTCAGGTTATGTGTTCACTTTCGGAGGCTCTGTTGTTAGTTGGCGAAGTGTTAAACAAAGTAAGACGGCTACGTCGACCATGCAAGCTGAATATTTAGCCGTTTATGAAGCTGGGAATCATGCAAGATGGATAAGAAATTTTCTTACAGAATTAGGACTTGATGAATATATCAAAGAGCCTATCATCGTTCATTGCGATAACTCGAGTGCTGTTTCTTTTATTAGAAACAATAATTCGAATTCATCCACGAGACACCAAAGACTGCAATTTTATTCTATCTTAGAGGATGTTGAGGAAGGACACATAGCAATTGACTTTATTCCCACAACAAAGATGTTGGCAGACCCATTTACCAAAGCTTTGCCTCCTGGATTATTCAAAGAGCATGTTACTACTATGGGACTTGGAGCTAGTGTTCAGGACCTAGCTTGATACGTGTCTTTTTGCACATTATTGCATTGATTTACTTTTAAGACATTTACTTGACATTAATAATTTGGATAAGTTGTTAGCATGTGTGGTTCATGTCAATTGCTTATACGTATGTTGCGTATGCGAATTTCTTGCTTATGACGTTGCAGGTTTTACGGAGATTTAGTGCAGATAAGGATTAAGTGCCCTTTCAGTTTTCGGGCGTAAAAGGTTTATGGCTAATTCAGTTTCAGGTTGGAGTTATAATACACTCTGAAACTTGTAAGAGAAGGGAGAAGATCCTTTGAGATGTTTGGACCGCTCTTACAGTTCAGTGGGAGTTATAATTTAAGCGTGTGGCCCATTAAGTTTATTTTACAGTTAGCTGAAAGATTGTCGCCAACTACATGTTCTTATAAAAATATATATATTTATTTCTAAACATTATATTATTATATATATATATTAGATAAAATGTTTTCCATTGACAAAATCTAAGACAAAACATATTTCAGTTTTATTTTGTTTTGTTTTCTTTGTTTTTCAAGGTGACATGGTTCATGGTCCAAGTGGGAGAATGTTGGACTCGTAATTTAAGTGGACCATGACTTAAGGAATTCTAATACAGTATGGTATCACTATTAAGCTAATTGGGCCTGTAGACGAGTCCGTTCAGTTGTAGTTGCCTAAACCTAAGAGGTTTTCTTTGGTGGTAAGAAACCTTATTAAGACCTAAGGTCGGGATCCCCCCTGTAGCTATATATACATGAGAACCCTACAGTTTAACCTAAGGCACCACCTATCGTATATAGCGTACAGAGGAAGCATCCTAATACCGTCTGCGCTGGTCTCCACTGTTCCCCCATTGTTTCACCGTACGTCATGGCCACAGGTAATTTATATACTAGTAGATTGATGTTAATAGATCTTGGCTAAATTCAACATGATCCCGGTGTAGAGCCTGTAGAGTGGTCATCGCTTTTGAAATTTGAAGGGTCTATCCGAATTGCAAGATATGTTCCAAGCCTAGTTTCACCATTTCCTACTGTAGATCCGCCTGAGCCTAAGTGACTCTATGTTTCGTCTTCTTCGATCAGGACAACGAGTGAATTCTTGCTTTTGAGTGTAGCCAGCCGTCTACCATAATCTCATATTGTACTGGACCTTAGTAAACAGACCAAATAAATGATGTATTGTGTGATCATTCTATTTATCCCTCTTAGAAATGTCTACTAGCTCAACTGCGAAATGAATTCGCAGCAGCAGCAACGATTATATTCTACTGTATCTTTGTTGGAGTATAAAACCATTGTGGGTGCCCTAACCATCAGTCTAGACTTTTGGCTCAGTTGGTTATCTAACATGGTATCAGAGCCTCAGCGATCCTGAGGTCTCAAGTTCGAATCCTGGTAGCCCCCTCCAACGTTGTGTTGGAGTCTCAGTATGAGCTCCTTATAATTCGTATCGTATGTATCTGTGGGCCAGTATTACCCACGCTTCAAGCCCAAGTGGGCCTTTGCGTGAGGGGGCGTGTTGGAGTATAAAACCATTGTGGGTGCCCTAACCATCAGTCTAGACTTTTGGCTCAGTTGGTTATCTAACAATCTTCAAATTGCAGGTGAGCATGCTAGTAGAACTGGTAACCCATCGGCTAGTATTTAAAGTGAAGTGCATTATTGCTTGGTAAATTGTTACCTTTTGTTTCATGATTTAACTGTAAATTGTGGTTTTTAGTCTTGTTCGTTGTCTCAAATTCAGAATGCTGGCACAGCCTGCGGTTTATCAAAATCGTCTCTGGTTTTTATCAACATCTTCGGTTTATAGTACTTTATTTTTATTCAAACTCTTATTATTATTTTCATTTTTTTGTAGTTAATTAATGGATTTTGCTATAGTTAGCCCTAAGGGCTAACAATAAGCATTAAATTTTCAAATTGATCCTGTTTAAGTCCCAAGAAGGGAAGAATCTCCCTACTTTTTTATGGATTAAATATTAGACTCATGTTCCCAATTCCATTAAACAATAAATACAAAATAGTAATTAAAAAAGAAAAATAAATTAAAAAATGAATCAACCAAAAACTCACACATCACGATGATCAATCAATCAAATTGGGCATATAGGTCATGCTTTGAGGTTGGGGAATTCGAACCCATTGAAAAGTTTGAAGAAGAAGACGAATCTTGTTGCCGTCCCCGCACAACCGGAAAAAGGGTTTAGGGTTCCGATTTCCGGCGCCGCGGTAGCGGCGCCGGGAAACGGAACCCTAAACCCTTTTTCCGGCCACTTAAGGATAGCAGTCCCGAGTTGGGGTTCACCACACCCCAACTAGGGTGTCATTTGGTTTCCCCGGCGAAGCCGGGGTTCACTGGTCGCTAGAACAGAGGTGGTGGGGGAACCGGAGGCGATAAGGGGCAGTGTCGGTGGTGGTGGATCCGAGTTGGGGGCATCGTGCGTGGATGGTAGTATGGGTTCCATTCATTTATTCTATGTGATATTTAATTGTATTTTTTTGAAAATGTATGCAGATTCTTTATTTTTTGGGAAATTCAAAGAATCAAACTTAAAATTTAATGCTTATTGTTAGCCCTTAGGGCTAACTATAGCATAATATTATTGGTGTTATTAGGGTTAACTACACCATAATTACCTGGAGAAGATCGACAAGAAAAAACAAAAACAAGAAGATGAAAGACAAGTTCACAGACATCCTACGGCAAAAAGATTTGCCTGATGATTTGATATTTGAGCACATCCTCACAAAACTACCCATCAAATCTCTTCTTCAATTCAGGTTAGTTTCGAAACAATGGTACTCAACTATCTCTTCTGATTATCGTTTCGCGACCACCCATTTTAAATCTTCCCCGTTATCTCAGCCCTCTGCCCCAACGCAACTCCTGCTTATCCAAAAAGCTGGGCGTGATTACTATATTTTATCGTACGATGATCAGGACGATTTCGATATCGATGGCAATGCTGATGATGATGTGCAATGTAGTAGTTCTATAAGAAGTGAAATTAAATTGGTTAAGTTGGAGGTCAAATTTGATTTTGGGAAGAGTAAGTTTCAAGTAGCAGGTACGTGTAACGGGTTGGTGTGTTTAGGTGATTTTTGTGGTAATGGTTTCGTTATTTGGAATCCAGTAACCAACCAGTTTAAGAAATTTTATTCGGATCCTGATAATGATCTCAATCGATTCCAATCTTCTGACATCTATCATGTGATTTGGGGATTTGGCTATGTATCTTCTGTTGATGATTATAAGGTTGTCAGAATCGTCGAGGTGACATGTGATAAAGACGTTATTGTACATGTCTTCTCATTGAGGTCCAATAAGTGGAGTAAAATCGAGGCTGAATTTTACCAACATGCTTTCTCATTGAAGACCACCCTTGGATATAATGTTCATGTTCGCGATGATCATTTGAAAATTTATCCTCGTTTGTTCCACTCGATTAGCGGGAAGTTAGTTGGTGAGACTTTGTATTGGACTGTGGCAAAATCACATGTTCGAGGGGTGAACATAGTTGCATTCGATTTGGCTCTCGAGACGTTCAACATAATCTCAGATTTGAGTACCAGCGACGATGATAATCTTGGTTATTCTGCAGTACGTGGCAGCGATAACTTGAGTGTTGTGGGTGGGTGTTTGTGCAAGCGCTATCTCGTTAGACCTGTTCCGCGAGTTGATATGTGGATAGGTATCCTGAAACGACTTGGTGAGGAGGAGCACATATGTATCGAAAGAGATCCGTCAGTCTATTGGGATAACCAAACCTTTGTTGGGTTTACCAAGACAAGAAAACTTTTCACCATAAGAGGAATAGAGTTATGGTTAATCGATCCAATTTCTCAGCCAGTTAGGCATAAATATCTTTTGACGTTCACCAAGCCCCGTTTAACTCATATTACAGCTTATGCTCCAAGTCTTATCCAACCTACATCGCTCCAATTCCGCGGCCTCTGAAGGATGAAGCTTTGATCGAGATACATGCCGAGTGTACAGACCCTCTGCTGGACTATGCCATTTTTTTTGCGTTTTAGTTTTGTGAAACTTATTGGCATTTCTGTTCTTAAATATAAATTCCTTCATGCTATGTTTGGATACTAGGAATTGGAATTCAATTCCAGATTTGAAATGAGTAAAATACGTACACAATTTCAAATCCTTTCAAAAATACATGTCATTCTAAATTCCAACCAATCCTCTCTTCTTTTCCCTCATCCTTCAAAACCATTTTTTCTCTCTCCTCCTTTCACCCCACCACTAGCCTGCAGCTTCTCCTCCGCCGCCACGACTAGGCCTGGGCAACTGGGCGGGTCAGGGTCACTCTTAAACGGGCCGGGGTGGGTCAGGGTCACACATCTTCGGAGCGGGGCGGGGCGGGTCACGGGTCATTTTTGGCCCTGCCCGGCCCATGAGAAATCGACATATCTGCAGAAATTGAGATCTTTTTTTTTTTTTTTCACAAAGTGGAAGCAGAAATTGAGATCAGTGGATGAAAAATTCAGACTCCAGTATATCTTGTACCAATCGGGCCACAACTTTGCCTATTTCATATAAAAGTAATCACCAATCTGAATTTTTACGGAACTTCAATTCTCCTGCATAAGTAGTAGCAGCAGCCTGAGGAGAAGAAGAATATGTGGGGAAATTGTTATTGCATGAATTTGGGGATATGTATCGGGGCTAAGAAGGCTGCTGATAAATTTGATTAAAACTTTTTTATGATTTAAGATGATGGGGGATTTCTGGTTGTGAAATTGATTTTATAAGGTGGAGTATTGAAGAAGATTAGGGATTTCTGTGTGATTTTGTGATGAATTTGGGGAAAACACAATTGTTTGTTTTTGGACGTAAGTACAAGAAGATCACGGTAAGGATAAATAGGCGGAGGTGAACTCGGCAATGAGATCGGACCTCGCGGTTGTCGAAGGTGGCGGTCCTGGTAAGAAGAAGTGGTGCCTCTTTTAATTTTGTCGGCAACAGAGTAAGAAGAAGAGTTGCGCAAGGAGTAACGAGGGTGGTGATAACGACGGTGTTAGTACGACGGCGATGATGTCGATGACATGGTGGCGGTGGCGGTGGTGATGGTGATCACGGAGAGGGGGGAGACTGGAGAGAGATTGGGTGAAGGAAGAAAATGAAATGGTAACATTCTTTTGGTTGAGTTGTGGGACATAGGACGAGCGGCAGCGGTGGCAGACCAACAGCGGTGGCTATGGTGGTCCGGTGGGGCCGCTTGGGCGGGGGTGGTGGGCTGGTGGCTGAGGCAGGTGGTGCTTGGGGAGGGGGAGGGATAGTGGTGGTTGTATTTATAAATTCAATTTCAAGGTTCCCCAAACACGAACTTGGAATTGGAATTGGAATTGAAATCCAAGAATTAAATTTTTGGAATTGAATTCAAGGAAATGAAATGAATTTCGGGTTCCCAATTGCTACCCCGGTTAATTTTTTATTCATTTTTTGGAAATCCGATGTGGGAAAGCAAACGAAACAAAGTTTGAGAGAATACAAATAAACATAAGCCAAACACGGAAACAACATAAAGCCTAGAACAGAACCTATATATTTGCACATAGCAAATATTATCTGTGTGTTGATTACATTTTGTGTACGTTCAACTCAAGAAAGAAACTTTTGTCGTCTTTGTGACCCGACCAAACTCGGATCGTGAATAAATAAGACGCTTGATATTATGAAAAGGAATAGGGAGTGCACACGGCATAGGCTCTTAGACGTGCGGATCCCATGGAGTTAACGTTCCATAATAACTCGATAGGGAAGAGTTGGTGTAATCTACATACACCGTCTATTTTAATCAATGTGACAATGCTCTGAGGCCTTTCACTCGCACTATCGGAAAATAATTTTTTTTTTTTTTTTTTGAGAAATGAGATAGTATACTAAGAAACGAATTGAAAGCGGACATATAGTCCGCAGCTACTACATCGAGGAGGCCTTCAGGACCTCCATTCACCCATACCCTACAAGAGTAGTCAATTGGCGTAAAATGGGCTACGTAATGCGCCGCCTGATTAGTGATTACCCCCTCTACGAACATGTGAAACAACTATTGACTCAAAATCTAACAAGATACCTAATATATCGTTAGCAATATTGCCTAAATAAGAAAAGGGCATAACATCTCGTTTAAGTAAAGAACCCAGCTGCAAACAATCAGATTCAAGTTCCAAGCGACGATAACCGTGTTGGCGTGCGAACAGTAATCCAAATTGGAGTGCTCGCGCTTCTGTAATAATTGGTTCCCACTTCTCATGAACCTAATGACACCCAGCTAAAAGAACGTCCCCCTGCCACCCTCGAAGAACACAGCCGAGGCCACTTCCTTGGTCTCCCATAATTGTAGCATCAACATTCATTTAAAGAGTACCTTCAACAGGTGGTACTCAATGCTCAAGGTGATCTGCATCCAGCCCCCGTCGGGTTCTACCCGTCCCCTGAGCATCCCGATAAGCCTTACCTAAACAACGAGCGCTATCAATCACCTTCCAAGCCTCACGAGGGTCACCTCCATGGAGCACTGTATTTCGCTCATTCCACACGCTCCACAAAATCATCATCAACTCTTCTCTCCTGTCCTCACCCTCCTCCTCCGTTAAAACCTTCCCAATCCAGTCCCTGAAACTCCTTTCCTCGCACCAATCTTCTTCAGGATGGACATCCATCCCTGCCCAAATTGTAGCCACCTTTGGGCAGAATACGAGGGCGTGCAATTCAGTCTTCATATCGTAGTTGCATCGAGTACAGATGGGGTCAGTCACCTCTAGACGTTTGTGAATATTAGCCCCACACGGAATAGCCCCACAGCAAGCCCTCCAAATAAAAGACCGTACTTTAGGAGGGACATTCAGACCCCACTATCGGAAAATAATTATGTTATACCTTAGGGTAGAATTGCTCAGCAGATCATTGAAGGGTAAAATGAATGAGACACGAGAGTGCGCGACAGGCTCCATTGGACCATTGGGGAAATGCCTTGTGGAGCAATTTGTCACGAGTATTTGTGTTCTCAAGATTATTGACCGATTTCTTTTATAATACAAATTGACCCGGGACAACTCTAAGGCCCTGTGCGATCCAACTTATTCAACGGTGTTTTCAAATCAGATCAGATTTATTCAAATCAAATCAAATCAGATCAACTTTATTCAAATCAAATCAAATCAGATCAGAATTATCCAAATAACAATCAATGAATGTAGTCTATTTTTAGTTATTAATTCGTCTAGTTGCAGTTAATTTATCAGTTAATTCAGTTCAGATCAAATCAAATCAAATTTATTCAAATCAAATCAAATCAGATCAGTTCAAATTAAATCAAATCAAATCAAATCAGAAAAATGCAATCCAATCGCACAGGGCCTAAATCGGTCAAGTTTCTAACCACTACGCGTCTATGTCAGTCTTGATCTTTAATGGACTGATTTTTAAAGTTTCCAACTTGTATATGTGTGTGCGCGTAAACCCAAGGGCACATATAAGAATTGCCGCCGCACAATGACGAGAGAGAAATGAAACCCCCAAATCATCTCACCTCAAACCACAAAACAAAACCCAAAATTATCACCTTCCTATTCGATTTTTTTATCCGAATTTACTGCAAATATAATCGTCTGATCTTCTCCGAACTCCTATGAGAAAAATCAGGTATTTTTCAATTAAGTTTTTTGGCCTTTTGAATTATTGGGTAAGTGAAATGGGTATTGATTGCAAAGCCAATGCTTTATGTTGATCTAGCAATTACATAGGATGATTTAGATCGTAATATTTGATTTGTTGAACGTTTTCACAGAATTTTAATTTGGTTTTAAAATGTTTTTATTCAATTCATCATCAAATTATTACTACGCATCTATATGTAAGTGACACACTTCATTGAGTGTCTGTGATCTGGTTAGCCAAAATATTAGGATTGAGAATTCATGTGAATCTTCAATACCTACATAATGGAGGGGAATTGACTAACGTAGTAATTCCCTTCGTAATTGAGAATCTGTGTGGGAATTTTTTAATTTCCACATTATATCCAACCAAGCATTTCAAAGAAATTCCCTTGTGATCCAAATTCCTATTAAGTGACTAGGAATTTCATAATATCGTAAGCAATCAAACAACCACTTTTTCTGACTACGAGTATGAGGATTTATCTATTTCTTGCCTAAATTTTTGCATATGGTTATTTTTTCAGATTCCTCCAAACTTTTACTCGTAGCAAGAGTTCTTTCATTTGGAATTGAGTGACTGCGATTTGTGGTTTTCGACAACAGAACTTTAACAAGCAATCAAACAAGTAAAATGGAAGACAAAAACAAAAAGTATCAGCAGCAAAAACATTTGCCTGAAGATCTGATATATGAGCACATTCTCACAAGATGACCCATCAAATCTCTTCAAGAATTTAAGTTAGTTTCGAAAAAATGGTACAAAACTATCTCTTTAGATTATCGTTTCGCTCTTTCCCACTTCAAATCATCCCCCTTTTCTCACCCTTCTGCCCCTACCCAATTTATCCTTGTCAAATCTGACAAAGATTATCGTATTTTCTCTTACGATGATCATGGCGATATTGATATCCATGACGATCATAATGATGCTTGTGACGATAATGGTGTGATTAGGAGTGAACTTAAAGTGGCTAAATTGGAGGTTGACTTTCATGTTGGGGATAGGCCGTTTATTGTGGTAGGCTCTTGTAATGGGTTGGTGTGTTTAGGTAATGGCTTTGACTTTATTTTGTGGAACCCGGTCACTAACCAATCTAAGAAGTTTTATGCGGATCCTGAAGATCGTGATCAGTTCGAATCCTCCAAAGTTCACGAGGTGATGTGGGGACATGGTTATGTGTCTTCTGTTGATGATTATAAGGTTGGGAGGATTGTCGAGGTGACATGTACGGAAGACACTGTAGTAGATGTCTTTTCAGTGAGGTCGAATAAGTGGAGTAGAATCGACAGTGGAGTTTACCAACATGCATTCTCATTAAAGTCGACTAGGGAATTTGGAGTAGAGCCTGTCGACGATGAGGAGACGATTTGTTACCCTCGTTCGTTTTATTCGCAACGTGGGAAGTTGGTTGGTGAGACTTTGTACTGGGTCGTGGCTAAACCACATATTATTCGAGGCATGAACGTTGTTGCATTCGATTTGGTGATTGAGAAACTCTATCTGATCTCGGATTTGGGTATGAGTGGTGATTCTGGCTTCGATTTCCTGAGTGTTGTAAGAGGATGTTTAATTTGGCAAAACGGTATGTTAGTGCGCATGGCCCCTTGCGCCAAAATGTCTGTATATGGAAAGGTCCTGGAGAGGAGGAGCATATGTGTATTGAAAGCAACCTAGGGATTCTTGAGCTACAGTATAACTTGATTGGGTTTACTAGGACAAAAAAGCTGCTCACCATAAGGCGTGGACGACTCTGCTTGATCGATCCGATTTCGGAGCCAATTTCTCGGTCAGTAAAATGCAAGCAACTTTGGAAATTCGAAGATTATTTTCATAATGATATTACAAGTTATGCTCCAAGTCTGATCGAACCTGCATCGATCAAATTTCGCAGCCTTTGAGTGATGAAGTATAAATAAGTTTCTTATTTGTTGATTGCTCTAGGTAGATTAATGTTGCGGAACAAAGATGATGGGCTACTTATTAACATTGGAATTGAAGACTCTTTATGTTCACCTGTTTTCAGGGCCGGCTCCGAGATTTTGGGGGCCCTAGGCGAAACCTCGATAGGGGGCCCTATGTCGTTTAGAATAATTAAAAAAAAAAGCCCAAATAAATGGTTCTAGTAGGATTTGAACCCACAACCTAGGGATTGTATTGCATACCACTAACCACTGGGCTAGAGCCACCTACATGATTTTTATCACACTTTATTTTACATATACTGAATTAATAGATATTGGGCCCAAAAAAATGGGGCCCTAGGCGGCCGCCTAGCTCGCCTATGCTAAAGGCCGGCCCTGCCTGTTTTCGCCTTTTGCCCTCTACGGACTGCATTCAGAGTGAGAGGGTTTATTTATCGCCCGCTCTTTTACTTATATCGCCCACTAGATCCCAAAACGGCCCTTTCATACACTTACATCATTTTTTATTAAGGTAAACTTAAATCATTTGGATAGTTCAATTCTGGTGGTTGAATGTAGTTTTTATGAAAACCCGATTTTTCTGATGATTGTGATTGTTAATGTATGATTACTGCAATCATACGAGAAGAATACTCCATTACCCGAGCTCCGCTTTCCCTCGCTATCGGATAAGGGTACACATACACTGAGTGTATGATGAATCTTCATACACTTTACCTTTAACAATTTATGTGATTGACTTTGAGTGTTAATAACAGACTAAAAGAAATTGCAAAACCCAAAAGAACCACCCTCCCACAACGACACAGCCACGGAGCCACCCACCTACCAATCACCACCACCGTCCACCCCCATCCTTACCGCCACTTGGTCATAGTCGGCAACCGTCTCAACCTCGTTGGTCCACCAACTAACCATTAACTACCATGCACCTCTCTTTCTCCTTCAATTTTATATCCTCGCGCGCGATGTTACTGTCGTCGCTCATCCATGCCCACGTGACCACCGCGAGGCCGCCGCATCCACCAGACCAGGCCGCCCAGATATGCCGGTCGCCACGGCCACGGCCCAGCCATTACCTAGGTCATTTTCCCCCAAATTGATTGTTTTTATATATGTCAATTAGGGGCGGATTCTATGGAGAGAGAAATGTCGAGGAGGGGCGGAAGAGTCTTCGGCAATGATCAATGGTGGCTTTCTTAGATTCTTATGCAACAGTGGTCGTCGGTGGTTGGGGCTGATGGCGCGGTGGGCAAAGTGGTGGGTCGGTGATAATTAATAAGAGGAGTTTGGGACTTGGGGGGTGAGGGTAGTGGGCTATGGCCGATCGGAATGGTGGTCGTTGGTGGTTGGGCTGACGGACGCGGTGGTTGTTGGTGGTGGTTTAAGGTTGAATGATAACTTGACAAGGGAGGAGAGAGAGGGGTTGAGGATGAGGGAATAGAGTGGGATTACTTTTATTGAGTCAATCACAATTATTAGTATCATGGTAAGTGTCTTTGTGCTGAGTTGTCATATTTTTAGTGGTGGTGTATGAGATTCCTCATACACACAATGTATGTGTACCAGCTTCCCTCGCTATCGCAAATGAAATGTTTATCAAATTGCACGCTCCTAATGAAACACGGGTGCTTCGTTGTTGTAACTCTTCATCAATTCACCAATTAAATCCAATTGTCACTGACGTGATGGCTTACTGGCTTACTGCTCTATCCTTTGGGAGTTAGTCATCAAATTTCGTCTATGGGATCAATAAATTTTAGGGAATTGGATATTAATCCTACTGAGATTTGTTTTTTTATTTAATTTACACATAGAAGGGTAGGATTGGTAAATGTTGTAACAAAATTGGGTGAAAGTAGTTTCTGTAAACACAAATTTCGTGTATATAGAAATTACGAGACATAAAACAAATGTAACAAAATAATTGAAATTATAACTTTTGGGTTACAAACTCTATTACTCCACTGATTCGATTTCCAACACTAAAATAAACATGACTTGATGAAATTGATGATATTGACGTTGAACTTGTGACGATCTTGAAAGAGGGCCTCGTAGACTTGATTCTCTTCTTGATCTTGAAATGATTTTCTCTTCTAGTTTCTATTAGAAGAATTCTTTTCCTTTGAGTTTTTTGTGTTTTGAGAGGGTTTTTGTTTTGAGAGTGATTTTTCTCTGTACTCAGTCCCCAAAACCTGAGAAATGGTGAGGAGAGTTCTATTTATAAGATTAGGGGAAGAAGGTTTCCACTCTTAGTGGAAATTTGGGCCTTGACCGTTTCCTTGACCAAGACACCCCAGGTTTCTTAATCCACTCAATCTCCACTTCTACGTATTTGTTCAGCATAAGAACGTGGGCTGCCCCTTTGTTTGCTTAACCCAATAAAACAAATAAAAGTCCACAACTTGCCGTAATATGCCATGGTCAAAATCTTGACTTAAAAAAAGGACAGCCCGTCGCACATTGGCGTCCCCGCTAAGCGAGGATCGCAATTTATATGGTACACCACGGTGTACCATGCCATGGTACACCGTGACACGTGGCGGTCTGTGATTGGTGCGCGTTATTAAAAAAAAAATCTAATTTTTCTTTTCTTTTTCATCTTCTTCCTCTCCCCGTGTTTTCTCTGTTTCTCTGTTTCTCACTCCCTTCTTTGCACTCTCTCTCCTCCCCACGGCCACGCCCAACCAGACGCGCCGCCACCACCCACCGTCGAGCCCCGCCTTTTCCACCGCCGATCCTTAATTATTGGTGATCATGGATGTTGATTATGAATCATATGGATCTTGATTGAGAAATCTTGATCCATATGATTCAAACTTTTTTCATTCTCCTATTCCCCCATCCTCTCCGTCGCCGACCACCACCACCACCGTCCACCACCGCTGCCGCCAACGTCCCCACCTCTCTCTATGGATCATAACCAGGTATGTCATGGATCTAGATTTTCTATATACATCCATGAACTTTAATGGAATTATCCATATAACACACCCCTATTATTCATGAATTACATGGGTGATATCCATGGAATTTTCTTCTCAAATCCATGGTTGTCCTAGCTAAATTCATGATTTCTAATGGAATTTTTTTTAAATTTGAAAAAAAAAAAGTGATTAAAGGGGTGAGGTCCATGGATAATAAGCATCAAATTCATGAAGTTCGCCTATAAAATTCATAGTGATTTTGGTGGTGTGTGCGGTGGTCGACGGTGGTGGTGGGGTTGAATGGAGGCGTCGGGGATGGTCGGAAGTGGACGGCGGTTTTGGTGGTCGTGCTGTGTGTGGGGAAGGAGGGTCGGGGAAGGGAGGAGGGAGGAAATCTGGGTATGAATTTTCAGTTTTTTTTTTTTTTCTGCCAATCACACCCCGCCACGTGTCACGGTGCACCATGTGCACCGTACACCGTGGTGTATGGTATAACGACTGGGTCCGGGGAAGGGTCCCACCACAAGTGTGTCCACAGTAACAAATAGCTCTTCACTATAGTAATTCGGATTTTCTAACGACTATAGTAATTAACGTGTGTCCATAGGGCACATGATAAAACTCCAAATATTTCCCTATATAGTGATATTCTCACTTGAAGAAAAAACAAATAATGGAATCTTATTGATTAATTCAGGAGAATATCACTTAATCGAGGAAAGAATTTGAGTTTTATCATGTACTCTATGCACACACGTTAGAAAAATCCATAGTAATTAGGGATTGTTTTTGGCTCAAAATTTGCCTAAAGGTCGACTTCTAATTATTGCAGCCAAACCATATTCCTATTTTTTTTAAGTGGATGTAGCATTGGATATGGTAACCATAGCTTCAAAATAATATGGGACTTGTGAGTTGTGACCCTTACGCAAAAATTTGATTATGTTCATTAAGTGGCTAAGCTATTTGGTTGCCATTCCAAATCATGGGAATTCAGAATTCCCATGAAGTCAAAAAATGAGAGTTGTTTGGTAGCCAAATTCATTGGAATTGAGATTTCATTAGAATTTACAATTCCTACAAAATAGAGAAATTGGCTTACCTAGGGGTCTGGTTCCCATGAGAACACTTGTTCCCATGAGAACACCTCCATATTACCCAAAAAAAAATATAAAAACACAAAAAAAAAACCAATCTATAAAGTTTCTCTCTCCTCCCCCACCCCCTCTACCTTCCCCCACCCGACCTCATCCACCCCGAACCACCACGTCCCTACGGCGGGCCGGACACAACCACCTCACCCCCCTACCCAGGCCATCGACACCGACTCGACCCCTCCTCCCCCAATTTCTCCTTTTTTCGCACTTTTCCCTCTCCTCATTTTTCTCTTGATCCGGCAACAACGGTCGACCTCCGGCGGTCCAATGTGGACTCCTCGCCTTCGGCTCGGCCCCACACTCGCTCCGCACGTGGTCCGAACGTTAATAAAGAGTAAACGGCGGCCCGGCCCCACACTCGCTCAGCTCGTGGTCCTAACGTTAATAAAGAGTAAACGGTGGCCCAAAATGGTTCACTTTTCGAAACAACCTTGACGGCAACAATGGCGAGGGCGACGGCATTCGTACGTGGGCGGCGGACCTTTGGTAGGTCGATGAGGTGTGTTTCGAGGGTTGTGAGGCAGGGGAATGGGTGGTGTTGTGGGTGGAAAGCAAGGGGGGAGAGAGAAAACGCGAAGGGGGTTTTTGGATGGTGCTCCACTTGATGGCGGCAGCGATGGGTGGTGTTTTCTGGGTCGCAAGGTGGCTGCGGTCAAGGTGGCGGTGTGGCGTGGGTGGTCGGATCAAGGTGGTGGGTAAAGGCGGTGGCTTGGTGGCGGCTCAGGTGGTGGGTGTAGGGGGGTGGGTGAAAGGTGAGGAGAGATAAAAGAAATCAATAGAAATTTAATCTGAGCCATTTATTTCTAAATTTAAGAGTTCTCATGGTTCTTATGGTAGGAGGGTTCTCATTTGAACCTAATCCTAAATTGGTAATAATCATTTTATAGATTTCGTGTACTGTCACCATTTCCTTTTGATACGTTTCTTACTAATATAATCAACTAATCTATAAAATGCAAAAAAAAAAAAAAAAAAAAAAAAAAAAAAAAAAAAAGGAAAACCTAATCTATAAATGCGGGGTGAACATAACTAGGGTTTTCAGATTGATCATCAGAGTAGGGAAGAGACGATGAAGCTTAATGAGTTATGGACTCTTTTCAGAGACAAGGACGAAAAACTTCCTCGTGACGTTATAACCCATAATATCCTTCCAAGGCTGCCTATTGAATCTTTAATCCGTTTCAAGTCAGTCTCGAAACAATGGTACTCGATTATCTCCTTTGATCGCTATTTTGCCAAGTCCCACCTCGACTTATCTCTTTCTCAAACTTCTTCATCGACTCGATTCCTTTACATCGCAAAAGAAAACAGCAGCTACGGCATATGGGACAAGACGACTTACTACAATATAAAATCGTATAAGCTTCCAATTGACATTGTCGTGGGACTTAAGTTAGTCGGCTCCTATAATGGTCTCGTGTGCTTAACTTCTTGGACTGATGACGACAAAAGCGGGAAGGTGTCAATAAGCAATGCCATTCCCAATTTGAGAAAATATCATCATCACACATATGGTAACCTAAACATCACGTTATGGAACCCGTTCACTCGCAAATCGCGTAAATATCACTCACATGGTCATGATGTTGCTGACGGCCCTGGTAATTTTCTCGACGCTCATGATTCTTATCGAGAGTCAACACCTGTGTGGGGGTTTGGTTATGTATCATCCCTTGATGACTACAAGGTCGTAAGAATTACGACATACATAACGGTGCATCCTGTCGCCTCTTTTTTCGTGATAAATGTCTTCTCGATGATGTCCAAGCGATGGAAAAGAATCGAATCGAGTTTTGGTGTCCAGGAGAGGCTACTAGTGCCAGTGCCAGTGCCATCGCCAGGATTGACGGAGTTAGTTAATGAGGTTCTGTATTGGGATGTTTCTAATAGTGATCAATACGCTTTCGCCTTCGATTTAGTACATGAGACATTAAAATTATTTGACAAGTCGAAAAGGATCATTGACCAAAGCTCACAAGCTATGCTCTGTAAACAACCCTATACGACCTCCCTATGGAAAGGGGGCGACATGTGCGATTATGATCCGAGTCTAATTTCCCCTTTCGACGTTGCTGATTAGATACTGCTGTATAGTATTATTATAATAATGCTCAATGGTTCCAACTTTTTATTTTTATTTTACTTTAATTTGTTTTGTGAGATCAAAGGTTTCAACTTTGTAGCACTGAATAATGATTTCCCAATAATTTATTGAGAGAACATCTTTTTTTTTTTATAAGATTTTGCCCGTCATATGAGCTACCGCTCTCCCAATACTTTTAACTATGATCTCTTCGATTTGCACCAAGTTAGATAGATACTGTATGGCGGAGAAATCGTGGGTCATCTATGGTTTCGTAGTCTAAATTGTGGCAATTGTTTCAAGATAAGTACATTCTAGATTCCTAGCATACAGCATACTCCAGTTTGAAATTAAAGAATTATATTTTTGCCAAAGGAATATATAGGATCCATAGTGATCCTTTTTTCGATCTGAAATTTTGTCATGTATAATTTATTAATTTCTACTTATTGTTTATACAATAAAAAAATGTTTAGGTTTTTTTTTTTGGGTTATTCTTAAGAAAGCAGAAGGGGGCAGAGAGTTAGAGGCTGCTATCCTAATTATCATTACCACAAGATCTAGAGAACGAAGTTCGACGAGAATTTGAGCAAGAAAATGGAAGAAAATTGCAAAAATATTCAGCAGCAAAAACATTTGCCTGAAGATCTGATATATGAGCACATTCTTACAAGATTACCCATCAAATCTCTTCAAGAATTTAAGTTAGTTTCGAAAAAATGGTACAAAACTATCTCTTCTGATTATCGTTTCGCTCTTTCCCACTTCAAATCATCCCCCCTTTCTCACCCTTGTGCACCAACCCAATTCATCCTTGCCAAATCGAACAATGTTTATTACATTCTCTCTTATGATGATCATGGCGATACGGATTTCGATATCGATGCTAATGATGATGGTTGTAGTGGTGTTATTAGAAGTAAACTCCAAATGGTTAAATTGAAGGTTAAATTTGGTGTTGGGAAGTGGATTTGGAACGTTATTGTGGTAGGTTGTTGTAATGGGTTAGTGTGTTTAGGTGATCTCTATGACTTTGTTTTGTGGAACCCCGTTACCAACCAGTCTAAGAAATTTTATTCGGATCCTGATGATCGTGATTTGTTCGAGTCCTCGAAAGTTTATAATGTGATTTGGGGATTTGGCTATGTATCTTCCGTCGATGATTATAAGGTTGTCAGAATCGTCGAGGCCACGCTAACGGGAGACATTATTGTAGATGTTTTCTCATTGAGGTCTAATAAGTGGAGTAGAATCGATGCTGAACTTTACCAACATGCTTTCTCATTGAAGACGACCTGCGGATTCGAAAGAGAAGAGCGGCCTGTTGATGATGATGATGATGATGAAACCCGATTATATATCCTATATCGTTTTACTCGAGTTATGGGAAGTTGGTTGGTGAGACTCTGTACTGGGTCGTGGCCAAACCGCATGTTCGAGGCATGAACGTTGTTGCATTCAATTTGTTTCTTGAGAAATTTGATCTGATACCGGACTTAAGTACGCCTAACGAAGAGGATGGTCAAGATTTCTCGAGGATCGTCGGAGGGTGTATGACGAAGCGGCGTTATGTCACTAGGTATGATAGCTGGAGCCGAGATGTGTGGAGTCGTATCGTGAAAGGCCTTGGGGAGGAGGAGTATATGTGTGTCCAAAGAGACTTCTCATGCGTTGGAATTGGGTATGGCGAAAACATGGTTGGGTTTACAAGGACAAGAAAGATTTTAACCCTAAGGTTTGGAAACCTGTGCCTGCTAGATCCGATTTCTCAGCCTATAAGGCATAAACTACTTTGGAAGTTTGGATTCTCAAACTTCCCTCAGATTATAAGTTATGCTCCTAGTCTGATTGATCCATCATTGGTCCAATTTCGCGGTGTATGAATGATGATTGGCGTATAAACAACTATGGAGGTTTGGATTCTTAAAATTCCCTCATACTAGGTTCTTTGCATTTGGTTTGAATTCGATTCAAACCAAATGCAAAGAACCTAATGAAATAGAGGGAGTATTGTTAATTGCTCGTCGTTTTTTTTTTTGTAATGTTTTTTTATGGGGAGGGGGAGGGGGAGTGAGGGCTCGTAGTTTGATCTCGCAGCCTATGACTGAAAAGGAACCGTCTGTGTTAAGAAGTCAGGGGTTGTACACCATGAAAATAGTTCCTGCGGAAAACCAATTACACGCCCGGAAGGTTTTAAGGTTCGGATTACCTCATTAGAAATATTCCTTTACCTGTTTCTCTCATTAATTTCATGGATAGTATGTATTTATACATGCCTACTCTCAAGTGTGTTGCATACGGATCAGATTTGGTAAACTCGCCATAGAAGTGCTTAAACTTCGAAATATTGGATATATAGATCAGTTTCATGATATATTGTAACAGTTGCTAGCTAGCAACTTCTGTACCTAAGTAAATTTCTTAATTTCTTAGCATATTGCGAGTGCATACTCTGTTGTCCTAATTACATACAAGACCCTGGCCTATTTGTTGAGCATTCAAGCTAGATAGACGAGAATGGTACGGTGAATCTATATGCATATATATGATGATATGAATTAGTAGAATTTGCAGAGGGGCCAATAGGTATTGCTCTGAATTTGAAGATACGATGCACTCCACTTTATTTTCAGTTTATAACGTTCCAATTGTCCATCTAATCAACTTGATCGGGATCTGTGTTGTGTCATGTTCGAAGCCTCTGCTCATTATATTTTTTGGTTCGAACCCTTTGAATCGTACGTACTTTGCATAAGGAAAATAAATTGATAACTGATTCACATTTGCTATCATAGAACCTATTTCTCTTTTCCAAGGGAGGGGATGCAATTGAACCTTTATGCCCTCCACCAACTCAAATGATCAAATAAAATATTGACTAGAATGTTACGATGTTGGCGAAAACAACAACCCACCACAAAATAGAAGAGTTGAAAATCTTGAAACTAGTTTGAAAGTCAGTAGTTTGCTTCTCCTATCGCCAACTCGGTTTTAAAATGGAGTCCTACCGATTTTTGTGAGTGCTACTACTCTTCTACGGGCGGGCATGTAACTTGCATATTGACAAACTTGACATGATTTCATAGCCCAAGGTCCTTGGTTTGAAGATTTGATCCAACTGGAGGATAACGGTGAATGTGAAAATTGAAACCAATAATGAAGGCTCGAATGCATGTAAGGAGAAGTCGACGAAATGAAACCAGTCTATTTACGGGCTATTTTTTTTCTATTGCTAATTGGTACTCCGTATATGTGAGGCAATCTTACCGAACTTGTGAACTGATCTACTACTCCATCCATGCATGGTGTAAAAAATGTAGGATAGTACACCTTTTAAAAAAGCTAGTAATTAAGTAATGTTTCCTATGCTGTCCTAAATCTCAATAATGTTTTCTTACTACCATTGGTTTAGCAAGAATCTTTGGTTGTTGAATCGATCTATCGGAATCTGATCTTCTTGTTCATCCTTAGATGAGACCTCCAATTCAGAAACGAAGCTTTCTGAACTCATCGTTCCATATTCTACTTCAACTTAGGCTGAGTTCAAGATCAATAATTAATGTATGGGTTGTTGGGATAATGGCAATCAAAGCCATTCTTGGTTTTGGTTTTTCTGGGCAATGTAGTATTGCTTTGCTTTTGTCCCACATCGGTTGGATGAAGGCAATTTTCTTGCCTTATAAACAATCCTCTTCATTTACCTATTGAGCTGGCAAGCTGAGGGCACACTATGGATCACGGATGTTTGGGCCGAAGCCCACGCGCGCGCCGCCCGCCACGCCCGGTCCGGGTCGGGGCGTGGGTGTGGGCATTTGATTTTCTTCTGTGTTCAGTTCCTTTTTTTGGACTCAGTCCGTGTTTCTGTTTTTGCCCGTTGGAGTTGATCCGTTTCTTTTTCCAATTGAATTTCCGTCTTTATTGCTGATTTATTTTCTCTTTTATTACCATTCATTCAGCAATAATTTCCGAGATTAATTCTCTCTTAATTGTGCTTAATTGCCATCCGTTTGACTGCCAGAAACGTCTCCCTCTTCCCTTTTTAAGGAAGACGTTTTTCTCATTTTGAGATACAGAAAAATTCTTCTCTTCTCCTCTCTGATATTCCTGGGTAATTGAAAAATATGCATTCTCTAAACTTTTAGTCGGGAGTGGTACCGATTAGAAGTTGCTGTGTTAACCTTGGGGAGTGAATCGGCCAAGTAGCGATTACCACCATAGTCGGGCCGTATTAGCTTTCAAGGCAGTGGTTAATACCACGGCACAGTTTTGCTTGCTGTTCGTATTTCCTTGAAAGCCATTGTTATACCCTATATTTCCAACATGGGTGACGGAAAGAAACTGATTTCTCGCGGTCTAAAGAGGATGATTGGATCGGTCAGGAGTGTTTTGTGTCTTAAGAAGGGATCTGAGCATGGGGAAAAAGATGAGGCAGATGTTTCGGAGCAACGAGAGCTACCTCATGATCTGATAAGCATGCACATCCATACAAGACTGCCTATCGCATCAGTCCTTCGATTCAAGTCAATTTCAAAAAACTGGTACTCTACTCTGTCTTCTCACCAATTTGGAAATGCCCACAGATTATTTTCAATTTCTTACCCCTCTTCCCCCACACATTTTGTTATTGTTCAAAGAAACAACAGTATTTACCTTTTCAACTATAATGAGGGCAACGACGATGGTAACAACGACAATGAAAAGAGACTGTTAAAATTAGAGCACGACTTTGTTTCTTGTAGTGAAGCGAATTCTGATAGCTCTGATGACCTCGATTCTGCAACTGTTCAAGGCGAAAATAAGCTTTTTTTGGTTGGATCTTGTAATGGGTTGGTATGTTTGTCTTGTCTCTACGATTTCATATTATGGAACCCCGTTACTCATCAATTCAGGAAGTTTGGTTCAGGCCTTGATAATTTGATAAACTCGTCTACAGCTAGTCGGGGTTCTTGGGGATTCGGGTATGTACCATCTGTTGACGACTATAAGGTTGTTAGGATAATTGAATTGAACAATCTTCGTGAAATGTTAGTACATGTCTTTTCACTGAAGTCGAATATTTGGAGAAAGATCGATGCTGAACAAGTGTCGTCATTGAAGGGATTTCATTACGAATTCAGTGATCAATTTAATCGACGCTATTCATTCAGAACACTTATTGGCGTCCTCTGTGATGATAGCTTACATTGGATTGTGGCCAAGACCGAAAAATTTTCCTGGAGGGTTGTTGCCTTCGATTTAGTTCACGAGACATTTGAGACATGCCACCAGAATCCTCCTTTAAGGCAAACTGAAGTTTACACAGATAAGTTCTTATGTGTCATGAAAGGTTGCCTGGCAACCTACGGTTCCAATATGCGAGATGACGCATGTATAACTATGTATAGGTGTTCTGATGGAATTACGAGTAACAAAGAGAAGGAATCCATCCGTCTCTTTAGAGATATGGGTTTAAGCTCGGTTACTGGATTGATCGACTTCTCAGGGAAGTAAATTTTTCGTCCTAAGAAGAGATTATTTTCATGCAGACATAGGGGTGGTAGACTCAAGTTCAACTTCAAAAAGTCCGATTTACAAACAACTTGTCAGGTTCGAAGATAAGAAGGACATCCACATCCATTTTGCGAGTTATGTTCCAAGTCTAGCTTGGCCTCTTGCCACTGTCATGAATATTTCAGAAATGTAGGAATGTGATAACATCAAACTGATAAGTTGTTCAATCAAAAGATTGATAGGCTTATATATGATCAAAACCTGTGGTGAGTTGCAAGAAAGTCACCTAGGATTCTGATGAAATGGAAGAATAGAAATGGAAATTGTGGAAAGCTTGCCCTTCAAGAGCTTTGATTAAAACTGAGATGAAAACTTACAACTACAGAGACTGTGCTTATATAGCCAGTTTTGGAGATAAAGACAAAAAGTACAATAAAATAGGATAGGTGGCATTGTCATAGGATAATCATCAGATTCAGTGAATGGGCCAATGATTGGCTAATCATTGGATCCTAGGTAGTTGAGAGAAAGCTGTCAGACGCTCCTTTGATGTTGACAGGTGATGTACGTGCTGGCTCGGATTCTTCTGGAAAGATTTGATTAGCTGAGCTGGCCTGATGACAACATATTCCCCTTACTTCCACAGAATATCCTTCTTCTTGCAAATTCAAATCCTTCCCTCCATTCTCAACTTGCGCGCCAAGCTTCTGCTGATTTTGGTGTACGGCTATCATAGCATTGCTAACTGTATCAACACCCTCTCCTTCAGTTGATCCTTGACCCCAAGGATCAAAGGTTGGATGAGCCTTCTGCAGGTCATAGAGGAACTCCCAGGTGGAGTCTTCCAGAGGCCTGCCATTCCACTTTACCAACACCTTAGTAGCTGTAACTCTTCTCCTTTTCACTGTCTTTCTGGCTAGTATTGTCTCAGGAGTCATGGCTGGAGGACTTGGTTCAGTCGGAGTGGGATTAGACACTGCTATGGGGAGTGCTCCATGGTGCTGCTTGAGCTGAGATACATGGAAAACAGGGTGTATCTGAGCTTGAGGAGGCAGGATTAACTCATATGCCACCTTTCCCACCCTTGTCTTCACTTCATATGGCCCAAAGTATTTCCTAGCCAATTTCTGATTAGTTCTACCTGAAACTGAACCTTGTCTATAAGGCTGAAGCTTCAAATATACATAATCACCCACCTGAAACTCCCTGTCACTCCTGTGCTTATTTGCCTGCTGCACCATTCTGTTCTGAGCCCTAGCTAGATTGATCTTAATGATGTTTAAGATCTCCTCTCTGTCAACCATAGTTCTGTCAACAGTATCAACCTTACTATCCCCTGGCATGTAGGGTAAATGCACTGGTGGAGGCTGCCCATATAGTACTTCATAAGGTGTCATTTTGAGGGAGCTGTGATAGCTGGTATTGTACCAAAATTCTGCTGCAGGTAACCACTTACACCAATCAGTGGGTGTCTCATGGCAAAAACACCTCAGATAGGTCTCTAGGCATCTATTTAGGACCTCCGTCTGCCCATCACTCTGAGGGTGGTAAGAGGATGAGAAACTCAGGGTTACTCCGTGTAAGGCAAACAACTCCTGCCATACTGTGCTCAAGAATATTGGGTCTCTGTCACTCACTATGCTTGAGGGCATTCCATGATGTTTATACACAAGATCAAAGTAGGCCTGTGCTACTTCTGATGCTGAGTATGGGTGGCTCAGGGGTATAAAATGGGCTGATTTGCTCAATCTATCCACTACAACCAATATGGAGTCATTTCCCATTGATGTAGGCAGTCCATTGATGAAATCCATACTGATATCTGTCCATATCTTGTTTGGTATGGGTAAGGGCTGTAGTTTTCCAGGGTAAGCTGAAGTATCATATTTGCATTGTTGACAAGTGGAACACTTTGCAATATAATCCTTCACATCTTGTTTCATGCCCTTCCAATAGAAATTCTCCTTGATTCTCTTGTAAGTAGCCTCCACACCAGAGTGTCCAGCTTGAAGATTATCATGCATGATTGAGATGATCAAGTTTTGCAGATTATCATAACTTCCAATGACCAGCTTCCCTTTTCTCAATAAATTTCCTCCTATCAGCTTGTATTGCTTGTGTCCAGCTGGATCAGCTTCTAATTGTTGAATTACTTGAGATAAGACATTATCTTTACTCCAAGCTTCCTTGATTTTCTCCAGTAGGTTGGTACTGAAGGTATTGAGATTCATCTGTTGAAGTTCTGAACTTAGCACCCTGGAAAGAGCATCTGCAGCCACATTCTTCTTCCTCTTCTTATATGCTATTTCATAGTCGTACCCAAGTAATTTAGCAAGCCATTTCTGCTGTAGAGGTGTGGTGATTCTTTGTTCCAACAGATATTTCAAGCTCTGATGATCTGTCTTGATTATGAAGTGCCTCTCAGCCAAGTACTGACTCTATTTGGTTACAGCATGTATGATGGCCAGTAGTTCTTTCTCATATACAGACAGGGCTTGGTGTTTCAGGGCTAAGGATTTACTTATGTAAGCAATTGGGTGGTTGTCTTGCATTAGCACAGCCCCAATTCCATTTCCTGAAGCATCAGTCTCAATTATAAATGGTTTGGCAAAATTTGGCAGGGCAAGCACAGGTGCAGTTGTCATTAGCTCCTTAAGTTGATCAAATGCATGTTGTGCATCAAGATTCCAATGGAAAGCATCTTTCCTTAGCAAGTTGGTCAGAGGTTTACTCACTGCTCCATACCCTTTTGTGAACCTTCTATAATACCCTGTCAATCCCAGAAAACCCCTTAGCTGTTTCAGATTCTTAGGAGTAGGCCATTGCTTGACTGCTGCTACTTTTGATGGTTCTGTTGCCACCCCTTTTCTAGAAATGATGTGGCCTAAGTATTCCAGCTGTACAGCCCCAAAACAGCATTTGCTAGGCTTGGCATACAGCTGAGAGTCTCTCATTACCTGCAGAACTTGCTCAAGATGCGACAAATGCATCTCCCAACTTGGACTGTATACCAGTATGTCATCGAAAAACACCAGTACAAATTTCCTCAAAAACTTCTGAAAAGTCTGATTCATCAAACTTTGGAAAGTAGAGGGTGCATTAGTGAGTCCAAAGGGCATCACCAAATACTCATAATGCCCATTGTGTGTCCTAAATGCAGTCTTTCCAATGTCTGTTGGTTCCATTCTTAGTTGATGAAACCCTGCCCTTAGATCTATCTTGGTGTAATAATGTGAGCCATGTAACTCATCCAGGAGCTCCTCAATTAGTGGAATGGGAAACTTATCTTTTATAGTTTGCTTGTTAAGCTCCCTATAATCAACACACATTCTCCAAGTCCCATCCTTTTTCTTTACCAGTACCACAGGAGATGCATAAGGGCTAGTACTATGTTGGATGACCCCATTTTCCAACAGTTCCTGAGTCATGGACTCAATGATGTCTTTCTGAATCAGGGGGTATCTGTAGGGTCTAATATTAACTGGTTCAGACCCTTCCTTCAAGCAAATCTTATGATTATGACCAGGCCTTAATGGTGGCAGTCCTTTGGGCTCTTCAAACACATCTGAGTATGAGTCCAGAAGTTGCCTCATTTCACCTTCCTCTGGGCCTATGTTAGCCAATTGAATGGCAAAAAACTCAGCTCCACCCTGTCCTTGTGCCTGTAACACAGCCAGCTGAGCAGATTCCTGCACAGCCTTCCCAACATACTTCAGTGATGGTTCTTTCAGCAGAGCAGCTTGATTTCCCTTCAGCAGGTGGCTCCTTCCTTCAAAACTGAACCTCATAGTGAGGTTCTCAAAATCCCAGGTGATGGGTTCTAGGGTTTTCAACCATTGGATGCCCAACACAGCATCACTACCTCCTAGGGGTATTACATAGAAATTTGCCTGAAATTCAGTGTTCCTGATCTTCCATTTCAACCCAGATATCTCCTGTTGACATACTACCTTTGCCCCATTTGCCACTGAAATATTGAAAGGTGGGATGAGTTCAGGCTTCAAGCCTAGCTTCTCCACTATTCCAAGGTCAATGAAGTTGTGAGAGCTCCCACTATCCACCAGAATACTCAAGACTTTCCTTCCAATCTGACCTGGAATTCTCATAGTTTGACAGTGATTTTGCCCTGCTAATGCATAGACTGAGATTTGAGCAATCTGTCCTGCTTCCAGCTCCTCTTCCTCCACCTCCTCCTCTTCATCCAATATCTGCACTTCTCCCTCCTCAGACTCCATCACAAACAATTGTCTTCTATTCTTACATTTATGCCCAGGTGTGTACTTCTCATCACAATAGAAACACTGACCTTTTTCTCTTCTAGACTCCAAATCATTGTTGGCTGCTCTGAATCTAGGGGTTGGTGCAGGGTTATTTTGGGGTGTGAATGGCTTTCTATACCCTCCTGGTGGGTTGTTAGGTCTTGGAGAAAAAGGTTTTGATCCTGACAAGATTGAGGTGTGAGTTTTTTCAGGCCTGTGTAGCAGTAAGGCTGTTTCTTGGAGTTTTGCTAGACCATAGGCATCTTGAGTTCTTGGGTTTTAACATTCTCACCATAACAGCAATTTTCTCCTTCAAACCAGATAAAAAACATGATAGAGCATAGCTTGGCTGAAGGTTTAGCTTGCTGAGCAACACATCAAATGAATCATGATAAGCCTGGACAGATCCTACTTGTTTCAACATTAACAACTCAGACATTGGGTCTTCCTCAGTATCCCCAAACCTAGCCCTAACAGCAAGCTTATATTCAGCCCAACCCAAAGGCACAGTGGTGTTCCTACTCTTCTCAAAACCCTGATGCCAAGCTAAGGCCTTTGACTCAAGATGCATAGCAACATAGACTACTTTTGTCACATCATAAACATTATCAACAGAAAAGTATTGTTCACACTTAAAAATCCATCCATCAACATCATTTCCATCAAAAGTCGGGAACTTTATAGTAGGGGTTCTAATAAAATTGGTATTAGAGTTATGGTTTCGATTATTACCATTTCTGTAACCCTCGAGCTCTGTGGAAAGCGATGCAAGACTCTGAGTGAGCAGCTCCATCCTCTCCTTCATCTCTTGTATCTCTGCCATCTCCGCCTTCTTCCTGCGCTGGTAAGTGTGGATTTCTGAAATTTTTGACACAGGTCAAGAGGAAAGCAAGCTCTGATGACCAATTGATAACATCAAACTGATAAGTTGTTCAATCAAAAGATTGATAGGCTTATATATGATCAAAACCTGTGGTGAGTTGCAAGAAAGTCACCTAGAATTCTGATGAAATGGAAGAATAGAAATGGAAATTGTGGAAAGCTTGCCCTTCAAGAGCTTTGATTAAAACTGAGATGAAAACTTACAACTACAGAGACTGTGCTTTGGAGCAAGTCGAGGCAACCCGGGTGTAGCCGGCGGAGGCGGCATCTTCCGGGATGACACGGGAAATTTTATTCAAGCCTTTATCTCCAGCTATGGCATTTGTACCTCAATGCGAGCTGAGCTTCTCGCCCTCAAGCGAGGCCTGGCCGAAGCAAAAAGAAGTGGTTTTGAAAAGCTTTTAGTACACATGGATAATAAGTCGTGTATTGACCTCATATTGGGAGATGAGAACCCTTCAGGGGCTCTAGGCAATCTGGTTGTGGATTGTCGTACTCTTATTTCGAGTGGTAGCTGGATTGTGAGTATTGAACACTCGTATAGAGAGGCTAATAAAGCCGCAGATTGGCTTGCCAATCAAGGTGCTGATCAGGACCAACGACTCATTATTCTCGAGTATCCACCGCCGGAATTGCGATTCATACTTCGGGAGGACGTACTAGGAGTTTCCACTGCTAGAATAGTTCGCTAGTTTGTTTCTTTTTGGGGTTCGCCCCTCACTGTAACCACAAAAAAAAAAAACAGAGACTGTGCTTATATAGCCAGTTTTGGAGATAAAGACAAAAAGTACAATAAAATAGGATAGGTGGCATTGCCATAGGATAATCATCAGATTCAGTGAATGGGCCAATGATTGGCTAATCATTGGATCCTAGGTAGTTGAGAGAAAGCTGTCAGACGCTCCTCTGATGTTGACAGGTGATGTGCTGGCTCGGATTCTTCTGGAAAGATTTGATTAGCTGAGCTGGCCTGATGACAACATATTCCCCTTACTTCCACAGAATATCCTTCTTCTTGCAAATTCAAATCCTTCCCTCCATTCTCAACTTGCGCGCCAAGCTTCTGCTGATTTTGGTGTACGGCTATCATAGCATTGCTAACTGTATCAGAATGTATGCCTGGTCTTTTTCACCTCATTGTTCATCGATCAATTCTTATTTATCAAATTTCATTAGGCAAAGTGAGACGGTTTATCGTGAGACGGATTCAGCTGTTTAAAAAGTGAACCGCTTAACATTCATTGTAACCATTATATTGTTTTTAGTTATCTTGTTAGTTTACGATTTAATCACATAAATTGTGATTTAAAAGGGTCACAAAATATATAATTAGGCATAATTTATTAAATAACCCATTTACTCATTTTTATATGGGGCAATTGAATCTTACGTTAAATTAAAACAATCACTAAAACAAGTATAATAGTTACGAAAAGTGGAAAAGAGATCACTATTTATATCAAGGAAGATGGTCTCACGATAAGTTAGTGTGAGACCGTCTCACACAAGACTTACTCATTTCATTAACAACAATGTAATGCTTTTTTTATGGTGTTTCCTCTTTATTTGACATGTTCTTTTTCGAGTTAGACTTCCAAATTTCTCTTAAGACTGTATAGTACAGGCTTGAGACTGTCTCATGTATATTACAATGACACAAGTTTTGGAACAGATGATACATAACCGATAAGCTGTGGACGCGTCTCAAGATCTCCCTACACTATCAGATATGCCTTCTCCAGCTGAAATCAGACCAATTGGTTTTATCGAGTTATTGGAATTGCTTATTACTATAGATAATTATGGTCCAAACTAGCAAGTTCTCAAAGAGTCAACACCAAGTCGACAATATTCGCACCAGCAGACAAACATGAAGTAAAATATGTACTAGGACAACACCTTTTATTAGAGAGTATTTAACCATTACCAGGTTCTTACCTTCTATTCCATCTCTCTCATGCTTTCTATCTCCTCCACCTCACACAATACCACCTTTTAATACCTAGTTTATTTTGTTAGGTTTATTGGTGAACTAGGTATTCTCAACATTTCTCATCATTACTCTACCCCACTACATTTCTCTCTCCAACTCTCTTGTTATTTGATAACATTAAGTTATAATCTTGTAAACCCAATTAATTATATACAAAAAAACTAATAATGAATTTAATTCAGTCAATTATATTTATTTATTTTTACGAAAAAAAAAATCAACTAGAAAAAAATGTATGAAATAATTTTTTAGTCACGATTTTGTTGTACTAGCTACATGATTGCGCATCATAATAACCAAAATGCGACACAATACTTAAAAAAAATGAAATTACTTAAGAAAATTATACATGATAGTTCCACGCAAACACGCATATGAGGTGCTTATTATACATTAAAAATCATTTAAATAGAAAGCAAATTGCAAACGAAATATAAATGGCTAATGTTCTTGATTCCTGTTTTTGCCAAATTTCTCCCTTATATGTTCAATTAAGTCGTTTTTTAAAGACTTATGAACTTCTCGGTCACGCACACGAGCTCGGTTGGACATGTAATTTGACAGGTTTGCAATCCTATCCCTCGAGAAATTAAAAGGAACGTTACCTGCCTCATGTATTGAAGTGTTGGATTCAGGAGGAGTTTCACTCTGAAATTCAGTAATATCAGAGTAGTTTTGATATGTATCTCGTTCATCCTCAACGATCATATTATGCATTATAATACAAGCCTTCATAATTTTCCCCAACATCTTCCTATCGTGAGCTAATGCTGGGTTTCGAATAATTGCAAATCTTGCTTGTAGTACGCGAAAAGCCCGCTCAACATCTTTTCTTACCTCTTCTTGAACATTAGCAAACACACTTTGTTTCCCTCTACTTGGGTTACGAATCGATTTGACAAAGGCTGCCCAAGTTGGGTAAATTCCATCGGTGAGATAATAACCCATGTCATACGCATGACCATTAACATTAAAACTAACAGAAGGAGCTCTTCCTTGAAACACGTCATCAAATATTGGAGAACGATCGAGAACATTAATATCATTACACGAGCCAGGCGTACCAAAAAACGCATGCCAAATCCATAAGTCATAAGATGCAACAGCTTCTAATATCAGAGTAGGTTTTTTACTTCTTCCTTGAAATTGCCCTCTCCAACGAGCAGGACAATTCCTCCATTCCCAGTGCATGCAATCAATAGAGCCTAACATGCCTGGAAAGCCTCGCTGCTCTCCTTGGTGAAGTAGTCTTGCCAGATCATCTTGAGTAGGTTTTCTTAGATATTCATCACCAAATTGAGTAATGACTCCTTCAACAAAATGATGGAGAGATTCTCTAGCCACAGCTCCACTTATTTTTAAATATTCTTCAACTGAATCAGCTGAAGTCCCATATGCTAGTAATCAAATTGCCGCTGTACATTTTTGTAAAGGAGTTGCACTGAGTCTACCCGCTGCATCAGGCTTCTGGCAAATAGTCATCATTATCAGTTACCGCATCGACTATGCGGCAAAATAAGTCTCTTCTCATGCGAAATCTCCTTCGAAACATATTTGGGGGGAATAATGGATCATTAGAAAAGTAGTCGTTGAATAGACGAATATTTGCTTCTTCACGATCCCTGTCGATATATATTCTTGGAGCCCTTGACACTGGAGTGGAGTCTTGAAAAAATTCAAATGTATCATTGATAGTTGCATCGTCAATAATCTGATCAATTAACAGATTTTCTTGTCTCCTTTGTTTATAATGAGACACTAATTCATCATAAGCACTATGATTTTGATTAGAGTTTGAAGAATTACTTGAATCTGAAGAACTTGAGTTTGAGATATTTGAGTTTGACATACGTGCGTTATATACTCAAATGAAATTTTTTGTCGAAATATTTTGTTAGTAGATTGAACTTTGGTGAAAGATGTGGTTGTGTATATATGTATATACATAAATAAATATCTTCTACTTGAATAATGGACCTCTTATAATTGTTTATTTTTTTTTTGGAAAGACATTGCATAATTATTACTGACATCTGTATTCATAATACATGACATTTCACAATAATGTTCTGAAAAAAGTTGAAAAATGAATGTGGAATATATAGACAAGTCAATCAGGTCTGTAAAATCTCCAATAATGCTATATGGAAGTTGTTGAGCAATACATGTAAGAAAAATATCTCAATGCATGACTAAAATTGAAAAGAGAAGTTGTATTTATGATTCATGACTGATACAATTTATTTGAAATACAACAATAAGAGAAAAGGCAGAAATGAAACTGATACAATTAGAGTAAGCGGAAAATAAAAACAAGCTTACTAATCATGAAATAATTTCTTAAGTAAATCATTTTTGAGCTGCTCCTCCTCGTCCGTCAGAAAATTCTTCTCTAATAACTTGAGATATAAGTTCATATCCATTTTTCTTTTCTTTCTGCCTTCTTTCTCCCTCTCAAATTCAAGGATTTTAAGATGCACCGTAGAATCTGTTTATCTAGAGACTGAAATTTTGTTGAGAGCTTCAATATAATCACGTTGATTAGACAAGATAACATTTACCTTACCCTTACCCCTTGACGCTTTCATGGATGTACTACGACTAGAGTTCCCAACTTCATCACTAGTTGGTGTTTCCTCATGGGATGCTGCATAACTTCCACTTTCATTGAGCCTTGACCTTTTTCCACTGCTACCACTTTCTTCTCCCCTCTGATTAACGTCATCCTCATTATCGACTCTTGGATTCCATTTTAGAGAAACTCCTAGAATTTCCCAAGCATGAAATTCAATGAATCCTTTTTTACAATTTTCTTTCTCCTTGTAAATATTTTGAGCAATTTCTTGAGTATCCGCCTTAGACATTCCACTTTTAGTAAGACGCTCAGCTTTATCAAGAGCAGCTCCCCATGACGAGCATTTTTGGGACAATGCTTTGTGACGTTGACGACACTGTTCGCTATCTCTTTCGATTAGTTTTTCATGTATGGGTATTTTATCGTCTTCATCTCTCTCAATCCTTGCCTCATTATATGATTTTGCAATTTTATTCCAAAATTGAAAGCCTCTTTGTTTAGTTGATGTTTCTTGATCTTCCGTAAGAGATGCAAAAGCGGTGAGCATTACCTTATCTTCTTCAACTGTCCACATTCTTCTTTCACCTACGACTTGCTTCTTTTTTGTCGATCCTCTCGTTTGAACAACAACGATTTCTTCACGAGAATTTTCACCTTCTCCTGAAAAAATATTACGAGCAATATTATCACGCCCGGCTGAGCCCGTTTGAGACGAAGGACGAGAATTTTGAAATGGTGAAAACGCACTCGCATCTTCGGACACTTGAAAATGTTGAGACATTGGAAATGTAGCGCTATGTGGAGAAACTCCAAACATTTGCGAGTTAGAATACTCTTCTGGTGTATAATTTGACGCCAAAAAATGACGTAGTTGTGATTGTAAGGGAAATGAGGTGCTAGAACTAAGATTAGGAAAATTAATAGTATTTTCTCGATTAGGATTATTTTCCAATGGCGCATTTTGATTTTGAGAATGTTGGTTTCTACGAATGTTTGGATTATTTCGACTATTTGGAGGAATTCTTTGGTTAGGGTTATTACTCATATCGAAATTATTGGTAATTATTTTGTAGTATTGGTGAAAATCGGATTTTTTTTTTTTGTTACAAAAAATCAGAAATTTTGAAGTGTTAGAATATACTCAATATTAGTCTCTACTTATAGAGAAAAGAAAAATAAGACCGTTGGTGCAATTTTTTTTTTTTTGAAAAACGTATTTTAAATTAGAGCCGTTACAAATTAAAACGGCCAAAAAATTTACAAAAGAAATTGATATCAGAATTGCCACATGTCACATTATTGTAGGTTGTTTTTGTAAAAAGAAAGTGGTGGGACCAAGTATTAGCTTGAGCAAACCCGGTAGAAACTTTTACCTGGTAGAGACTTTCTCTCTCCAACTTTAATGCTTTTATTAATTTTTTAATGCCCACCCACCTTCTACCTGGTAGAACTTTTGACCGTTAAATACTCTCTTAGAAAAGTTAGTCTTTGATTAATGTTTCCTATTTTGTCTGAAACCTGAATAATGTTTTTTTACAACTTTTGGCTTAACAGGAATCTTTGGTTGTTGAGTTGATATTTCGCATCCTTATAACATTGATCTAGGATTATAATTCTTAGGTATCCTTAGATGACACCTCTAAGATTCAGAAACAAAGTTTACTCAACTTGTCTCATACGCTATATACAATTCACGCAGAGTTAAAGATCAATGGGTGTCGAAAAGAAACTGATCTCTCGCGGTCTAAAGAGGTTGATCGAATCAATCAGGAGTATGTTCTGTGTTCAGAAGGATTCTGAATGTGGGAAGAAACTTGAGGCAGACATTTCAGAGCAACGAGAGTTGCCTCATGATCTGATCAGCATGCACATTCTTACAAGGCTGCCTATTGCATCAGTCATTCGCTTTAAGACAGTTTCGAAGCAATGGTACTCTACTCTGTGTTCTCACCAATTTGGTAATGTTCACTCCAAATTATCCTCATTTTCTTACCAATCTTCCCCTACACATTTTGTGATTATCCAAATCAACAGCAGCTTTTACGTCTTCATTTATAACGAGGCCAACAAAAATGGTAGTGAAAATCGCGAATTTAAGTTGTTCAAATTAGGGCATCGCTTTGGTGGGGAGGATGACCATGTTGATAATGATGCTAGAGAAATTATTACTACTAGTACAGGAAATGGTAACTATGTTGTTGATTGTGAAGTTAAGCATGATCCTAAGCTTCGCCTGATCGAATCCTGTAATGGGTTGGTATGTCTGGCTTGTCACTACGAGTTCATATTATGGAACCCAATTACGCAACAATTCAAGAAATTCGATTCAGGCCTCAATAACAATTTGATAAACTCGTTTACAACTTATCGGGTTTCTTGGGGATTCGGATATGTATCATCTGTTGACGACTACAAGATCGTCAGAATAATTGAACTGCCACATCCCCAGGATATTTTAGCACATGTCTTCTCATTCAAGTCCAATAACTGGAGAAGAGTTGATCTCCAACAAGTTTGTCAAGGGAATTTGATGAATCTGGTTATTGCTATTCTTTCGAATTAAAACGTGGCGTCCTATGTGATGAGAGCCTACATTGGATTGTAGCTAATAACACACAAACTTATAGCTGGAGAGTTGTTGCCTTTGATTTAGTTCAAGAGACATTCGAGACATACCAGAATTCTCGAGATTTCAGTGATGGCTTCTTATGTGCCATGAGAGGTTGCTTGTCAATCTACGGTAATAATCGGCATGGTGACGCCTATATAGACACGTACGAGCGTAGTTCTGGTGGAAGAACTAGATACGAAAAGAAGAAATCCATCCGTCTCTCCAGAGATTTGGTTTTAAGCGACGTTAAGGGATTGATTGACTTCTCAGAAAAGATGGTAAATTTTTCGTCCTAAAAGGTTATTTCGGAGCAGACATAGGGGTGGTAGACACAAGTTCAGAACCTACTATTTACAAACTACTTGTCAGGTTCAAAGACGAGGAGACAAACTATTTTGCGAGCTATGTTCCAAGTCTGGCTTCGCCTCTTGCCACTGTCATAAACCCAGAGGCGTAAGCATATCTGCCGGGTCATTTCACCTCTCTGTACACTCTAGTCATTATTTCCTGTCTATCAATTTCACACACACCAAACCGGTGCATTATATGCTGTTTACTCTGTAATTTGACGTATCCTGTTTCGAATTCTGACTGCAGTCACCTTTCATTAATTTTGGTTTCGTATTCCAGAACTTCCAAATGCAATGCTGCATACCAGCTACTCTGTTTTACCCAAATGTCCCATAATACACAAGCAACAGACATAGACTGTAAATTAAAACTACCATGAATAGCAAACACAAAGAACCATAAGTACAGGAATTCTGCAAGATTACTCATTTAGCAGTGAATTAAAATTCAGAAGTAGATGAACAACGAAGATTCGTTGGTATTGAAAATGTTACAAGTCCCTTTAAAATCCATTAAAATCCATTAAAATCTACAAACAACGGAAATAGACTATGTAATTTTCAACTACCATGAATAGTAACTTGTGCAGTATGCAATTGCTTTAAAACACAGTCTTGTAAATGCAACAAAAGAACACAGTATGACAATAAAGCCTAATGTATGAAATTCTCACAATTGTGCAGTTTGATCTTGGAGATCCAATCGCCGAAGAGGTGTAAAGCTTTCCACATATCTAACAACCCCTAAAGCAAGGCCATGTTCTGCAAAGCTACCATGCATAGCACGAAGTCCATAAACGTCATGCTCTCTAAGTCCACCATCTTTGAAACCATACGAGACCAACTGTGAATTCAAATTAACAAGGTAGATATGTTCATCATCTGGACGTTCTACCAGGCTCAAGCCGAACAGAATGAAGCAATTCCCAAGAATCCACTACACTGTATTCCTTCATAACCCACACTTCAACCTCTTCCTTCTGATACGTTGTAGCAACCAAAGAGATTCTTCCTAAGCTCACGAAGGGCCCTCCCTTTATGCACACCCTTAGGTATAGGTGGTCCTCGAAAATACTTGAAAACCTCCTCCGTCATTTCAAATGCAACGATTTCCGAGACATCCAAACATGGCCAATGGTAAAATCCATTGACAAGACAATGACAACATTCAGGAAGGATATCATTCATGTACGGGAAAGGCGGGTCCTCTAATGGAGCAAAGGGTGGAAAATCATCATAGTGCTCAAGGGAACATACAGTTCTCTAGATGTTACCTAATCTGGTACAGTGGTACTGTTGAAAATTATAAATTACATTTTTGTAATATTGAATTTCTTTAATTTTGTTCTATTACTTCTTGAATTGTTGTGTACATTGTTTACAATTGATAGCACCTTGTGCTATTTATAGCATGCAATGTCGGTTGATCATTCTTTGACCGACATTCTTGAAACTTCTAGCTAATCTTCTTCTTCTAATTGTTACACAAATTCTAGCACATTCTTCTTACTTCTACATCTTTCTTAAACATTTACATTAATCTAGATTTTTCTAGATTATTCCAACACTCCCCTTAATCTGGAAAAATCTTGAACTTCCTTGGTCTTCGAATTTGCCGGTGCTCGTGTCACCGAACATTTCTTACCACAGACTTCTTCGTTTACATATGGCGCCCTTGTCACCACTTTTTCTTTCTTCAATTCTTTTGTACGTGATGCCCTTGCCATCACTTTATTCTTCTTGTTTGTACAGGTGCCCTTGTCACCGATATCTTCTTCTTCTTCTGTATAGGTGCCCTTTGTCACCATTTCCTTGCCTGTAGGTGCCCTTTGTCACCGATTTTCTTTCATCTGCTGTAGGTGCCCTTTGTCACCATTTCTTTACTCTTCGTCTTCAAATTTAGGTGCTCTTTGTCACCTTCGTTCTTCTTCGATTACAGGTGCCCATGTCACTTACGATTCGTAACGTTGATGCCCGTGTCATCACTATCTTCTTTGTACGAGTGCTCTTTGTCACTCACATAACTTTTTTTTTTTTTTTTTTACGATTTCGTATAATTTTGAGTCACCGCCCGATTAGATCGACCCGGCGCTCTGATACCATGTTGAAAATTATAAATTACATTTTTGGTAATATTTGATTACTTTAATTTTGTTTTATTCTTTCTTGAATTGTTGTGTACATTGTTTACAATTGATAGCACCTTGTGCTATTTATAGCATGCAATGTCGGTTGATCATTCTTTGACCGACATTCTTGAAACTTCTAGCTAATCTTCCTCTTCTAATTGTTACACAAATTCTAGCACATTCTTCTTACTTCTACATCTTTCTTAAACATTTACATTAATCTAGATTTTTCTAGATTATTCCAACAGGTACGCATGTTGCGTACGTGTTCTTACCTATGTAAAAAAAAAAAAAATACAGTTCTCTAGATATCAGTACTGCAATCATAAACTCTAACATGCCACCATTCCTCGACCCAATGTATCGCTTGCCAGCGAAAAATAACCACAATTTTAAAATCACCAACTTTATGATCAAACCCAAACCCAATCAGCAAAGCATCTAGTTTTTTGCTGTCATAACCCAAGCCAAATGTTTCGAAAGGAAACGAAATCCGGGCAAAATGTGACGAAATTCTCGAGTAGCAGGATTCCATAGAACAAGGGTACCACCAGAGGCCTCAAATAATCTGTGAAATATGCAATAAACACCATTAACAGGTCCAATCACATGAATAATTCTATGAAATTCACGGCCAAACTTCAACATTTTCTCATCAAACCCATCATCAATAAAAGGTGGGCACTCCAAATCTTCAAACTTTATATCTAATTTATGATCATAAATTGATATTACATGATTTTGGGAAATTGGGTCTTTGCGGAAACAGAGAATCTTACCAGAATTTCTGGCTTCCGAGTGAAGATTGTAGATGTTGAAACATTTGGGTGCAACCAATGGGTATTAAATGTAACTCAGCTTAAATATTTAATGCTTTCTAAAGGAGAAAAGAAAAGAGTCTTTCCTAAAAGAAAGCCAAGTCCGGACACACACCCATGTCCGATTTTTGTAGCCGAGTCGGAGCGATATAGATAGATACCACTAATGTATTTAACAAGAGCAATGTTGTAAACATAGGCAAATTTCAGAACTTGATTGCATTATCTCATCATGATTCAGAACATCTCATTACATTGAAACTGATACAGCTCAGAATCACATTACATTTCAACAAGGCAGTTAAACATTAAAACCACAAGTCTTATTGAAATGTAATGTGATTCTATAAGACTTGTGGACCACATTACTGATAGCTACTATAGAGTCACATTACATTTAAATAAGACTTGTGGTTTTAATGTTTTACTGCCTTGTTGAATTGTAATGTGATTCTGAGCTGTATCAGTTTCAATGTAATGAGATGTTCTGAATCATGATGAGATAATGTAATGTGATTCTATCAGCCTTTACTACTATGCGCGGACGCGCCTCCTTACACTCTTATATAGGGAAAGTTATGGACCCTGAACAACCATTTGCAAACTCCTTGGCCGGACAAGATATGAGTTGGGTTCCAAGCTTGTCAAGACAAATGCGAACTTCAAACAAGTTAGCATTCTCACAGCGCAGAACAGGATCAAATCATGTTGCAGTGCGGATTAAATTCTGTAGCATGGCCGTAGCATGAGTCGTTGCAGGAGAAGGGTCAGGGTGAACACCTGAAAGATAAAGAGTAGAAAAATAAACATAACCATTGCTAATCTCGTAAAAGACTGCAAAAGAGGGAGGGGGAGGGGGGAGAGGAGAGAACTAGAGACTAACCATTTTGACCCAGGATGTCGAATATGTTGAATGTATTTTTCCAGAAGAGTCCCAGTTTAAAATAGTCTGCTTGAGTAAAGCTTGGATTGTTCAGCTTACTTCCATGAGAATTCCACTCATGTTGCCTAAGTGCTTGATTGTTGTTTGTGTCAGAGACGTTCGGCCAGCTGACATTCAGTTCTAACTCCAAACCAGCGACCTGAAAAATAGTCGTTACATCATGGAAATACTAAGATTGTGATGACAATGCCTTTAAAAACAATGAGAGGAGAAAAGACTATGTCCTTGGAGGGAGATATTATCTTAAATAGCACATAAAATGCCATCATTTTCATGATTATGCCAAGGATTAGAGTAAAATTACAGTGTTTCACATTACCTGGCTAACATCAAATGTAGGCTGGGGAGGGCTACGACGGGGTGCCCTACCATTATAGCCGTCCCACACACCGTGAACAGTGAAGTTGTTCTGGATGATCGGTAGCAAACAAGGATTTTTGCTTGAGAACTTGCAGAATCCCGGAGGCCAAGATCATGTGGTCATGACCTTCACATAAACACACGAGTGAAACGAGAATAAGAATAGCAACAACGATTCTTGGCATAGTTCTCTCTCTTTGTTTACTCTTATCTTAGGAGTTGTATATGACTTGGCTCAGGAAGAGAGCTCTTATATATAACATCTCTTTGTTCAATCACACAAGGAACTATGCCTAAAGAATTTACCACTAATGGGAAGTTAACAAGAAATCAATTAATTGGAGGGTGAGTGGTGAGAAATGGGCAAAAACAACATATATACATGCATGTGCTAACCTGCCCACATATTCTTATATCAATCAACTGCAACAGATTAAAATTACCAGATTAAGCTGCTCTTTAGACAACACCACCCACCACCAACTTCTCTCAAAGGAGCTGTCACAAAGTGCATTGCGAAATACTTATGATATGCTACAAGAGGAAACTCGTTCCTGGCTAATAAGAGGATGAGAATAAGAAGAAGTAATCAATAATAGTAAGAATCAATTAATATGGAGGTGAATGGTGAGAAATGGGCAAATACAGCATATTTAACATGTGATAAACTTGACTAGATATACAACATCTAGGATGCAAACAAAAACAAATGACCATATATGAATCTAATGTAAACATATAGAAGCCTTTACACCCACCCAACCAACTTCTGATAAAGAGGCTGTAACATCATGAATTCGAAATACGTTCAAGGCTAATAAGAGGAAGACAATTAGCAGAAGCAATCAATAATAGCAAATTAAACCACCCAGGCTACTACACAGGAATGAACATGTGACAAGGACCTATAACGTCAAATAGAGAGGGCACCATGTAATGCAATTTTGGAAGAAGAACAAACTTACCTCAACCTTAGGTAGCGTTTGGAAACAAGGATTTGAAAATTTGTAATCATTTCAATTCCATCATATGAGAATGTGGAATTCAAATATAAATCAAATGTTTGGGGAGGGTGGGATTTCAAAATGACACCTTTTGAGGTGTCATTTGTTTTTAGCCTAATTGGATGTGATACAAATTCCAAAGGATTTGACACAAATCCAAATTCTCAAATTCTTGAGTTTCCAAACATGTGATTTGTGTCAAATTTGGATTTGAGAATCAAATCCTTGTTTCCAAACACACTCTTAAGGTAAAGAATACATATGATCATAGCCAGAGCTTATGCACTCAAAAATATCTGCAACCATTTCCGTGGTCAATAAATACATAGAAACAATGGCAATCGTCAAAGAGTTTAAACCTAGGAAGAACTTCCACATACACCACACACACACATTCAACTTTCAAAACAAGACAAGATAACGCAATAAAGTAGTCTGTAGGCTAACACGATTCAGAGAGGCGACGGAGCTGTCATGATGGATAATAAGTCTAAAACAAACAGCAACAGAAGATTACTCATTCTGCAACGAAATCATCTTTCAAAAACCTAGGAAGTACTTATACTATACATACACGAGAAGCATTCAATTTTCAAAACAACACAAGAAAGAGTGATAAAGTAGTCAGTAGGTGAACACGAATCAGAGAGGCAATGGAGCTGTCGTGATGGATAAAAAGTTTAGAACAAACAGCATCGCAACAACAGAAGATTACTCATTTGGCAGTGAAATCACCTTTCAAAAATTGATAAATAAAGAAGATTAATTTGCATTCAATCAAACTTCATTTTATTAAAGACTTAGTAAGTTACCAACAACATTTTAAAACTACTGAATTTAGTATGCAACTGCCACTAAATACATTCCTGCGACAAAAGAATGCCTATTACTCGAATAATTACGGTGCTTCCCAGCACAATTACTGTGGCACTTGGTGTCGACAGGAGATGTTGAAGTGTATAATACACACAAGTTTCCAATACAAACTTAATAATGATCAATTGGTCGGAGAGGTGTAAGGCTTTCCACATACTTCACAACTCCTATAGCAAGGCCAGCATTTGGAAAGGGGCCTAGTTCATGACGAACACCATAAACATCATGCTCTCTAAGTTCACAATCTTCAAAACCATAAGAGAATAACTTTGCATTATAATTAACAAGGTAGATACATTGCTCGGCTGGATGTTCTACCAGGCTCAGCCCAACGACGGGTCCAAGTCGAAGAGAATGAACCATGTCCCAAGCATCCTCTAAACCATATTCCTTCATTACCCACACTTGAACCTCCTCCTTGTGAAACGAGCTAGCAATCATAGCAAGATTCTGCCTAAGCACACAAAGACCCTTCCCTTTATGCACGCCTTCAGGTATTGGTGGTCCTCGAAAATACTTGAAAACCTCCTCAGTCATTTCAAAGGCAACAACATCCGAGGTGTTCAAACATGGCCAATGGTAAAATCCATTAACAAGACCATGACTATACTCGGGGAAGCCTTTATGCATGCCCGGGAAAGGCGGGTCTTCCAATGGAGCAAAGGGTGCAAAATCATCATACTGCCCAAGGGAGTATATAGTTCTCCAAGAATCACTACGGCAATCATAAACCCTAACAAGCCACCCTTCCTCGACATAATGTACCGCTTGCCAAGTTGCCAGCGAAAAATAACCACAATTTTAAACTCACCAATCTTATGATCAAACCCAAATCCAATCAGTAAAGCATCTAATAGCCTCAATTCATAATAACCCCCTTAAAATACATCGAAAGGAAACGAAATTCGGGGCAAAATATGTCGAAATTCTCTAGTAGCAGGATTTCATAACACAATAGTACCACCAGAAGCTTCAACCAATCTATGAAAAAATGCAATAAACACCATTAACAGGTCCAATCACATGAATAGTTCTATGAAATTCACGGCCAAATTTCTCCCTTTTCTCATCAAACCCATCATCAAGAAAAGGTGGGCACTCCAAATCTTCAAACTTTATATCTAATCTATGATCATAAACTAATATAACATGGTTTTGGGAAATTGGGTCTTTGAGAAAACAGAGAATCTTACCAGAATTTGTGGCTTCTGAGTGAAGATTGTAAATGTTGATGAAGGAAGATGATTGCATCAAATTCCGCCATCTCTTGCACACGCATTTGAATCTGCAAATGGATTTCACGGGCAATCTCACCAGAATTTCCATCTCAATTTCATCTGGTAACATTTGTCTTTCCTTGTGAATTAGGAATGAGTCACAACGTTTTATATTGGTCCGTTTATTGTCGTTTTAACCTTTGTTAAGACAATCGTTATATACTTATATGGTACCCCGAAGTATTGTTAAAAGACGATCTGATTGAGTTAGCGACAATTACGTTCCAAAAATGTTAAACATAGTATGATTGGATTCATGGAGATCTTTATCATTAAAGTTAGGTTTCGACTTTACTAATCATCTTATTAATTTGGTAACTCATAATACTCGAAAAGTATACTTAAATGCAGAATACAACTCTACAAGTGTTAACAAGTCAAGATTAGCGACTTGAAAACCTTTGGGCAACTTTCGTTCAAAGATTTCTCTAACATATTCCGAAAAGGCCTCCATCCAGAGCTGCAAAGGGTTTGAAATATTGAGTTTGCAACCTACAGGCTACAGTATAGCATATTAGCATGAGCAAACACACACCACTACATATGAACGTACGCCAAACCTGAGTGTCTCATCAGAATCATAAGCATCTACAGCCTTGACATAAAATCGAGCATCCTGAATGAGTGATGCAATTCCCAGAGTTATATCCTGTATGTGTGTACGAACAACCAGGTTCTTGATACTCTTTGGCCTGACAAGATATGAGTTGGGTTCCAGACCGATCAAGACATAAGCGAACTTCAAACAGGAACAAATCCTGTTGCAGTTCAGATCAAATTCTGAAGCATGGTTGCATATTCGTAAGTGACTGCAGCGGCTGGGTCAGGGCGAACACCTGAAGATAGAGTAGCAGAAAGATAGGGAATTAGTGACTGCTCAGGCCACTACATAGGAAGACGCATGTAACAAGGACCAAGTAATATGGCCAACACTTTCTGCTGTGAATATACTTTCATCCAGGTTCCACGCATCCATCTTAAGAAAAAGGCACTTGGTGAGCAAGAACGTGTCCCAACTCCCAAGCGTGTCCATTACCTTTGAGCAGTAAAGCTCTGTACCCCATGAATTGCATCCTGTTTATCATATATAACAAAACTCATCAACCACTTCTTTTTTTGAAGTAGCCAAATCTCTCAAAACTTTACCACGGATAGCCATCAACTAAAATTGCTGCATATAAGGGTTCGTTCCTCGGTGATACTAGATCTTTAAACCCTTTCGGTAGACATAAAGCCAGCGTGCGGTTTTTGCCGATTTTGGGAACCTAGCATAAGATTTCGGCTCTAGTATTTTGCTAAGACACATGATATAACCCCTGGGGTCTTCCACCAAAATTTAAGCTATTGTTTGTTCCGGGGGCTAGTTTAAGCCAAAAATCGTGGATTATGTAATCGGTTTTTGCGCATTCGAATTGGAGCATTCTGCGCTTTGCAATGCAGTTCTTATTGCTGCATTTCCTGACCAAGTACCACCCGAAGTGATGGAACTCACTCACTTGGAAGCCATAAACTCAATAGATAAACAAAAGAAAAGAAAAAACATCTTCTGTAAAAGGATCAATTTGATTATGTGAAATCATTCATACTCTTGCTACCATAGAAAAATGGATAGCTTTGTGCATCAATTATACAAGGATCATCGACTGTATACAAGAGGCTCTACTGACTACTGAGGGACGAAAAACGATAACTGAAGCCACATTGCCTAGTACATTGAACCTATTTCCAAAAGAACTCAAATCAGCAAGATGACCAATGTGTGTAAACCATATACATGAAGGCTTAAGAGACCTATCGAGAACCCTACATATATTTCCTTTCATTTTCGACTGTTTTATTGAGGAAACAAAAAGGAATAAGGGAGCACAAAAAGAAAAAAGAAGAAAAGGTATACACATTTGTAAGAGGACAAAAAGAGGTTATGAATTCAGCTACGCCAGGACTCCAGGGTGAAGCAATAGCAAGGTTAGGACTCCTTGAGGAGAAATAATGTATTTGATGCAGCCTAATTCATGAACTTCCTACAGTTTGGAGCTTTACACAAGCAGGGCACCTTAAATTCATCAGGCTCGTCGGGATCAAATAAGTAATCGTACCTGCCAAATAGAAAAGATTAAACTAGTTTATGCATTAGGATAGAAAGAGTGTCGAAGAATATTAAAACTGAAAGAGAACTCAGGTATATAGCACTATAGCAGGGAGTAGGGAGTTACGTCAACTCATCACCAGCAGGAACTGTTGTCTTGGCAATGAGAACGATTCGACTCTCATCATCACCCACACTCATTATCCTTGCATAACAATTTGGCATGCACTGCAAAAGTGTATAAGATGTTTAAAAAAATCTCAGTCTTTTATTGAGAGACATCTGAACTCTGTAAAGTTCTAAAAAATGTCACTCAAAGAAGAGGAAACAAAATCGAAGAAAATGTTGCTAGAGGTACAAGCTAGAGGTGAGCACTATGTCACTGCTAATAACTTACTGAGTGGTTAATAAGGCGAGCTATATTCCCTTTGTCTGTGGCATCAACCACCACTTCTTCACTGATTTTGAAAAGCTGCACCAGGAAATGTCAGCAATTAGCTCGATAATTAGACAGACAACAAGAAATATGTCCCCATCGTGAAGACACCACATTCGAAACCAAAAAAAAAAGTTCAGCTATAATACGTTATTGACAGTTTAATCACCCTTCTCAGCAGCAGTCCTTATATATCAAATCTACATGTACAGTCCACGTTGGGAAGAGAGGTCCAAAAGGACCCCAGTTTTGGAAAAGTAAGCCACAACAGGAATTTTCCCCTGCTTCCCCATACTTCCTTGAGTTTCTGAAAGCCTACATATTCTCACAGAAGCCAACCCCCCCCCCCCCGATCATGATAAAAAAAGATACAGAACACTGAACAAAAAAAATTCAACAGTTGGAACTTTGAAACTTACGTAACAGTCTTTTCCTTCTAAGCGATAGCGTGCCTCCCTCAAGTCCGCTATACTGCCCCTCACTTGCTCTCCACGATATTCAAGAACCTACAAATACATGCGTTAACATTATTAATTCAGAAAAAAAAAAAAAAACAGAAAAAGATACATGTCGGATATTCAGTCATAACCATTTCAATTCAATTACATAAATTGAACCACCAAAATAGGCGGTCACAAGAACCACCAAAATAGGCGGTTCACACGATATCTATAATCAATCAATAATACAACTACAAGTACAAATGCAACAACAACAATACTAGACCTGGCAAACGGGTCAATCGGGTAGGGTCCGGGTCGGGTCTATTCGGGTCGGGTCACTTTTCGGGTCAAATATTTCGGGTCTATTTCGGGTCGGGTCGGGTTCGGTTTGGGTCGGGTCTAGTTCGGGTGTATCAACTACGGGTCGAATTCGGGTCAAATCATTTTAAAATGTTCAAATTTAAACATGTTAATATCAAATTTTGTCTCATATTATCTTAACTTGAAATTTTATTGCTAATAGGAGTGTTTGAAGATATGATATAGCTATCCAACTCCATTTTGTTCAATCCATTCACTTATATGTTTGATTATTCGGGTCTTGAGTCATTTCAGTTCGGGTCTGTTTCGGATCGGGTCAATATCGGGTCAAACAGTATTCGGGTCAATATCGGGTCAAACAGTATTCGGGTCAATTTCGGGTTCGGGTCGGGTCATTTCGGGTTTCGGGTTGAATTCAGATTACAAATTCGGATGTTCGGGTCAAGTATTTCGGGTCGGATGTTCGGGTCTGGGTCAGTTTTGCCAGGTCTAAACAATACCCACCGCCTCAAAGGCTCCCGCCATAAAAGCGGAGCAAGGGGGGTGGGATGTACACAAGTCTTACCCCTACGTTGAAACATTGAGAGACTACGTACGGATGGCCCATAATGAAAATTGCTTCAAGAATCGGACCGACTAACTGCTACTTCACAATAGAAGAAGCGCGGGCAGTTTTTTGAGCCATTTTGCTTTATTGAATAATAACCCAAAGCCAGAGAATAGTTGGTCTTTGGCTCCCTTGGAAATGGAAATATTGTCGATCAATGGTACAAAAACTAGTACTCCGTAGTACAAGAACAAAATAAGAACTAAATTTCTTGTGTAAGCAAGGCCACAGAAACCTCAGAAGTCTATTGTTAAAGACTAACTAAAAAGCCCAGTTTTTGTGTGCACAGGTAATTAACCAAACTGAAATGTAAGCACCAGCAAACCAATGAACTATCTTTAAAAGTACATACTAGGGAGGAAAACAGATTGTGATCATAAATAAATCATTACATGCAAATAGTGAAGACTCACCATTTCTCCTTCTTGAATGTCACGACGTGCAAAGAGGCCCCACCCATGTATTCCAGATCTACCAAAGCAAACCCTATCATTCTCGGTTCTCTGCACTCACCAAATGGTGCATTTCAGAATCAAGTCAAGAACCAATACAGTAACTGCTAACAAAGTGTGTGATCCTTACCTGTAAATGGCGAAGCCGCTCTCTAAACGTTGAAAACATCTTAGGCTCCTCCACCTTCTGTACAAGAAGATATGATACCATTGTTTTATTTATGACCACGGAGTAGAGGTGAAGCAACCAGTCAATCACATGGCAACAACATAGAAGATAAATATAGAAGCATACCCGGAATGCATTCAACCGTTCTATTTCTCGTGAGGAGTGGTGACAGGAGCCCCTAACTCGGTGAGCAACGGCTTCTTCTCCTATCCTCTATGACCAGAAATATAAAACAAGAAACCACAGGTTATGAACTGCTTAAGCAAACTCATAACAACTGCCAGCTGAATATCATACTTGAGCTTTTGGTAAACATATGACTATATGAGCAAATAAATTTCACAGCAAGCATGGGAAGTTATATACAATGCTCAGATTCAAACATTGTACTGAAACACACTTCATGGTAAACATTAGAGACAAAAGAAGTTAAAAAATTTAAATATCATATAGTAATAATGCTTCAGATACCACCACAACCAAAATCCAAAGAACCACGCTTTTGATAATCTAGATCTTCGATTGGTTCTCAAGGCAAAATGGATAACTGCAGATAGTAAAGTACCAGTTTCAAGCAGATACTACTTTCACAATTTGTTACTTCTTTACTTCGTATAAAGGCATGTCGCGTGTCCAAAACGACACATGTCCGATATGGCACAACACTTAGAAGCTCTACTTAGGCCAGAATTCTCAAACTTTATCACAAACTAGAAGTGTTGGACACTCTGACACGCACTGGCAGCCGACATTTGCAGCCGATCAAGTAAACATAGTTTTCACTCTTACCTTGCAGTTCTTATTTCGCCGCTGGTATAACCGGCACCTTGCTGCAGAGTCCGCTTCGACTTCACTGACTTCCAGTGTAGAAGAACCATCAGGATCTGACCTATTAGACGAAATTAACCTTGAACCACTCCGCTTCTTGTGTAAAGTTTTGGCAGAGAAAACCCCAGTGGGGGTCTGTACAATTAAAACGGTGTCTGGATTGGGAGCCCTGCATCAAATACAAACAGGTTTAGCACAAAAAGAACATGACTAATGACTTGCGTAATACCACATCATTTATCATCCTCAATCTTTCAGATACCTGTGGAAAGCACAATAAGAAATCATCTTCGTAATCTGTTTCCCACCCTTTTCCAAGCAATGCAGCTGAGAACGAGAAATATGAACCATATCAGCACAAATGACAACTTTAAATGAAAAAATCATCATCAACATAAAACATCTTTAAAAACAGAACCTAATGTGCGTATAAACCAAACAAAATGGCAAAGTGCAGCGGACTTTTTGTCAGAGGAAATGATGCAAATTCTTGGAAATGTAAGCACATATCACCAACACATACAACATTATGTGTACAAATACATTCGAAATTAACACCTATAAGTAGCAAGTTAGATGAGGCTGGTAGGTCACCCTGCGAATTGTGACCCCGAACAATGAAGGACCAAGGTGCTCTGAACAAATCTGTACCCTTCTACTCGTAACCTCCCACTATTCTTAATATTATATAACTAGAGACTCACACAGAAGGCAGATAACAGAAGGTGCAGCTAACAACGTGTACAAGCAAAGTTTCCATAAACGGCTATGAATAATTACAGTTACGACTAGCATATTGGCGAGCAAAACAATTGTTCACATGGAATAAAAAGAAAATAGGGCAGTTGTAGACCCAAAATACAACCAATACATCAACCAACCAAAATGGAAACACCACAATAACAAAACAAAGAATAGAACCGACACCATACCTCCATGCGATAGCCAGCCCTTGAAGCACACATGGCATGGTAATAAGTTGAACACTTGCAGCACTGAGTGCAGGCACCATGTATTTGCTTACAAAGTATGCACACCTGAAGATCAAATAAAGCAAGCAACAGTTAACTGAATGACAAGCTACAGTTACAGAAGCCAACAGTTCTAAAAGCAGGAAAGAGGAGTTAAAATCAAACACAAACAAGTCTGTAGAGAGACAAGGAAAATAGAAAATAATTACTCAAACAACGGTCAAAAGGACTTCAGAAAAAGAGACTTCAGTAACAGAGATTTCTGGAGAACTTTTTGTTCCTTACTTTTGAAAACTAATCTTTCAAGGAGAATACCTTCTAGAACTTAAATTAAAGAATGCCAGCCATACACAAATTTAATATACTCAAATGAACAATATTGCATTACCAAACAAAGAGACTAAAATCTCTTCATGGCGTACACAAGACGGTTATTAGATGACGATTCATGTTAGCCGACCCCAAATCATTTTGGGAATAAGGCTTGGTTGTTGTTGTTGTTGTTGTTGTTGTTGTTGTTATACAACACAAACAGAAACTCATCTCGATAACATATATGCATTTAGGCAGTAAAAGCCGAAAACAAGAATGCTTCTAACTTGTAACTCCCAAGTAATACCTTTACAAAGGAACTTGACGGAATGCTCAAAATGCCAATAGCAGGCTCCATTTCTTCATCACTAGCAAAGGACACCTCAGGCCTAAACCAGGCGCAGGTGACATGCACCCATAACGAGCCAATATCAGTAGCCTTTAAGGCACCACCTGTGGAAGAAAAAAGTTAAACATCAGCTCGAGCACACAAAATAAGCCATTATGATTCGAAGACCAAAGTATGAAAACACTTCATCAGCAAAGAGGATGATACAAGTCCAAAAGGGCACAAAGGGCACTACATGTGGCAAACATCTATGAGCTTTGTCAATGCATCTGCATCTCCACTAAATTAAAAAAGCATAAACAATAAAGGACTTGTCTAGCTGTGTAAATAAAAACACACAAAAAAAAAATGAAAATTAACAATGAATTACCAAAAAAACATAAGCGGCTAGAGTCAAAACGTAAGAAGCATACCTTTTACAGGGCAAAGGCAACATTCCCTCTCAATATCTGGGGTTTCACATGCTCTGCAAACCCATGAAGTTAGGTCCCGAACATTCCTCGCACCATAGCATTCTTGATGGACAGCAATTTGACATCTAAAAGAAAGACAAAATAAATACACAGTTAAAATGCCACCAACAAAATTTGCTAGCCTGTCACACCAACTGCTAAATAGGGAACCACTATCCGCTCATTAGCAACATGACTAGGTACACATCTCAAAACTAAAAAAGAACATTAGAAATCACATACCTATTGCAGATAATGATCTTATTATAGTCCCAATCCTCAACCCATCTACATACAGCACATCTTTCTGTAGTCCATTTAGCACGAACAGGTTCGTATTTTTCTGCCAACACAACAAGATAGATCATCACTTTTAAGCTATTTCATACTTTACTCAAAGTCTATACAATCACCCCCAAAAAGAAATGGTTTTACCTTGCAAAAAGCACAGCAATTTCTGTTTTCTCGCTTTTAGCGAAGGCTTTTTAGGAGGCTTAACTGAAGCAGCAGCACGTTCATGGAACTCTGCCATTTGCAACATCTGCATAAATAGATACAATGTGTTGGGCAGTTGACAACATCAGAACAAAGTAAAAGAAACAACCAGAAGCTAGATAGATGCTCTATAAGCAGACTACTGAGCAGGTTCCATATGACCAAAGGCATACCTGCCCCGGTTCTAGGGTGGCTAGAAGGAAAACGTAACTTAATGAAAAGTTTGAGCGAAGGAATTAATGAAATCTCTAGGAGGGGAGAGGAGATGGGCAATGCAACTTATGGATTAGAAAAAAAGAGAACATAATCTGGATCATGTTTACGATCCACTAAACAACCATACAACCAATGATGAACAAATATATTCCAAATATGTAAAGTGAAGCGTATGCAAGTATGTCAGACAAAAAAAAATACAGATCTAAATTAATCAGACATACTGAAGAGCATAGAATTTAGATGACTGTTAGTATATCGAGACGTCACATAGCCCAAACAAACTAGCATCTCTTCCTCACTTTGTAATTCCATTTCACAAGTCCAGCTTTTACGAAACTCACGTGATTCTAGTACAAAAGGACAGCAAGAGCTCAAGAACATAAGGTATTCCCCAGGCGAGATGTGAAACCAAAGAAATAGTTGCATGTAAGCCCCTCTACAAATAACATCTAAAAAGTTCTCATAACTTGATCACTGTACATAAAGCCTGTGGCTGACGCTTAAATTATCAATGCAAGCCAGTTAAAACCTTAGCTAAAAGTTTCTATGACACGGAAACAACCATTCAAAATCAAGTGTTAGGATACAAACCCATTGCTCCAGCGGCAGCATAGATCCCTTGACCTTAATACTTTTCTTCCAATTCTTCACTTTGGAGCCCGTATGCTTTTCCCAGTCACTAAGAAGTTGCTTTTCGGTCCCACAATATCCACATTTGCATACAACTCTGAAATCAAGGTTCAAATTTCAAAACATAAAAAATTTCTCATCAATAACCCACCAAGACTAAAGCAAGTAGCAGAAGAAAGACTCGTTTCCAGATTTTCCAAGCCAAGTTTGTTCAAAGTAAAAGCAGTTTCTACAATTGATGACTAAGGTCAAATTAGATGTAACCAGTCAACAGTATTTAAAAGTCACCGAATCCATGAAATCAACGATCGCGAAGGTGTGTGTCAAGGGCAATAAGTAGCAGAGGCCATCTAAACAAGCCCAAAATAGAGTGGAATGACTGTTTTATGACAAGTCTCTTTCCCTAAATTGCCACCCCAGAACATAATGCAAACATATAGGTACACTAAGGAGTGCTATGTTAGTAACTCATGCTGTACCCCACAACTAGAAAGTTCAAGTAGATGACAGATTCAGCAACCAATAAATTAATGTATGCATTGAGAGACAAAGAGATCGGTCATAAAAGACCACAAAACTTTAAAAAAGTGAAACTTAAAGCAGGATGACAAAGCTCATGCACCCATGTCGGAAAAACGAATACTTACAAATGCAAGCTAGGGAAATATACACCTTCCATGCCCGCGCAAACAACATTGACCTTATCTGGTAGTTTAACCTCCTCCTCATTAATATTATTGTTATTATCATTATACCTGTATTGAAGCACAGAGTTCATAAAATTAGAACATTGGCATCAGTTCCCTAACAAATCAAGAAGGAAAAGATAATGAAAGATAAGCAAGAACCAATAAGCGAATACACAATAATTATATTACAAACTGGACAAGGACTCACTTAAAATTGGGTTGATCCTCTGAATCTGACAATTCAAAGTTAAATTTCACTCTGCAATCAGGGCAGTAGTAGTCTGACGCGCCAAGGTCCTGCATTCATCATGACAAGCACATCAATCAAGGAAACTCTGCTTTCTGTTAACGTGAAATTTAGCGTTGTGCGGTAGTGAGAGGAAACCTTAAAAAGGTTGCTTGAGATTCTGTCACATTCAGCATGTACCCAAACTTTACAGCCATCACATCTCACCTAAAAAAAACAAGAAAACTGATTCCGTTGATGGCCAGCAAAAAACCAGGACATAGGGCATGCATATTGTAACTTATAAGCAGCGTTACCCATTTTCCGCTGTCCGATTGTTTTCCAATCTTCTTGCAGATACCACAGTATTGTTTCAATCGTAGTGACTGCCAAGCAGAATAAACGCATAGTCAACGCTACAAGATAATCATACAGGAGAAGGCTCCTGCCTCCAAGTGCACAGACTATAAGAATGAGGTCCAGAATAAGTACATCAATACGAATTCGCTATCTGAGTGCTCAAGAGTGAGCTTCAACAATAACGCACAGATCACTGACACTATCACAGAATTTCAACACCCCCTCCTGAATTCTTAATAGGTTCCGTGAGCTAAAACAAAGTTCCATCATCTGAATTGAAAGCAGGAACAGCGGAGATAGAGAAGCAATATTGTCCTTCATCCGACTATTATAGCATGTCTTTTCTCTATTCTTTACTTTATTTTATCCTGAGTCACTTTTACCAGGTTATAAAACCATTGTCACCTTTGCGTCTTTATCTTAGCCTAATAAATAAAATAATTATTTGAGCCCCAACATAGGAGCACATATTGAACTGATTACACAAGGGTAGGGAATACTGTACTCGTATTAGTGTGAATCGTGCATCATGTTATACTGTTCAGGGAAAGAAATTTCTGAATTTGTACCAACCTTAGCACAAGTTGTACAATAGAAGTGGCCTTCAGTGAGCGATGCCTTCCCTGTCTTCTTCATCTTTAGCGGAAGACCGATACCACATCCTGCACACGACTGTGTGTCCCTTACATTCTTGACACCGTTCTGAAGGATGGAGATAATTAGGCTCAAGTAGTCAAGTGTAGGAGATTTGGGCACATTTAGATACATAAGAAACATTCACACATTCAAAAATAAAATAAAAATACGTCAAGTCCTCAAGTGATATATATAACTCCGCTTCTTACACAAATACTCCAAACAACAACAACAACATTATCCCAGTGCCTTGAAGCTCCTGCCTATGGTGAGGTAAGGGGGGAGGTCACATATACACAGGCCTTACCCCTATGTTGGGACACAGCGTGCAAATTTAACGAAAAAAACACCAAACACAGCGCACAAATTTAACGAAAGGAAAGCAGGAAACATGGTAATTAACAGCAACAGTCAGTCACTTATCTACCAAACAAAAGAAAGAGTAAAGTAAATTCCAAACTGGTGCCCTGTTATATTACACTCATCCAAATTTCCAATAAAATGCTACAGCGTCAAACATCAGTAAAAGGCTTACCGAAATAATATATCTGCTAGTTCCTTGCCCCAACTACCCATCCCCCAAGGGAGAAATAATCCTAACATAAATTGTACATCAGATGCATTCTATGGCTACAACCGTCAAAATCACTCATTGGGAGAGCAAAAGGCTCAGTTATTCCACGGAGAGATACCAATACCTAACTTAAAGAACACTAATCAAGTCAACCCCCCACAACAGAGGTAGGTGGCCTAGACAATACTGTAGTCAGAACGATATAAAGGCCGGAAGATATTTCAATCTACAACAGATATTAACTTGCCTGGATGTGATGGTATTCCGGGTACTTATTTGAGACGGTAGTGGGCTGCGGCCATCTAGAAGCACGGTTGACAAAAGAAGCATCGGTAGCTGCCGTATCAATCTCCTGCATTGATGTTTCCAAAAATCCGTTCTCTGCCAGAAAAGCCTCCTCCATCGCCTTGTGGAAATTACCAGGATCACAGCCCTCAAGACAGGACTGCTCTTGAAACCTGAATCCGTTAAGGGTCGGGTTACGCACCAGTTAACACGCAAACATAAAATTTACTGTTGGAAAACACAACTAAAGCATAAAACCTACCTGTCCACATTCTCTGCAAACGCAAAAATCTTGCTGTGCTTCACCCAAGCATAGTCCTGCTTACCATGTAGTTAAGTCCCACAAAATCATAAACACATCCCAACGATGAATATTCACATCCAACTTATTAAACGAGCAAGCAGTAAACAATTAAATCTCACCCTTTGCTTTCCATTTCCGGAGTACCCGAAAAACATCACATAGACTGAATTGGGAACATGGAAATCCAAAACCTGTTGAGGAGCTTGTGTAGTAGGATCAACAACAATAGCTGGCCAAGCAGGATCATTCTTCCCACACTTTGCCCAAACTACATCACCTGGAATAAACCCATCCCCATTTCCTCTTGCATAACCACCCTTCAACCTTCCACGACCACCACGCAAATCAACTGGCAAAGGCTTCTGATACTCCACCCAATGCCGGCCACGCAACTTCAACAAATCACCTTTAGAGCTCGTAAACCTTCTCCTTCCCACAAAACTGACCTCACAGTCATCATGTCCATACCCATTATCATACCCTAAATCTCCTGAAGACGTCGACACACCATACGTTTCATCCTCAAATCTATTCACATTACGACCATATTTCCCACCACTATCCTTACCTTTCGGTCTAGAATTCGAGTTTTTCCTTCGACTAACAACATCATCATAACCATAAGCATAATCATTCCCTTCATCAGTATCACAATTCACATTCTCATTCTCATTCACATTCTCATTCTCATCCTCACTAGCATCATTATCATTAGCATCATCATAGTCAATATAATCAGAAGCATTATAATTCTTACTACCACTAGTCTTATCCTTCTTCCAATCATCTAAAATCGAATCATTAAATCGAGAAGGCAATACCTGAGCTCGTCCCCTTGAAGTCCTAACCAACGGAGGCCGAGGACTCTCCTTTGCCACTGCCTCAACCGCCCTCGTCCTCTCCACTGCTCTTCTATCTCTCCCATCTTCTTCCTCATCCTCCTCCTCCTCCCCATCCTCGCCTGGAGAACACGAAACCTCGTTGCACCACGACGCCGCAATATCCCCCAAGCTCTTCAACCCACCACCACCACCACCACCACCACCACCATTGCCATTGCCATTTCCACCATTATTCATATCAGTACGCTGCGGAGTATCGAAAATCCGAGGCATACCGTAACTGCCATACGGAATTACACCTGCGGCAACTTCTCCAAGAAGACTCAATGGAAAATACTTCCCCCCACCACCACTACTGCCACCACCACCACCGCCCCCGCCACCACTACTATTATTATTAGCACTAGCACTAGCGGAAGCACTATTATTTCCGGAATTGTTGGAGGTGGAGTATTGTTTACGCTTTTTCCGATGATTAGAGTTGTTGGAACTGTCGTCATCTTCCCCACCAGAAGAGTGCGCGATACGACACCGTTTCAAGCTAGGCATTGTCGATTTCAAACTCCGCTTGATTATCATCTTCGAATTAGGAACACTTCCCCCCAAACCCTAAATTCCCAAATCAACAAACCCTAACATTGATTGCAAAAATCGAACAAAATCCCAAAAAAATTCAATTCGAATTTTTTCTGAGGATTCAATGTAACAGAGGATTAAAAACCCAGTACAAAAACAACAACAAGAAAAGATTACAATTTCCAATTGATTGCGATAAAATTGGGCGGGAAATTGACAAAATAGGGATCTTACAGAGGAAGTTCAATTGAAATTAAACAGAGAGAAAGATATAAAAAAAAAAAAAGATCCCAATCGAAAATTGGGGGAATACCCAGAAAAATTAATCGAAAAACTTATCTGGGTTTATCAAAATTTCGCACAAATCAACAACTTTTTATTAATCTGATGATAAGATTGAGTTGTTGTATTTCAATGGAGTTTTTTTTTTTAGAGAGAGAAAGTGAGGAGGTGGTTTTTCAATGAGAGAGAAAGGGGTAAAATAAAAAAGACGGGGAGAATGTGGCTTGACTCTGTGTTTGTGTGTGTGTGATTAAGAAGAAGAAAAATGGGTCGTCTTACTCTCTGCGTTATCCGGTCTAATAATTTTTGGGCTTGTAGTAGAAGTTACCCGAAATTTTCAGCAAAAATGGACCAATTGATCGATTCTCCAACATTTTAATTTTGAACAACAATGGAGGATTTGAGTAGTACTATGAAAGTTTTGATGAATTTTTATTTCTGGTTGTAACATTAAGTTGTGACATTATAATTTGTTCATGGATTGGAAATTATTGAACCGTTTGATGTGATATGATGTTATGAACCTTATGATGATTGTATAGTCTATAGTTTTTATTTCATGGGAGAATTTAATCAGTGATTTTGATGTGAGATATACCTGCAAATTGGGTTTTTTTTTGTTGTTGTTAGAGATTATTCAGAGATTGGGAGTTTTAGTAAAACTTAATTGTGGTGTTGCAATGGCAGCTGCCATGGGGGTGTGAGTGTGAGGGAGTTCAGTCAGTAAGGTTTTGGCGCAAGAAGAAATTTAAATGGGGTCATTAATTTTTATTGGTTTTTGTTAAGTACGGAGTAATTGTGTTTATAAGGGAAAAAACGATTTGCAGTAATAATTTAATAAAGAACGTTGGAGAAACGAATTGTCTGTGAATTGGGATTTGGGTCATAAATCGTAGGTTTCAGTTTCGAATCTCTGTAGTTCAAAGATATGGGCGTATCACGTATGCGTCTCATGGTAGGAGTAGCGTCGTACATCGGGCTACTGAACCAAAGTAAAAGATGGGGGTCGTATCATTGTCTTTTTCGTGGTTTAATCGGGGTTGACTTTAATGATAGTTGACCGTATTGACCAAATTGTAAGATCATAGTATAAGTAGTTCATCGTGTTTTTATCATTATTGGACACGATTTATGGAGATGGGTTGATTTGGGTAGCACGAGTGCACGACTATGGTTGTGGAAGATTAGCTTCGTTTGTCTGCGGAATTTGGTTGCAGTTTGTGCCTTCTTTATTTGGGTTAGTGCAAAATAATGTTACATAAGTTGGATAATCGCTGAAGTGCAAAAATCGATACAATTAATGGCATTAGAGATTCGGAAACAATCAAAGATCGAAGTGGTGTTTAACTGTTTACCCATTAGTCCAAGACCTCGTTAGTATTTTCATGGATAGTTGAGGTCTCGTAATGAAATCCCGAAGTGTAGTACTAAATTGAGAAGCTTTAATGGAAGATGGGACATTAGCATATGTTTCAGAAGATGGTGCCTTTTTTCATGCCTATATTTTTATGGTTTTTTTTATGAAGAGGGCATATAAGATTTGGAGAGGAAACAGTATGATTGTATGAATGAGGAGAATCAGTCAATGGGGACAAAACAAAGAGAAAAGAGCTTCCCTTCTTCTATACTACTTTAAAATCGTGTATGTGTACGGTGTACCTCTCATGTTCGTGGTCTTGGCTTACAATGTAGCACCTGGTCACCGTTTAGTCGAATGTCGGCAGTGAGGCGGAGCGATCTTCCGGTGAAGTTCCGGTGCCAACGACAAGGATGGGTGGCTGTGGCCTGTGGGATCTAGACAAGAAGCAAGTGAAACTATTTTCAGATTTTGGGTGTTACTCTTGGAGGTCGTGTGTGGACTGTGGAGTCATGGTGTGGCATCTGTGTGTATGTGTCTTTAATGTCCTTATTACTACGGTAGTACGGTTTACATGTGGTGGTAATCACAAGTGTACCATTAACTTCTTTTGTTGGTTGGTCTTTGTTAAGAATCGGGCAACTCTGATCTCTTTATAATGAGGTCTTGGCCTAGTGGTTAAGATTGAAATATAATTTAGTAAAGATATGAAAAGATACGTAATGAGGTATCGTCTACTTGTTAGATTGTTTTAAACTGTGTCCCAATTGATTGTACTAGCATTTGCACTTCATCTTATAGTTCAGATTGTTCACAAAATTGGAAAGACGAAGTAGTTAGAACTTAGAAGTTAGAACTAATACGGAGTAAGATGTTTCAGGTGCTGCTTTTGCGTTGAACTTGTAGCTCAAGATTCAGGTATTCCTGCTACTTCAGTAGGTTGCTGCAGCCGTGCAGTATTATACTGCATCTACATTTTGGTCGAATTGTGTATATTTGTCAATCTGAAACAGTTTCAGCATAAGGATAAGGTCGCGTACATCCAAACATCCCTACCTTGCCATGAGTTGAGAGGCTTTGAGAAACTGGAGTAATGTTGTAACTTGTAGGTGTTGGTGTACATTTGTCAGGTTCAGCTTACTTAAGCAGCTAGTACTTGTTGAAGTTGAATAAGATTGAGACTTCTTAACAACGATCCTAAGCGAAACCTGGTAACAAGTCTTTCACATAGGTAGATCAGAGTGAAAGAAGATCACACAGTTACATAGGTGTCTTTGTGAGCTCATACTAACTGATAAGTTCCTTCATCCTCGCCATTCGCGGAGAGCAGTCGGAACTTGTAACCGCGGAGGAATACTGGGAAAACATAGCTTACAGTCAGAATGAATTTACTGTAGTGTTGTACTGTACTGTGCTGAATGATGTTTTTGCTGATGTTCAGGAAAGAACCTTTGAAAGATCTTGTATAATATTCTTAGTGAATTGGTCACAAACAACCTGTACTAGTAAACCCTGAACACTTGTTGTGAGTTTATGTCCCTACACATGAATCATGATGGACCATCAACCAAAAGGGAGGCAAATCTCAATGTTAAGCCCTTTTTCTCTTTCACTCAGCAATCAGCACATAGCACCAGGCAATACTCTTCACTATTGTCATGTTTACTCCACCTACTCGGTCTCCAGATCGTATTATCGACTAACAATCACGATGTCAATTATCTCAACCGGTAAAAGTTTCTATCCGCGAAACCCTTTAACCATGTAGACATCAATACACACTTCTTTGCAATTGATGTAATATGAAATATCTTTCACTGATAAATCACAATTCAAGTGTCCCACTTGATTTGTCTCAAGTTGATGTAGTAGCCCTTTGTTTTCTTCCCTTTGTTTAAGTACTCACCCAAAAAACCCCACTTGGAATTTCTTTTAATATATGTTGAGGTTTCAAAGATTCCAAATTCCTCTATCTCTATTGACTTATTCATGTCAATAATTAGAAGTTGTCTTATCAGTTCTTTGAAAGGAAACAAACCTACCCTAGCCCCAAATCTCCAATAGCAGGTCTGATCTGTGGCCAAAATATGCTTAGACTTTTCAGCACCCCAAGAAAACTTGTAAAAAAACTCATCCTCTTCACAACCCTTGGCAGCAGGGATGGGAGGTGACTTTTACGCTCCGAGTATCAGTTCTTGCACTCGTATGTACGAGTTTAGAGTTCTCGATGCTCCTTTGACAAAGAGAAGTGTAAACATAAACCGACAAGGCGACAACGAGAACTAATGCAGAGGAATTGCAGACTTACATTAACATCACATATATTTATCATTCACTGCTTACATGCTGATGGTTAACATAGTAGCATCTTAGGCAATTTAGCATTATTCCAGCCAGTATATACAAAACTAAGCTAAGAGGCTGATTATGCTAAATCTACAATAGCAATTTATTACAACGAATAAGTGATCGTCAACCTAGTACTTCTCTTCCATTTTTAGGGGCTTGCAGTCTTACACTTATTAGGCAAACCCTGATACATGGCTGCTATCTACTCCATGCTTTACCTGTAAGCCACTACGATCACGTTCCATACTTTACCAAGGTCTACCTAAGTCGTTTCCTACATTCTGCTGATTGACGTCCGATGTTGATGAACTCACTCCTTCTTGCAGCTGTCTGTCTCCTCAGTCTTTGCAAATCTTCCACGGACCCTTGGCTGACTGTCAGCTAGAGCCTTCCTGCAAGCATACTGAGCAAGACAGAGGTTGAGAATAAGATAAGGACTACTAAACATCAGCAAGTTTGGTTAAAATTTTCGGTTGTTTTGTTCTTTTATGCTAACTTGTCGGCAGTTGCTTCAACTAACTTAAAAACTGGCCATTTTACAGTATGTTAAGGAAATCAGACTCGTAAATTGCAATGATTGATTTTACCTTAATTTTTCGTCCAAAGTTTCTCCTTGATTTCTTGTTTCTGTATCTGGAAAGCTTCTGCAGGCGATCTTCAGAGGTGCAGTTGCCAATTGACAGTGGCCGCTGGAGAGGAGAACGGATGACACTTATGTTGTTACCATTTGCGAGAGTCTGTCATACAAAAACCCAGAATCAATAACCTAGCACCATCCTGTGAAAAACAGGCCAGAAACATCTAAAAGCTTTTCAGTTGCAGTGCATCACAAAGCCAGTATACGATCAGTGCGTAACACAATTCATCAGTAACAATACTAATGGTGAGTTTCCACAGCTTTTTTTTAAGGCCAAGTCAGGTTACCATAAGCAATGAAAGGGAAATACACTGAAAATGCTAGAGCTTTAACAGCAAGATCCGCAGTATGGCAAGTTAATTGTCAGATGAGCACAGGATTGAAATGAATTCACGAGATGAAGAGATCACACAAGAATCAAAAGACTCATCGTAAACACTTCATAAGCTAACCTTTATGTCTCCTTCACTGAACGCCCTCCTCATGCCATAAGCAGCTGGAAAATCCATTTCAGGAAAATCTAAGAAATTCGGCCTCACATTGGCTCCACTTACCCATTCCATTGAGCTTAAAGATCCTGAGCTATCACTTTTTGTAAATGGCATATCGGGAAGCGTTTTATTTTCATCAATCTGTGCCTCACTTGTCATCATAAGGGGAAACTTCATATCCATGACATCTGAGACTGCTGTATCGATCGATGTTTTCTCAAATAGTTCTTTCCTGCAACCATCAAATGCATCACAAAAAAGCTGCTCGTTTTGCATGCACTCCATATCACCAATTTTGAGTCCGGTAGATGGCATACCATCATCCCCACAAGACATCATGGCAAGGGCGGCTGTCATTATGGGATCAAGTTGCCCCATTGGTTCTTCAATTATGGGCGCAGGTGCTTTAAACAGATCGCCTTCGGCTCCCAAATCATAGTCTGAGAGGCCAGAGGATGTAAGGATGCTATCCTGAAGAACAGAAACAAGGAAATAAGATACATGTTTGACCTTAAATCCAAGATACAAGTATGAAAATCACCAATGATGAAGATAATGCCCCTAGTTTCTAGTAACAAACGATCACTGTGCCATGGCTTATGACAGACACATAGCATTCATGGCTCACATACTTTCATCTCAGGCAGATTTCACCGAAACACGGTACATCAAAGCTCTCCACAACTTCTTTATCTTAATCATGAAGGTACAATTAAGTACTTAAGGTTCTCAGCTAGATAGGAGCTGAATCACATATTTCACAATAGAACACATACCGACTCCAGACTTGGCATGAAAAATTGATGTGACAAACGCAGATATGAGCGAATGAACATCAGATGAATGAAGCTAATGAATTCTAAACTATGAATGAAGGCTTCCTAACATGATCTACACCAAATATGCACGGCCATGTCGATTTCAATGAAAATAAGACCAAAAGCTCAACACAGCATATCAATTGTTGTAAACTACAAGCTTTTCGGTCATTTCTATCAACAGCAGCAAAAGGCAACCAGAATTCATCCGAATATCTCATCCTACTTGCTCAACTTTAGAACAAAAGCCGCCACCACCACCAGTGAGCTTTCCCTATTAGGTTCCCCCCTTTATCGAAACCTTTCCACATTCAACGAATTCACTACATCGAAAACTTACCATTGCAAATATCCTGATTCAATAGGATTGAGACACAAAAAAAAACTGCTATAAATTACCAAGTCCAGAAAACACTAATAAAGACATCGATGTCTTACTCGAAACCCCTTATCGCCTTTAAACCTCACAAACTCACAAGTACAAAGATCAACTTCAACCTTTTGAAAAAGGTCTCTTAAGCTTAACTCACACTTTTCCCAAATTTGGCTATAACACAAAATTCTAACTCATCCAAAAACTAAAGAAATCTCCCCACTTATCACCTTCAAAATAAACCCCTCTTTGTAATGGACTGACCTATTATTGACTATTTTCTTTGGATTAGTGGAGTAGAAAAGTTTCTCTAAACAAAGCCCTTTAATGGTAAAGAGAATAAAGCACACGTTAGCTGTGACTATGAAATCACTATCTTCTTACTTACACCTCTTCAAACCTCAAACCTTCATAAACCCCTTAACACTTCACTTCCAAATTTAACAACAACATTAAATTGGTTTTTTTTTTTTTTTTTTGCATCAAACTTACATCAAATTAGCAGCTTTGTATTGAATCAAATTGACCAGAATTACATAAACAACAACAATTTGACAGCATTTTTTTACCCAATCAAGTCAATTACTTGAACACAATAAATAATAACAAACAGGAAATGCAGGTCAAATCAAAATCAACAGGGTAAAACATCAGCAAAAAGACAAAATATTCTCCATTTTACCTACTTAGAAGTAAAAAAAACACACATAAAGATCCAACCTTTTTTACTGTAATCAAATTAACTGCAAACATAGTAACATACCCACATGCTCATTTCATCACCAAACTTCAAAAAGATTAAAACTTTAACCACCCCACAAAAAAACAGCAAATGGGTAAAAAAATTAAGAACAAAAAGATACAAACTTTGAAGAGAAAACAGCTAACTACCAGTGAATCAGAGGGTTTCTGAGAGTAACAAAACTCTTCTAATGGCTGAACTTCTTGAGAAAAATTCTGAAAATAAGGGAACATTAATCCTGTTTCTGCATACATTTTTTTTTTTTTGGGTGTTTCTGGTGGTTTTACTGCTACTCTGAAGAAGAAAAAAACCCACTAAAAATAGGAGCTATGGTGAGACAATGAGTGGCAAGATGGTGGCTTTAAGCAGACTTTTTGGGTTTTTTTTCTTTTGTTAATAAAAAATTGGTTTTTAGAAAGAGAATCTGAAATGGGATGGTTCCTTGGTTCCTTCATCTAGGGGGGTGTGGGGGAGGGGATAGAGGGGGGGAGGAGGGAGGAGGATTTATAGTAAATTACAAAATGTGAGTGGAGATGCATTAAAATATTATTAAATTGCGTTGTGTAAAAAATTGTTTGTGCTTCTTATATTGTGAAAGTGTCCGCCCGATTTGTGAAATGATTAACACTTTTTATTATGGGTTATCTATAAGATTACACAAGTACGAATTTATTATTTCACCATGAGCCATGTCTCATAAACGGGACTACGGGAGCTTTTGGAACACTAGGTTAATGTTATTGTTGATATTTAAAAAAATATGAATAAAATAAAGGCACAATATTTTGGTCTCAATGATGAATAGTAGTAGTAACACACAGAGTAAAGACAAAGGCATAAAGGACAATATCATCAATATTGTGCACTGTCAAACATGTCCCCCCCTTCATATAATGCTCTCCCTTATTTTAATATTTGTTGTGCCTTTCTCTTTCTTTCTCAGTTGAGCTTATTGTAATATTCACAATTTCACACTCTTTAGGAATTATGACATGCTTTTTTATTTTTGTTTTGCATGATTCTAATGGAATGAACCTAAATATAGTCAAATTGCTAGTTATGTGAGATTATTAAGGTATAGAAAATGATGATTGGGTATCAATCATTAGCTTAATTTATAAGTTGGGTTAATTGTTTAACATAAATCGCAAATTTAATGATCAAGTTGACCTAATGGTTAGTAACTCAACATGTCTAGGGATTGTCTCGAATTCGAATCTTCATTTCTTCACCCCCGAATGATTAGCTACTCCAATGTACCCAAAAAAACATAAATTGGATAATTGTTGATATCATTGTATCAATTTTACATTCTAAGGGTTTTCTCCCCTCTCAAATGGAATCAAACTATTGCAATTGCCAATTTATGTGCTTCAATTTATAAATATATTTATGTTAGGGGCATTCAATTTTTAAACCTTTTTATTTATTTTGACGACTGTTCTAAACTTCCTTTAAAAGTGTTTAAATAATTCTAAAAGGTTTACGACGTTTTCGAAATTTTTTGGCGTACACAAGACGGTTACTGGATGACGATTCATATTAGCCGACCCCAAATCATTTTGGGAATAAGGCTTGGTTGTTGTTGTTGTTGTTGTTGGGACTCAATCATCTTGTTAGATATTTGGTTGAGAATCCTGAGATGATTCTTCTTTCTTAAAATATACTTAATAATGTCACATAAACACGTACTTTGTCAATCCCCCGAGTTTCATAATAATGTGATTGATTTCATTTGTGTTTACTTGGAATAGATGATGTGGGAACTCTCATTAAAATTTGAAATAGAATGTCATGTATTTCTACTTTGTGCCCCAAAGACACTTGTTAAAAGCCTATTATTTTCTTTATTGAGGCAAGATTTTCTCAATTCTTTGAGATAACCTCATAGCTTGTTTGTTCAAATGACACACAATACAAGAAACAATAAGATGTTGTTATTACTTATTGTAAGCTCGTAAACATACTATTGTCCCCATACATCGATATGTCTTTCTAACTAACCTAAATTACTAACATGGAAATGGAAAAAATGATGAAACAGTAACAGATTATCAATACATGTCGTTTGGATTGAGCCATTTAGTTTGGTACTAGACTACTAGGCGCAAAAAATTTATTCCGTATCACAATTTTAATATGGCTACGTTTTGTAGAATCAGATTGAGCATTTTACGAAATTACCTATGCAATCAAGTTTGCTCATAAATCATCAATTTTAAGTTCCTACTGATTATTACTCCCTAACACTTAGTGACACTTGATTACTACCGCGACCATAATTTGCTGATCGAATGCAACGCGCAATTGTGTGGGCTTTGGCCACAATTTGCAATTTAATATACTATGTTATTACAAAAGTGGTGGGCTACCAGAGCCGGAAAAATCTTCGCCATGAGTTCGCCTCACGTGACTAAAGAGCGAGTAGTCGGCCTCCCCAAAATGCATGTAGACGAGTATCTGACTCCTCCTTCATTCAAAATCGACTATTATTGATAAGCACTTAATTAATTGGCACATACACTGATACACTAAATTCTTATTACATAATAAGCGCAAATAAGAAGGTGATTCATCTACTTAATTTGATCAATGCCTAAGTTAGCCGGATTTTCGCACAAGATTTTACCTCACAATAAAAACGTATTGTATGACTATACACTAGGCTCTACATACGTCGTATCTTTGCAAAGCTCAACCAGCTAATTGTATGGTAGTATTGAAGGCACGGCTAAATCATCGAGTTGATCTATTGATCACATCTAGCTCAAATTCGAACTATTTTCGATCAAATGCAACCCAAACATGTAAACAACAATCATTTTGACTTTCTATAATGACGACCCTCTGGACATTTTACCTTTCCCTTTCGGTCAGGACTAATTAATTCCTAAGGGATGCTAAAACTGATTTAATTACTCCAATATTAAAATGTTAACTATCTAATAGGGGTGTGATCATGTGATGGGGCCGTGCAAGAATTAGTGGGCTCCCACTCTTGGAAAGTATTTGCTAATATGGGCCCACCCAAATCGATACAAAAATAACGTATTCGAGCTCTAAAATGTTGGACCAAGTACAACTGTAGACCCAAGTACAAACCAGAAAATTTTGTTGACAAGTTTTTGTAGAACGAGGTCTGATTACCTATGAATCTATGGTTAAAGCCCTATATGATAGGACTTAATAAACTGAATATTCACATCTAGATAATATTTATTCAATTCAGATCAGAATTATTCAAATCAAAATTGGTCAGATCAGAGTCTTTCAAATCAGATCAGAGACATTCAAATCAGATCAGATTTAAGTAATTTGATCATAACATAATTAACAATAATCCCGAATTTTATTCAGATCAGATCAGAGGTATTCAAATTAGATGAGAATCATTCAAATTAGATTTCATCAGATCAAAGTCAATAAAATCAGATCAAATTCATTCAAATCAAATCAGAAAGATAAAGCTTAGGCAAAGTCTCATACGAGACAGTTTCAGTAACCCTTCTAGTTTAGAACTAACCACATGTCCACATTTGTTGTAATATAAATCAGTCTCTAAAAGATTTATACTACGGAGTAGTCACTACAAAGATAATAGAGGTCACTATAGAAACAAATAAGATGGTCTCACAGTAGAACCGTCTCACTCAAGGCTTACTCATGGTTAAATGCGTCACATCTGAAGTTATAATTACAACATTGAGATAATCCTAGCATTCTAAGACTATAAGAATTTATTCCCTTCAACCCAATTTCTATGCTATAATTGAAAAATAATAGTTCATGGTAAGAGTGCAAGACTATAAGTAAGTAATCCCTTCACAACAAAGAGATCTTGTTTGTTTTTTTGTTTTGACAGGTCGTATTAGGAGTCATATCTAGACCAATTGAAACACTAATATATATAGAACTATTAAAAGGCAAGCAAAACTAATTCCACGTGGCAATCAAGGAAAGAAAAATAGAGAGAATTTGTGGTCAAACAGTCAAATAGTCAATGATCAAGTCATCAACCCAAAAAATCAAACAGGCACCTCATCAACTTCTTCTCAATTTATAACTGTTTTCTATTCTCAATTCAATTACCATTTTATACTTCTACTTTAATTAGCTAACATCACAGCCTGTGTGTCGAGTTTTTAGAGCATTCGCTTAGGTGTCAAAGTGGAAATTCCACCTCACTTGCTTACGTGTCGTGCTCATATTCACCCAATCACTTTTCCAAAGTTTATTTCACCATTGTCAAAATCTCCCTACTAATAATTTATTTTCAAGTATTGAATGAGAGGTTACTTGAAAAGTTTTTTCATTACTAAGGTCATTAAACAATGTGACCTTTGCTTCTTGGTTTGCCAAGTTTGCGGTTACAAGGTGATTCAAGATAGTATATAAACGTTTGATTGTGGTGAGAAATACATACAATTCACATATATTCTGAGCTTGAGAAATGACATAGAGATAGAATGTAGAATGCTTTTCTATCAATATTTCAAGAGGTATAAGATACCTATTAGTTTTAGGAATCCCTCATAGTAATGCTATACCAAGTTTGTATTATTCATCTCATATCTATCATTTGTTTCTATATTGGTATGCCAATAATTAGTTAGATTCTACTGCGTTTTTTTTGTTATATATTGTACCGTGATTATTGTAACGAAAGTTGATGTTTTTTTTTTTAGGAAACTATTGACAATATAATGTGATCTTGATCTTTATGGTTTGCATTTTTCAAAATTGCAAGGCGAACTCCTCCATACAACAACCAATACAAGATCACTTGATACCCAATCTTTTATGTAACATCTGTTATATTTGGTGTGTATGAGTACTAAGTATACACTTAACACCAAAAGAGTATCCTACAAAAAATCAATCGACTACGAAAAAGTTATACAATAATCCCACAAAAGTATTCTTATTCTGTTTAAGTTTTAACACTATCTGAAATGTCTTACATATACCTCATTACTATTTTCTCTTACAAGAACTCAAAAAGACTAGACATTTAAATGGAAATCTTGATCATGAATACCCTCTAATTTTTATGTCAAGATCACATTAATAATAAAAAAAAATAACGTTATTGTCGCAATATTCGCCATGTTAGATTGTTAGATATTCTCACCTACCTTTTCTTTTACTCTAAGGTAAATATTACTGTTATATGGAATCATAGTTTCGTGTTTCAAGGCGTTATTCACTTATGAAACATTAAAAATAAATGAATTTTAACAATTCCGATTTTGTAACATAATATTATCTTAAATTGAAGTTTTATTGATAAAGTTTCAGTTATTGTGTTAATTGGATCATTTAAGGATCCAATAATTTGGACAAGGTGAGTAATGACCGGGTCAAGTTCGCGCACGGCCTGCATCGGCCAAAGCTTTGTTTGGTTCATTTATGAATCAGGTCAAATCATTTTCGATTTTTGATTATCGGGTTGTCAATTCCGACTTAGTTCCTTAAGTTCGGAGTAGAAGACAGAAGGAACTCAAAGACGTAAATTGGAAAAAAAAAATTGTTACACTCAAATTAGTTGTGTTAAAATAACCTTGCCAGCAAAGAGACTGATAATAAAAATGGTGTGTCATCATACATATTCTTTTGTTTTATATTAAGAAAAATAGTAGACCCTCAAAAAAAAAAAAAAATAGTAAAAAAAAATGGATATTAAAATAGCCCCGTGATTTTCACGGGCCCAAAAGCTAGTTTACTTTACGATCACATGAAGTTGGTGAAATGCAATCTAATCTAATCTAATCTAATCTAATACTATATATTAAAATCTGAAACCAAGTCTTTCCTACGACGACACTTGGCATACATTAATTAGATAGAACATAAAAATAGCATTAAATACAATTATTGGTTATGATATGGTAATAAATTATTATACAGTAATTGGATAGAACATAAAAATACCATTAAATACAATTATTGGTTAGGATATGGTAATAAATTATTATAGAGTAATACAGTATTAGTTAATTTAGGAAAATAATAATTATGATAATTTATTGAAACAAATATAAGGCAACATTTTTTTTCATAAAACGTGTATAAACAATATAAATCTATAGCCCGGGCGTGGCACGGGCATGCAAACTAGTACATATTAAAACCTAAACTAAGTCTTTCCTCGGAGGACACTTGACATACATTAATTGTCTACCTAGGAGACACTTGTCAAACATTAATTGGATAGAACATAAAAATAGCATTAATTACAATTATCGGTTAGAATATGGTAATAAATTATCATACATTAATTGGACAGAACATAAAAATAGTATTAAATACAATTAGCGGTTAGGATATGGTAATAAATTATTATAGAGTAGTACCGTATTAGCTAATTTGTGGAAAATAATCATTATGATAACTTATTAGAACAAAGATAAGGCAACATTTTTTTTATAAATAATATAAATATATACACCGAGCGTGGCACGGGCATGCAAACTAGCTAAGAATAAAATATTACTGATTTTCACAACAAACGAATTTTCCATTTAGTTTACAAGTAACTCCGAACGTGACCAATAAAAAGTATCGAAACAAACGGAAAACTATCGCTGGATCAGAGGATTTACATATTATAACTAAGTCAATTTTAGATGGTGACGTTTGGTAGTTTTTGGAAAGATAAATAGCCCAATTGTTTCAATAATCAGACATCTGCAATGGTTTAAAGAGGCTGCTAGCAGTCTGCTAGTGTTACCTACTCTTATCATCGGCACACCTTAGCACATGGTAGTCTGAATAATGCATGATTGCATGCCCTCTATTAATTTCCAAAGTTGTGAATTCACATTTCCAAAATCAGTATACACATAGTCACATTACATAGTCACATAGTCAGAACTCCTATATCTTTACCGGATCGAGAGCTTAAAAGTTCACTTCTAAGTATTTAATGAATTGAAGAATAAATATTCGTAGCTGATGTTGTCCTAATTCCTAAAGACATTCTACTCCATATGACTAATATGAAGGATCGGAGTACAACGTTACATATAGAAAACGAATAGAAAGTTAATTACTTTGTCCGTATATGTTATGAGGTAAGTAACGAATGTGAATTTCAAAAACAAAAGGTAACGGATGTATTTGTTTGACATTTCGTGTAGGCTAATACGAATTATGTTCTTACTTATACCTACATGGCTAGGTATACAAATCGATCATGGCCTTGAAATTTTTTTATAATGGTTATGAATCTTACGATAAATACAAAAGTTACAAATACATTTGGAAATATATAAGGCTAATGCTCTTCCTTTGAGGCTTTGAGCAAGAAGGTTGTTAGTGGTAGAACCATCTACATTCTACGGATACAACGTCATTTACACTAAAACTGGTTATAGGTTGAGCAAAAAGGTTGTTGTTTTTAGTAACGTCCCACTTATCTTTTAATATAGGACAACCTCACTCATATTGTATATGTAACAATCTCCCCACATAGACCAAATTCTTTCCCCAAACCAAATTGGGCCATCTCACCACCAAATTAGGGCGTCGAATTTGAAAGAGTCTGCCACAATTGTCTGTAACACCCAAGTATAAAGGAGTAAAGGACTCACCAGATAAAGTGTGTCTACACCCAAGCAAAAGGTGAGCCTTGGGTTTTGATACTGGAATACTTCTTAGGGGTGAAAAAACCGAATGGGGAGTCAAACCTATCACGTGTAGGCCTAAGTAAGTTTCCATTCTAAATCAGTTGACGATATAATGAGTAATCCATCTTTTTTTATTTATATATAAATAGCAATTAGTGCCCCATCTACTTTTCAATGCGGAACAAGCTAACAAATGTTCTAACCATATTGAACACACGTATGATATAGTGGCGGATCCATGCACAAGGGCATGGGGTCCGTGGACAACGGAAAGATTTCCGCAAACGTGATTTCTCACACCTAAATTTAAGAAAAGTTTCCCTAAAACGATAGAGGACATCGAATAAATATATTAGGACACCTGAAATATATGTTCTGGATCCGCCACTATGACATACGGAGTATACTATTATCTTCACCTCAGGAATAATCCATGCATGGTCTTATCGAGTTATCGTCATGTAAGATGTAAGCAAGTTCATAGATAAAGAAGAATACCGTAACAAACTAACAGTGGCCAGCAAGCCCAGCATTCCAGCAACTTTAGGAACTTATTATTTTAGATAAAATGCAAGAACAAAGGAAACACTAACGACTTTAGGAGTATACCAAGATTAAAAAATGTTGCTAGTTGTTAAGTTGGGAAGCTAAGGTAAAGACGAACACTTCTCTTTTTATGATGTGGGAAATGCAAAATCGTATTACACATTCTTCTTCAAAATCATACGATATCAATCGATGCTAAAAACTCTTTTTTATGATGTGGGAAATGCGAAATTGTAGTACACATTCTCTTCCAAGGATGAATTGTTTCTTTGTTTCTTTGTTTCAGATCACGATATGAATTGTTACCACTAATTCAAAATATTTAAGGATGTAAAAACCTTTCAGAAAAAGGGCAAAATCCTCCAAGACAAATCGAAATCGGAGTTAGGTCTCATCGTAAACTAAATAGGATTTAGTTATTAATTATGATTATAACATACAAATCGAAATCAGGGTTTATATAGACACCAATTGCCGCTCGTAATAACAATATAACATCAACCACATACACTACTCGAGTATTACTAAGCTAGCATTGTGGTCGACTGCTCGGGCACAATATCAGAGAGAAAATGACACTGTTGCCAAGTTAGCCCGGGAAAAAACAGAAAAAAAAAACAGAGAAGATCCTCTGCATGCCAATTGGCTGAAAGTTATTCAAATTCTCGTTCATTTTTTGGTTCAGGTCTTAGCTCCCCCGCATTTGCAATTTGGAAATATACAGAAATTAGAAGAAATAAAGTGGTATAAGTATCAAAACCTTTGTCCTTTCCTCATTTTAACGAAAAGCAGAAACTTTAATTCTTCAAAAAATGTACCTCATGCAATGAACAACTACGACAAAAGGGGGCTAAATTAAAAAAAAACTCCTTTTCTCGACCAAAATATTGCAATTTTAAGACAATGGAGAAGGTAGGAAATGCGATTTTAAATCTTTTTGGGATGGTTTCGATAAATTTATCATTTTTCTTGCGTGTTCGGTGAATAAAAATTTCTAGACGCAAATATCTAAAAAAACGGGCTTGAGTCATTCCCATAAAAATGAGAGATTATTGACTTTATAATGTACGGCGTAGATAAACCACCATACAACATTCATATAAGGGATAACCATGGCATTCATAAAATTATATTATACAGTAATGCATAAGACCATCTCCAATGGGGGTCTCAAGATGGGTCTCAAAGAGGAGAGAGAGGATTTTTTCCCAATGGAGAATTATTTGATGGGTCTCGTGTTTAGAGACGGTCTCTGTTTTCAGAGACCGTCTCATTGCCAATGAGACCCTACTTTTGCCAAAAATAGATTTTAAAATAATTTATTATGTTTAAAGCTCAATTATAGAGACCCATCTCAAAATTTTACCAATGAAGTATAAGGTCTCAAAGTGAGTCTCAAAATTTAAGACAACATAATTTTGGAAATAATTTGTATTTGAGACTCAAGTTGGGTCTCACCAATAAAGATGCTCTAAGGACCTCACTCACGAAGGATCCACGTACTGTCGTACTGACAAGATTACACTATCCAGGTAGAATTGATTAAAGTCAATTATTTACAGTTACTATACTATTTACGTCCTCATTATGCTAAAGTTCTAATGTTCTATCTATTATTCAGTGAATCGAGCCAAAGTTTTTTATATTATCTGACATTTTTTTAGCCATTTAAGCATAAGTAAATGAGTAAATGTCGAAGAATTAAGAAACAGAACCTTAAATATATAGTAAGATCCACCATAGTGGAGTGGTAATCCACTAATGAAGCTCGCGCAACCGAATTATGCATTGCACGGCAATTGTCACATAGACATTCGATTCAAATTTTCAACTTGACGAATATTAATTGAGAAGAAAGAAAGGTAAACCATCTCTAAGCCAGTAAACATGAAAAGATCGAATTTCAACTATGAAGAGTCGTTCTATATTACTTATAGACTTTCAGTGGAAGATGCACTTTCACACAATCACACTTTGGTAGCTTGGTTTGCCTGATGGGGCAAGATTAATCATATTATTTTCGGGAACTTTTAAAAGAATACGTCAAAATATGTATAACTATTCGAAAAGAAGTATTCTAAAAGTTCAATATATTATCACATATCGTTATTACAATAATATTTGTTCAATAATTAATCTATTAAATAACTATTATTGATATATAAATTAAAAATAATAAATTACAAGAAATTAACGTTATCACATATACTCATAAGTTTAACGTTATCAAAACTTAATCTTGCAGACTTGCTCGTCGTCACATAACACAACCATCAACTATTCCCCTAAAAGATTAAGTATCCAATTCATTTATGTCGACCGAGCTGTTTAGGAACTGCGGATTACTTATTTTGCATTAAACATAACAATAAGAAAAACCACGTTGCCACTTTCTTGTAAGTACTTCTAACGACTTTATATTACTATCTTTTAGCATTTTGATAGGCTATTTCCCCGGCCTATTCACAAATTCTTGCAAGAATTATGAAGTTTTGGCAACCCACATCATTTTTTGTTTGATCATTTGATGCAGTAGTACTCCAATTATAAAGCTAGCTTGTTACACATGGCATGTCAAGTTTGTGACACATGTTCTTTTTGCGTTTTAATCACATGTACAAGATCGATCCAATACCAAGCATTAATTTATGTTACACGAAAATACTATAGAGGAGTACGAGATTTCCAATTGTAGTACAATTACCAAGTGTAGTACTAGAAATTTTTTGATCGGTTGTTATTGCATTGTTTTGTATGTCAACTCGTTCAACAAGAGGCAAGCATTATTATTAAGTAAGACAAGGGAAATAGGAAGGCCAAAGGTCCACTTTGTTCTTGTCGAACAAGAATAGCTTTTGGACAAAAAAGAATTATGCATCTCAACAAATAGCAAAAGGGAAAAACGCCCGCAATCATGCATTTGGAAAAGAAAACATAAAATGTCCCACTCTTCGGCCATGTCGTTCGATTGATGAGAAATCATGAAAGGTGAACTGAATTTGGCCTTTCCTTTGTTTCCTATTGCTCATATTGTAGTTGAAGCTTTGCTCTAACTACATCGATGTCTGACATGTGTCTCTACTCAGTTCATGTGGCAGTGTTTAAGTGAGTCTGATTGCATATGGTAGAGTTAATGGGACCTGTCAAGGTGAAATAAAACCGCTTACTAACTAATCTAACCCCGTATTTGGAATTTGGTTTTTTTTCCTATGAATGTGTTAGTATTCCTTCCTATCATACGTCCCAACGGAATTATTCATCTTGTCTTCTTTTCTTAAACTCATTGATCAT